>CM065380.1:12217500-12675000 GCA_033060915.1 Euryodendron excelsum | reverse complement strand
TTCGCCACAAAATTGGTGCTAGGCAAGTTAATTTATGTGTTCTCATTTAAGTGAAAATCACTGATTTTTTTGAAAACAGCTTTTGGGCAGTGCGTAAGTAGCACTTAGGTACTAAATATAGTTTCAATAGTTCAACTTGGCGGTAAAAGCCAATTGAATTCCAAAATGTACCACTCACAATGGCTGTAAATCATAAATTGTAGCTCGCCACCAACTTTCATTCTCCTATATCTTCAAAAAAGGGTAACACTAGCTCAGAGATTTAACAACAATAATGACTACTTACCAGTTAAAAGAAATTGTGCACTGGACCAAAACTGAATATAGGATAGGCTAGGAGAGTGAGTCACACGTCAGAAAACGAAGTTGCATTGGATAAAATTATTGGAGAATAGAAAATTAATTATCTTTTAATTATCATTTGTCAGTGTTATTTTGGTAACAAGCAAAAGTCATATCAATTTCCCATGCAGCTTCCACATTCTGGTGTGAAAAAGTGGGTAAGATGCAGCACAAAAAGGTTTACTATTATCTTTGCATCAACTATTCTAATGCACACAGCAGATTGCATCAATTATTCCATTGAAATCTGTTTCGTTTGCATCGATAACAAACAAGATGATTTCAATTGGTCTTTTATATTTTAAGCAATAGATATCATTTTTCCCGAAGAAGTGTACCTTGGGGACCAAATAGGTGTAGCTTGTTTCAAATCCATGCTTAGTGTTCCTATCACTAGGAGTATAGAGTTTGCCTCTAAATTTTTTGATGAAATTTTAGATAAAACTCAATTACAAAGATTTTTAGGGAGTTTAAATTATATTAATCCCTATTATAAAAATCTTACAAAAGATTCTGCTATCTTATATGATCGTTTAAAAAAAACTCCTTCTCCGTGGACTCCAGATCATATTCTGGCTGTTCAAAAGATTAAGGTTATGGTTAAAAATCTTTCTTGTTTAATTCTTGCTAATCCTGCATGGTTTAAAATTGTGCAAACAGATGCTAGCCATATTGGTTATGGTGGAATTCTTACTCAGGTTATACTTAATACAAAAAAGCAAATCTTGATAAGATATGCTTCTGGTAAATGGAATCCAACACAGTTCAAATATGCTGCTGTGAAGAAAGAACTTATTTCTATTGTTAAATGTATTTCTAAATTTCAGGATGATTTACTAAATAAAAAATTTCTGTTAAAAACAGATTGTCAAGCTGAAAAATATATTTTCAGCAAAGATGTTAAACATGATTCATCTTAGCATATAATTGCTAGATAACAGGCATAATTATTTGTGTTTGATTTTGATATAGAATATATCAAAGGGAAAGATAATTCTCTTCCTGATTTCCTGACTTATGAATTCTTACAAGAATAAATCCATATGATCATGGAAAAGGAGGTGGTAATAACCCCAACCAAGGTAGAGGTAGGAGAAATATCCCCTCAAAAGGTCGTGATTCTACCTAGGCCTCATCATCTGGAACTAAACCAGATAAAGACAAAGTTACAGTTATACCTGTGACTGATCCTTTATATGCGAAAGTTCAAAAATTCATTGAACAGGAGCGCCAAAATAGTGGCTCTTAACAAGGTAATACGGAATTAGAAGCATCCTATGCTCAAATGGTGGAATCTCCATCACACTCTTTGGCTCTTATCCAATTACCATTTACAGATCATATTCTGTACCTAGAACCTATAGATAAGCAATGGGAAAATGATCCATGGTATTTCATGGATAAATATTTTTAAACATTTTCTTATCCTTTTGAAAGTCAAAAATTCCAAATGGCTATGCAAAAATTTTTAGAAATCACTGATTCTTGTGACTTCACAAATTTTTATTTAAATATGACAACCAAAGTTGGTCCTATCAACTTTTCTAAATGTTATATTAGGAAAATTATTTTCCCTCATGAATGGGGATTAGTTTCTCATAATGAGAAAACTTTTATTTTGTAAGACATTCATCATTCTTGCAATTATTGGGACTATGTCTAAGCTTTTATATGAGTTTTTGACTATGAAAACCCAAAAAGAAAACACACTTGGTGGATTAAATTAAATCCACAAATTTATAAAAAATGATGGCCTCAATGGTTTTATGTTTGGTGAAAAAAATTTGGACCACTTCATACCATTTTACCTGATGTTGTCCAAGAACAATTGGGCTTTTGGGTTGCATATTTGCCCCAAATCAACGAAATGGACCCAGCCCATTATATGGATGAATCTAATGTTTTACATTTTTTCACCGAATTCGGGATACCCTGAATTTGAAAATGGACTCCTATTGTCAAAAAAGACCAAGATAACCTTCTTTATCTTTATCATCAATTTCATGTTGGATGGTGGTCCAAAATGGACAAGGAGTTAGATAAGACTGTAGCAGAAATAGCTGCTATTGTGAAGGATTATTAACAAGAATTTGAGTTCCAGAGATCTCAAGCCTATCCTTCTACATCCAATTGAATATAATGAAAAATGCATTAAAAATGCAAAATCCTCTTCTAAAGGATAAGGAATTAATATATGAATGTTTATGCCAATTAAAAGAAGAATTTTTGGCCACATTCAAATCTGACTCAGATTCTGATGAAGAGATGCAATCCCAATCCTCTCATCATACTTGTCTAGCACGAGAATTCTAAGATCCATATAAGGATGAACATGACTCAGATCCTACTCCGACCACAGAGGATCTTTTTGATGTCATGCTCGAAATAATGGCCAAGAAAAAGTCAAGAAGACCTCGCTCATATGCCTTGTCAAATAAGGATAAGGACGATAAAAAGTAGCCGTCCTATGTGAAGGAATATCTTCACTTTTCAACTGTCGCACTAAATAACAAAAAGACATCTTGCCTTTGACGCAAATGACCAATCGACTCCAACTCATCTGTGACCCTCTACCATTATGCATCATTGCTTTTATAAAGTAACTTTTAACTTTTGTATAAAGTTTTTTGTCTCTCCGAACTTGTAATTGTAATTTTGAAATCAGGAACAATTATTTTCTTTTGTTTATAAAAGGGACCCTTCACCCATTGTTGAAAGCACCACGCATTCTCTTCCTTGCTTTTTATCTCTTGTTAATATACTCTCGTACTCTTGTTTCTCTTTGGTAAGCTTTTGTAATTAAGTATTGTTGTTATTATTGTTATTATTACTGTTATTGTTACTGTTTATTGTTTACTTGGGCGATTCCAAATGGCTATGCATAAAGAAATCCTTGATCATAATTTTCAATATTCATACTGTGTCCAACATGAAACTTGTGATTGGTAGTAAAACACCGATTCTCTTCTTGATTGATTTTATTTAGTTATATTATAAATGGCTTGCAAATTGAATGTTAAGGCAAGTTGTTTGAAGCCAAATACAAACTATGATCCTATGCTATTTTACTTTCATTTTTGAACTGTTTTTGGAATTATATTATTTTTTATTTTGTTTCTTCAGCTTTAGAAGGTCTTATGACTTAAGAAGTCAAATTTGTTTATCATTTACCACATTTGGTGGTGTTAGTTTTAAAAGTTTCTACCTGTCATGTTGGTTATCACATGCTACATAGTAAAAAAGGATTAATTATTGATTATTAGATTTTTTTTGGCCCAATATTGGACTAGTTTGATGTGATTCCAATTCTATGGTCTGATTTTAGAGTCTGCTCATTCAGTAATATCTGTAAAGTGATTGTTGATTAGGAGACGGTTTGTTGTGATTCTAGTGAGTCCCCCCCTTAATCCAACCAAACATGCAAGACCTAAATGTTTTATGCTTGCATGCTCGATTGTCCATGGTTCTTTGGCCTTTGTGGATGTGACTTAGTTAATAAGATCGCACATTAAGACACGGGAAGATCAATTTTGATCGAAATTAATAGCACTTATTCTATGATACTAATTTGAAAGTGGCATTGAATGGTATTTATTTTTCATGGAAGTTGCCTTGATGACCATCCTTAAATGTTAAGATTTTTTCTTAAATAAATTTGTCAAGATTTGGTCATTATCTATATGAGAAAGCTATTAATCTTAACATTTAATTGTATTGGACCATTTTATTTTTATCATTTTATGTAACTCAATCCATGTTAAAAATGAGTAATACAATTCTAATATGAGATTACTAAACCATTATATCCAATGAATTGCATGTGTTAATGACAATTGACAAGCATAAGATTAAGATTATACATGGCCAAAAAATTTGAGCCTAAATTCATCTACTTTCGGCATCCGGCATTAGGCTCCATACTAGTATAAATAAGTATCACAACATTTTCATGTCAACATAAGTTACTATTCACCTCTTTCACTTTTGTAATTTCAACAATGGCTACAAAGTCATGCCTTCAGTGGTTTTATTACTTCTTCTCAGTTATATTCATCGTCACTAGCAGCACAAAGTGTTGCGCAATAAATGACGAGAGAAAGGTCGTTCTTAGCTTTTTGTACTTTGACATTGCGTTTCTTTGTTCTCTCTTTTGCATTCATCTTCACTGTAACCATAGGTACATATTACATATGATTTAGCTGCCAGTGATTTGATTTTGCTGTGTGGAGGGATTTAGTTGCCAATGATTTGATTTTCTATGTGGAGGGATCTCCCTTGGCTTTTCTTTAGGACATGCAGTCCAGGGCAGAGAACTTGATATATGTTTCTAGAATCTATTAACATATGTGCCTATATGGATAAAATTGTTGTAAGTAGAATGATGTTGATGTTGGTGTCAATGCTGAGGCAGGTTTACATTGTGTACATGGGATCACTCCCAGAGGGAGATTACTCCCCTTTATATCACCACCTTAGTATTTTACAAGAAGTGGTTAATAGCAGGTAATATCTCCATTATTTATTTGAGCGCACGCAGTTATGTTTTATTCCAATTAGGAAGCTTACATCTCTTCCCCCCTCTTTCTGCAGTTCCGTGTCAGATCACTTAGTTCGTAGTTATACGAAAAGTTTCAACGGTTTTGCGGCCAGACTTACTAGTGAAGAGCAAGAAAAGATAGCGAGTACTAATGGGTCCCCATGTAATGCAATATAATGTAATGAGTATTGTGATCATTACATTTATTTCATATTGTGTGCAGGAATGGAGGGAGTGGTTTCTGTGTTTCCTAGTAAAAATCTTCAACTTCACACAACAAGGTCTTGGGACTTCATGGGTTTCTCTGGGACTGTTAGACGGGTTCCTACTGTTGAAAGTGAGGTGATAATTGGTGTTTTTGACACTGGAATTTGGGTTCAATCTGAGAGCTTTAACGACAAGGGACTTGGTAGGCCTCCTAAGAAATGGAAGGGTACCTGTTACCGAAACAAGCAGTTCACTTGCAACAAGTAATAATCTTTCTTCTCGCACTAGTTCAATTGCCTTTCTTCCAAATACCGAAACATTAAGAGGAAGAAAAATCCACGACTTGCTGTCTCGTAAAAAATGAGCGCTGTTGAGGTCTGCTTTTGTCAGTAGACCGTTCAACATAAGGGCAATTAAGACTACCTTGTTCTACAAATTTTAGAATTGAGAAAACTGAGTGTTGATATAAAATATAAACTACGAAGATTATATTTTGAATTCTCTTTTGTAATGAAAGATTTGGAATGTCAAAAATCTTACATTATGTAATCAGCTGAATATAGTGAAATGAAGTTTTCCAAGTAACAAATTCAACTCTGTACACTAGGCATAAACTTAACGTGAGTTTGCCGTTTTGTAACTAAGATAGTTGTTTCAAGTAGTTCTGAAATTGTACAAATTAAGCGAGAAAGGTTCCTATTCTTTGAGAAAAATAATACCTAACAACAAAGATGGAATGATCTCTGCCAGTTCATCAATGGTAGGAGACAATGGGGTTTTTGTAGGTTGGCACAAATTACCGTCACCATCTTATGGGATCCATGTGAAATGCACATTATCCATTTTTTTAGCTTTCATGCTCTTAAGTTGGCCTCTATAATTGAATTCAACAAACTCTATAAGTGCTTTCCTTTCAGGTTACCACACCCTTTACTTCAAAATTTACAAGTTGTTACTGGCTTTGATTGGACTGGTGATAGGTTCTTATCAGAGGCATAGAGATTTGCCACTTGCTTTTCTACGTCATCTTCAACTTGATGCTGTCTTAGGTTCATAATATTTGTAGATACTAAAGATTTTCTCCGCAATTTCATGTTAATTATGCAGCAAAGTTATTGGAGCTCGATATTATACCCGATCTGAGAGGGATCCAATTGACAGAAGAGGTCATGGAACCCACACTGCCTCCACTGCTGCAGGAAACGCAGTTAAGGGTGTAAGTTTCTTTGGATTGGCTGCAGGAAATGCAAGAGGTGGGGTTCCTTCTGCCAGAATTGCAGTATACAAGGTCTGTAATGGCAGAGGAAGTTGTGGAGAATCAAATATCTTGGCTGCTTTTGATGATGCTATCGATGATGGGGTTGACATCATTACAGCTTCATTGGGAGTATCTTATGGAAAGGATTTTTATTCTGATCCATTGGCAATTGGTGCATTTCATGCTATGGAGAAAGGTGTACTTACCTCAAATTCTGCAGGCAATGGAGGTCCTAGGCCAGCATCAGTATCAAGCATTGCTCCATGGTTGTTGACAGTAGCTGCAAGCAGCACTGATCGTCGAATCATTGATAAGGTTGTTCTCGGGGATGGAACAACAATAGTCGTATGTATCTGTCTCTTATATCCTTCAAATTTTAGATAGATAGATGTTCATTTGCAGCGAATTTCTATCCTCCAGTAAGCATTCTGATTCATTTCTTTGGCAGGGTAATTCTGTCAATCCCTTTAAGCTGAATGGATCAATGTTTCCTCTTGTATATGGGAAAGCTGTTTCGACCCGTTGCAATTCCTCAATGGCTCAGTAAGATCTGCTCTGCAGTGGTCAATTTTGACTATTATGTTTGTATCAAGTTATATAAGTAGATATGTATATATCGTCATCTCTCTATACTCTCTTACAATAAGTGACTTAGATATGCACACTTTGTTGGCGCTTACGAGCTATATTATCCAAACTCTTTTAAAATGGATGAAGTATTTGAGTCAGACACTCGATACTTGAATTTTGACACTTAAGTAAGGTTATAAGTATAAAATGAGTGTCTGACATGTCATGTGAGATAATCACTCAAACAAATATGTTTACTAATTTGAGGATACAGAATAAATATATACAGAATTCCTGTATTATACATTAAATGTTTTATAGTGCGTTGTAAACAAGGAACAAAATTTTCATTTGTTTCTATCAAAACGGCTAAAACATTTTTGTTTTCAGAGAGAGTGAAACGAAACACTAGTGGAATAACGAAATATCATTATTTCCATCAAAACACACAGGAATATAGAAAAATTTGCACAAAACACAACGCTATATGCCCAAACAATAAGTTGTGTTAACTAGTATTTAAAATTTTTTCTAAATGTTGTGCAATCTTCATTGAAAAAAATAAAAAAAGAATGTATTTTATTATTTTAATATTTGTCATTTTTGAAATGTTTCCAATACATACCGAAACATTCTGAAATATTTTTGAAATGTTATCATTTTTGAGCCAACCGAAACGAACTCTCGAAATGAAATTTTGATCCTTGGTTGTAAACGCTATTTTATCTTATTAAATAAAAGAATTATATTAATAATTATGTATTTTTTCATGTCCCCTCATGTCTTTGTATATGAGAATTGGATAAATCCGACATTTGTACATATACTTGATATGGAGTCCATGCAATTACAAGAGCAATCAATTTAAAGCCCTTCTCCAATCAACAATTGGACTCTACTATCTGAAGAGTACATTTTCTAGTGATCGAAAAGCCAAAATCAAGAAAATCTTTGAAACCTACAATTTCTTGTGAGAATTGAGTAACACGATCGTTTATAACTCACTTAAGGCAGTACTCGTCAATTTGACTTCAATGTAAGGATATCAGAGTTTTTAATCCTTTGCATAATCGATTTCAGGTTGTGTTCATTAATGTGCTTGGACAAAGATTTAGTTACGGGGAAAATCGTACTATGCAATCGGTTCAGGGGAATTTATGAAGCATTTAGAGTAGATGCCCTCGGTGCTATACTAATGGACAACCGTCGGATAGATTATTCTGCTGTTGTTCCTTTACCTGCAATAGTTGTAAGCACACAAGATGGCAATAAGGTCAAGTCTTACATGAATTTTACCAGGTGAGTTATTAACTGAATGATTATGTTCATTTTTGTGTCTATAATGTGTATTTTTTATTCAACGAGTTCTGCTATTTTATATAGAATGCCCCAAGCAAACATAATGAAAAGTGAAGCTGTTAAAGATTTTGCTGCTCCTACTGTTGCTTCATTCTCTTCTCGTGGACCAAATTTTATCACAAAGGACATCATCAAGGTCAGTCTCATCTAGAGCCTCAGCAAAACCATCCTGCCGTGTATCCTTTGTGTTCAAATTCCTTTAGTAATTCCCATTCACTTCTAAAACAAATGGGTTTCCTTATCAAATATTCTGCAGCCTGACATAACTGCCCCTGGAGTGTATATTTTAGCTGCCTATTCGCCTGTTGCCAATCCATCTGGTTCTTTTTATGGTGATTATAGTGGTAAGTTGTCTGTTAACTATAGTATTGCTTCCGGGACCTCCATGTCCTGCCCCCATGCTGCTGCTGCAGCAGCATATGTTAAAACATTTCATCCGCATTGGTCTCCTTCTGCCATTAAATCTGCTCTAATGACAACAGGTACTTGAAACTCCATTATTTATGTATCCTTTTAATTAATTTACTCAGTGAACTCATAGTTCTACTCTTCTCGCTTGTGCTTGTAGCTCGGCCTATGAATCCTACTAAAAACCCAGATCGAGAATTTGCTTTTGGAGCTGGCCACATTGATCCACTACGAGCTGTGGACCCCGGTTTAGTGTACGATGCTCTGGTAGGCGACTACATAAAAATGCTTTGCAACATTGGGTATGGTACGAAGAAGGTTAGAGCCATATCCAGAGGTAAAAGCAGTACTTGCCCTAAATTAGGCAGGGCAGGAAGTGCAAAAGATCTCAATTACCCATCAATGGGAGCTTGTTTGGACAAGATCAACAAGCCTTTTAACTTCCGGTTCCCAAGAACAGTGACAAATGTTGGCTTTGCAAAGTCCATTTACAAAGCAAAAGTCTCATCTGACCCTAGGATTAATGTCAATGTGATCCCTCGAGTTCTGTCATTTAATTCATCTTGGGAGAAAATATCTTTTGTTGTTACTGTTGCTGGTAAAGGATTGTCAGCAGACTCGATGGTATCTGGATCATTGATATGGTCCGATGGAACTCATAGTGTAAGAAGTCCAATTGTTGTGTATGCAAAGACAAATTTCAGTTGTTCTGTTCAGAATCCAGATCCTTAGCATTTAAGCATGTGAAAAATTGGCTGAAGTGTGTTAATATAGAGCCATATTATTGAAATGAGAAGAGAATTAAGTCTATATTATTTTTTCGACTTTGGTTTGGTTTGGTATCATAGATTCTTTACCTTATCTTTAAAATCTAACAAGACCTCAGAGATTCTTACTTGGACATAAAGTTCAGATTTCAACTGGTTAATCTCAGAAAGTGAAGATAGAAAGGCTGAGAAGATTACCCCCCCTCTCTCTCTTGTTCTGGCCTTCTATTTTGCAAGATTTTATGTCATATATTTTATCTTAACAAATGCTTCATCTATATTTTATATTGTTAATTTTGTTTTGGGCAGTCAAAAGTTGTTTCTAACATTTTTGCATGGTAAGTGCACGCTTGCTGAGAAGCAGTAGTTGAATCTTGGAGGTTGTCAAACCTACTACACTTGATCACCTAAAGAAACGTGATTTGCTCCGAAAGTTCAGTGAATGCACGCCTCTGTTGAAAAGTCTTCTCTTAGCAAACTTTGCCTATTCTTGTATCTTCTGGTAGCATCTTAAACCCTATTTTACAAGTAAACCTCCAATTCCCAATCTACTCCAGTGTAACCAAGAACTAGGATAAGTAAAGAAGAATTGGCAAACAAGTATCGGGGAGCTGTTTAGTTTAGCTATAAAAGCTGAAACGTAATTGTGGCAAACCAAGGACAATTGATCAACACATTAACCCTTTCTATGTAAAAATAAGTTTTACTAGGTAGTAACACCCTTATTATCGGAACACATTTTCCTAATTGTTTTCATAAGTAATTATCGTAAATTAAGATTTTGAGTCCAAAAACCCTTCAAAGGTGCATGGGGAACGCAGAACAAAGAGCCCAAAAAAGTAAATAAACAGAGAAAACACCGACATGCGCCATAACAATATACACAATTAAAGCAAAATAAATCTATGGGAATAGAATGTTAACAGCTGTTGTCACCACGAAAATTTTCTTATTTATCAGTGCTTTTACATCATAACAAGCGATAGGTCCAGCTACATGGGACAAAAGGAAGAGGAAAGTAGCTCGAAAAATGGGTTAAACCTATTTTTTTGCAATGTTACATTGAAAAGATGGGTGAAAGTTACCAGTGAAGGATGCAAAGCTACTCTTGCTAGTAGTAATTAATCATAAATTCATTTGCCGAATGCTGGGTAATATTGAATAGTAACCCTTTAAAAATTAATAACAGCACAGTGCAATGGAATACATGAAATGGCCTCAACCTATGAAGAGTGGCTGTGTCCACTTCCTAGTACTTATCCACCCCATAACTACATGTGTGGGGTAATAAATTTTGTTTTCCATATATAGGAAAATCACCAAAATTATCTTCACGGTGCATCTTAATTTGTCAAGATTTGCTAAACTTTTTTCTCAATAGATTTTAAAGTTTTGATCACTAATCTTAAAGCAGATAGATATTAAATTCCATTTACTATGGTAAGTAAAATACCTTTATAACCATGCTTAATTTGTTGAGATTGGATGAATACATATCAGATTAAGGTTATATTTGTCCAGAAAAAAAACTGGGCCTAACCTAATCCACCATTGGCATTTGGTTTAGTGATATTATAAATATAGATACAAACCTTAATCCATCATACAACTGCATAATACAGTTCAGTTTCACAAATTCAACAATGAACACAAAGTCAGGGTCCCATTGGCTTGTGTATTTCTCTTCAATCGTTGCCATCATCATTAGTTGTATAACTGTTGGTGCAAGTGATGATGACAGAAAGGTTGTTTCTATAGTTTGACAGTCATATTTCTTTCTCGTCTCATGATTTATTATTCATACCAGATGGCTATATTTCATTTGTGATACGGATTTGATCTTTCCATGTTAGCTAATTCTTCTTGTATTGGCCGTGGTAACAGTAGAAAGAGGGATTGATCTTTGTCTTCCTAGAATCCTTCAACAAATTACATGCCTAAATGCATACAAGTTTCGAATATTTATATAGACAGATGTAAAGAAACTACGTGAATTAATGTCATTGGTGTTGATGCTGATGCAGGTTTACATTGTGTACATGGGATCACTTCCTAAGGGAGATTACTCACCTTTATTGCACCATCTGAGTATTCTACAAGAGGTAGTCAATGGCAGGTAAAATCTCTATTCAATTTGTGTATGGGTAGTTAGTGGCAAGCAATATCTCTCTCTCCTTTTTTTTTTTTGTGGTTTTGTGGTTTTTTACTCAAGAAACTTACATCTGTGTGTGTGTGTATGTGTGCATGCAGTATGGTGCATAATCACTTAGTTCGAAGTTATACGAAAAGCTTCAACGGATTTGCAGCCAGGCTTACTAGTGTAGAGCAAGAAAAGATAGCTAGTATTAACGGGTCCTTATTTCAATCAATATGATTTAAAGTGGTCTGTGATAATAACATAAATGTCAAACCATATGCAGGCATGGAGGGAGTGGTTTCTGTGTTTCCTGATAGAAATCTTCAACTTCAGACAACAAGATCCTGGGACTTCACAGGTTTTCTTGAGACTGTGAAACGGGTTCCCAGTGTCGAAAGTGATACGATAATTGGAGTCATTGACTCTGGAATTTGGCTTCAATCTAAGAGTTTCAACGACAAGGGATTTGGTCCCCCTCCTAAGAAATGGAAAGGTGCTTGTAAAGGTGGCCAGCATTTCACTTGCAACAAGTAATCTTTCTGCCATAGTTGTTAATTATCTTACATGTAAATTTTTTTGGTTTTAGTAAAGAAGAGAGAAGGGCTCTGCTTGTTGCAACGGAAATACATTAGTGAAGACTCCACAGAGTAATGTGTTTAAGCTACCCCGCCTATAGGAAGTTGTAGAAGTAACTTTCACTGCGTTTTAATGCCCTCTAAAAAAGAAAAAGAGGGAAAAACTTTCATGCAAAATTTCTTTTTGGGGTTAAGAAACTCTTTGCATAATCCCTAAATAAAGCAACAGAAGATTTTTGCAAACAAATTTAGCTCTTGTCAACCAGGCATGAAATCAATGACTTCACCCTTACGAAACTGGACAAGAAATTCTCAACTGAAGCTATGTTGCTAATAATAACCACATTATTTAGCAACGTAGCTCTAACCATGGTTCTTTCTTGATACCAAAAGCCTTTTTTAAAATTTTAGGAAGTGTCTGGTCTTGAATACTGATGTAGAACACATGGCTAAGGTGTAAATGAAAAATGGGACAATCAAAATTAGAAATATGATTTTATTTTATTTTATTTTTTAAGGAAGTAATTAGTACTACATTTTATTGGATCTTAATTTATGTTATTTTCATTAGGAAGCTCCTAGGAAGTTTATTTGTGTTGTCCAAACCAACTCTTTATATATAGGACCATAATGACCTATGGCCTCGCTATTTGACATATAGGATCAGTAAAATTTCTTCATGAAATTTCTTTTATTTCTCTTCTTGTGGATTCAAGCACCCCCAGTCAATTCTAGGGTGTTCTACACACTTTTCTACATCATTTTTCCGTTGAAATTATATTCAGTTTGTAATATTTATAGTGATAAGATTTTCAAAGCAGTTTCCTGTAAATTTCACAGCAAAGTTATTGGGGCGCGACACTACGTCGAGCAGGACGCAATTGACAGAATGGGTCATGGGACACAGACTGCCTCTATAGCTGCAGGAAATATAGTTAAGGGTGCCAGCTTTTATGGACTGGCTCCAGGAAACGCAAGAGGTGGGGTTCCTTCTGCAAGGATTGCAATATACAAGGTCTGTAATAGAAGAGGAGATTTTAGATCAGCGGATACCTTGGGTGCCTTTGATGATGCCATTGACGATGGGGTTGACGTTATTTCAGTCTCATTAGGTCTAGGTATGGATAATTTTGATTCGGACATATTTGCAATTGGTGCATTTCATGCCATGCAGAAAGGTATACTTACCTCAATGCCTGGTTGTAATGACGGACCAAAGGCCGCAACAATATCAAACGTGTTTCCATGGGCGCTAACAGTAGCAGCTAGCAGCACTGATCGTCGAATTATTGACAAGGTTGTTCTTGGGGATGGAACGACACTAGTTGTATGTATTGCATTCTCTTATATCCTCCAAACAAACAAACTTTCCACTGAAACTTAAAATTTTTTATTCTTCATCATGAATTCTATGTCATTTCTTGGGCAGGGTAAATCTGTCAATCCCTTCAACTTGAATGGAACAAAGTTTCCTCTTGTTTATGGGAAAGATGTTTCAAGACCTGATTGCAATGCCTCAATGGCTAAGTAAGATCTGCTTATTAGTCAATTGCAACTTATTGTGTTTATATCTGGTTAGATATGTGTGCATATGTGCATATATATATGTTATGCATATATCATTATCATAATTGTCATTTCCCTGTATCCCACGGCAAAAGCTAATAATATTCATAAATTGTCGTTTGCACTTGAGAGAGACATTAATTCAATCTTTTTCCCTTCTTCACTAGTGAACTTTTGCTTGAAAGTTGATTCAAGTTTAAAGTAAAGCATAGATTGACTTCAGTGTTTTGTCTCCAGTATAATGTGGTATAAATAATATAAAAGTCTTCCCTAGGGCACTCATAAATTTTTTGTGTGTCAATCCATTGGAGTTGGAGATTAAGAACTTGTATAGTTGACCTTGCTCAACTGTATAAACTATTTTTGTTGTGAAAGAATTCTAATAGTAATTGTAAAACTATACAACTATTTTATACATTTTATCATAAATGAAATGGAATAAAGCACCATATTTTGAGAATATATTATATTTGGACTATAATTTTTAGTGCTATAGTAAAAGGAATTAATATTTGGCACATAAGTTGTCATGTACATGGAAACTACTTTTATATTCTTTTTTTGTTGATCTAATTTATGTAGCTTAGGGATAGCACTATAACAAGATATGTTAACTCCAAAGTCTCTTCTGAAAGCTTAAATTGTTAGATAGCTTGTAACTTTAACTATTTATATCGTAAACATGCCCTTTTATTCGTGGTGATGCTCCCCACCATGAATAGGACAAACATGTACACAGTGAGATACATAAAAAAAAGACCTCCTTTACTTTGATATGATGTTAATAACCAGCTCATTTAAAAGCTTAAGCTGTTACAAAACAAGTGTAACTGTAATTGTTTATATTCTAAACAAGATATATTGTACAAACCTAAAGATTGAATGACAAACATTTTAAACAGTAAGGCATTGTTTGGTTTTAATATTTCATTTTAATCGTGAAGTGGTGAGAATTGAGTAATTGTTGCATTTAACTGTTTTGTTCAGCATTATATGTTTAGTAAGTGCATAATATAAGTTTTTATTTCTTGCTGCATGAATCTCAGGTTATGTAAACTCAAGTGTTTAGACAGTAATTTAGTTGAGGGGAAAATATTAGTATGTGATCGGTATGAGGGGATTTATGAAGCTCTAAGAGTAAAAGCCCTTGGGGTGATCTTGTTGGATAACGGTTACGAAGATTATTCTCCTATGGTTCCTTTACCCGCGGCAGTTCTAAGCAAGCAAGACGGCAATAAGCTCAAGTCGTACATAAATTCTACCAAGTAAGTTTACATGAATAAATATTCGTGTTTATGTCTTAATCAATATTTTTCTATTCAACAAGCTCAGTTCCTTTCCTAAAACAGACTGAGTCCATTTGTTTCTTCCTACACGAGTTGTTAGTGTTACTTGAGGTGCTTATATCATCAAATAACTGTTCCTTACTTCACAAGTTCCTCTTGTGCAGAATGGCTCAAGCAAACATACTGAAAAGTGAAGCTGTTAAGGATTTTTCTGCTCCTATTGTTCCTTCATTCTCATCACGGGGACCGAATGTTGCTGTAAAGGACATCCTGAAGGTCTATGTCATCTACAGATTGGCAATCCCTTCCTCGCTATCCGTGATTTTACATTCTTTGTGGTAATTCTAATTTTCTTCTCTAACAAATCGGATTATCAAATATCCACAGCCCGACATAACTGCCCCTGGAGTGGATATCTTGGCTGCCTTTTCGCCTCATGGTAATCCATGTGATGGTCCTTCTAAGGGTAAGCTGTCTGTTAAATATGCTGTAGATTCTGGGACCTCCATGTCTACTCCCCATGCTGCAGCTGCTGCTGCTTATGTCAAAACATTTCATCCGAAATGGTCTGCTTCAGCCATTAAATCTGCTCTAATGACTACAGGTAATTCTGTATTATGTTTGATGCGTTCTGCGTGCTGGAAATTAACACCATTTACATGTTTCGCTTTTACATATTCGTAAATTACTGATTTTACTATCTTTATATGTTCTTGTAGCTCGACCTATGGATGCTACCAAAAATCCAGATCGTGAGTTTGCTTATGGATCCGGCCACATTGATCCGGTACAAGCTGTGAAGCCTGGTTTAGTGTACGAGGCTTTTGTAGGTGACTACGTGAAAATGCTTTGCAGCATTGGCTATGATTCAGAAAAGGTTCAGAGTCTATCAAGAAAGAAAAGAATAAGGTGCCCTACAGGCACAAAAGGATCTGCAAAGGAACTCAATTACCCGTCCATGTCAGCTTACATAAACAAGAAGGGACCTTTTAAGGTTCAGTTTCCAAGAACCGTTACGAATGTTGGCCTCGCAAACTCCACTTACAAAGCAAGTCTCTCAACATTCCCTAAGCTTAATGTGAATGTAAAGCCCCAAGTTCTGTCATTCAATAAGTTAGGGCAAAAGAAATCTTTTGTCGTTACTGTTGAGGGTGGAGGAATACCACGTGGGTCAATGGTATCGGGGTCATTGGTATGGTCTGATAGAGCTCATAGTGTGAGAAGTCCAATTGTTGTGTACACAGAAATTCCGAAGGTTCCCTAGGGTACTAGCTATCATAAAAGATGTTACTTGAGTTGTAACATAATAAAACGCATACAAACATAGTGCTACTGATGTGGACAACTTCTTTCTTTTTCTTTCTTTCTTTCTTTTTTGTTCGTTCTTAAAAGGCTGTCCCAATTTGATTTCCAAAATAAAGTTATTATAAGTGAATTAATTGATCTTAAATTTTTCCCAGTTACAAAAAATATCCATTTGCTATCCTACGCAAGTGTCCAAATCATCTTGGTTTCTCTAACACTTGTTATTCTTCTGATTTCTGTTCTCTTTTATCATCCATTCACTCTCTTTCTGAAACCATCTTTTATACGGAGGTTGCTCTTGATCCTCTTTGGCAACATGATATGAATGAGTGATTACACCATAAAATTATAATCATAAGCCTTGGTTTTACACTTCGTTAGGGTTAAAATAGTTGTAAATAGCTTAATCTAGTTGATTATTAGTTTTAATGATGTTTTATTTGCTTTTGTCAGTTATAGAAGTTAATGGAGGTGAAAGAGAGCAAGAATGATTAAAGTGGGTTCAAAGAAGGGGTGGACATCGGCTCGCCGGCCCAATCGGCCCGCCCAGCCCGGCTCGATTTTTTAAGGGATTGGGATTAAAGTTTAGGTCCGTGGTATCGAGCCAGGTTGGTTTTTTAGACCCCATTAATTTTGGGGCGGGCTTGGAATTATATTTCATAGCCTGGCCGGCCCAAATAGTTTTATTTTGTTTAAAAATAAATAAATAAATATATATACTTATTTATATTTATAAAAAATAAATAAATATTTATTTTGGTTGGGCTGATGGGCGAGCTTGGGATTTTATTTTATTTTTTTGGGCGGGCTTGGGCGTCAAGTGACGGCTCTCCAGGCCAAGCTTGGGCCACTGTCCAAGGTGTTATTAGGTACGGCAGGCCTGGCCCGCCCAGTGTCGAGCCCTAGTTCAAAGAGAACAAACTAGTGATGAAAATTCGATGCTGCCTTGGGATATCAGCTATAACTTTTTACTTTATTGTCTGATTAAGCTGATTTTTATGTCATTGGAAAGAAGACTTGAACATCTACAACTTCGTCTCTAATGTGCATTGGCTGACTCGGCTTCTAAAGTAGTTAAAATTGAGCTGCAAAGTTGCTAACCATTAGGATGCCACTTTTGACCGTCCCGACGGTTCGAGAAAGAGGAAATGTCTTTGGTTGATCGTCAGGACAATAATTTTGATCGTCCTAATGGTCAGAGAGTTTAACTTAAGCAAGAAGTTACCATCGAAACAGTACCTATCGCCGTCCTGACTGTGGGGCCTATAACAAACTTTTGAATCTATTGTGTATCTATCTTTGGATGAGCACATAGGCTATAAAAGGTAGAGTAGGCCATTTTAGTTGATATAGAGAGTTAGCTTTAGTATATTTTTAGAAAGAGAGTCTTAGATAGCTTAGATATTTTGTATTAAGAGTAGTTTTAGAGAGAGAAAATCTATTTTTCTTTACTTTCTTGCACTTTCTTTCATTTTTCTTGTAACTAAGCACTAGAATTTCATGCAAGTAATGTTAGATCTACACTTCTTCATACTTTCCATTATGGAATCAAGTAGTTAAACCCCAATTTGGGTGCAATTGTGAAGATACACTAAGGATTTTTAAGGATTTCTATGGAGGTATATCATTCTTATTTAAATATCCTATGATTTCTCTAATTCTACTTGATTGGGTTTTGGATCTACTAGAAAACTTAGGTAACTCCTATGCACAATTCTTCAATTGACATAGGGATTGCACAAATCTAAGGTTTGAACCTATGATTCTATCAATAGCTTATCCTCCTAATCTTAATTGGGTGTGAATTTATGATTTTATGGTCGAAATATTCCGAATCAAGGATCCATGGAGTGATTATTGATTTGAGTTAACAAACCTCCATTGGAATTCTTGTTGAACTTGGTAGATCGGATCACTTGTATTCAAATCCCTTTTGATTGCATAGAAATCACTTTATAATTGCTTTGAATTTCAATTCCTATGTTTTGCATTAATAGTTTGATAGCTATTAGCTTCTATTTTCAATTGCATTAGTATAATTGTTAGTTAGAAATCACAATTTTCAAAAGTAAAAGATTTTTGGTCTATTTTTGTCACCTCTAAATTTGATTTACTTAGTTGCAATTCAATTCAAGTTAGATTAATGTTCTCTAAGTATTTGTAGCCTATATTTGGCTTGGTTCTCGAGAAAATCGACTTCGGTACTCATCGAATTTTATACTTTAATCGCAACACTCGTTTTCTTGCTGGGATGCTCAAATTTACATCATCTTTGGGAGCGATTTTATGAGGAACTCTCTGCATTGCATAAAACTGAGACTTGGCACCTTGTACCTTCTAGTAAGCATGCTATTGGTTGTCGATGGGTATATAAGATTAAAACCAAGGTTGATGGATCTCTAGGGCGGTATAAAGCCCGACTAGTTGTCAAAGGTTTTGCTCAAGAATATGACTTTGATTATGAGGAAACTTTTGCACCTGTTGACTATTGTGCGTACTTTGATTGATGTCGCGGTTGTACGTCATTGGACACTCTCATAGATAGATGTCAAGAATGTTTTCTTGAATGGTGATTTAATTGAAGAAGTTTTTATGGCTCCTCTTTCGAGTCTTCCCTCTATTCCGGGTGAGGTCTGTAGACTCAAAAAAGCTCTTTATGGTCTCAAACAAGCTCCTCACGCATGGTTTGAGAAATTCTCCACTGTAATATATGACTTAGGATTTCGCTCCAGTGAACATGATTTCGCTTTTTTTCTTTGTTCTACTTTTACTAGCCATATTGTTCTTCTTTTATATGTTGATGATATAATTATTGCTAGGGATGATTATGAAGGTATTTTTGTCTTGAAGTCTCAATTATAACAACAGTTTGAAATAAAAGATCTTGGTCCTCTTTGCTATTTTTTGGGCAATGAAGTGGCTTAATCTCCTAAGGTTATCTTCTATCTTAGTCCAAGTATGTGGCTGATGTTATTCAAAGGGCACCCTTATCTGATTCTCATACTGTTGAGATTCCGCTAAACTTAATGTGCATTATACTTCTACTGATAGTGTTCTTTTGACTGATCCCACCTTGTATCGAGTTCTTGTTGGCAGTCTAGTTTATCTTACGGTTATGTGTCCTAACATTGTATATGGGGTTCATTTTGTGAGACAGTTTCTCTCTTCTCTAACTACAATCCATTGGGCTGCTGTTCTTCATATCTTGCGCTATTTTCAGGGTACTTTACATCAAAGTTTGTTATTCTCTTTCACTTCTTCCTTGGAACTTTGAGCTTATTTTTAATGTTGATTGGGCAGGTGATGCCATGGATCGTAAATCCACCATTGGTTTCTATATTTTTCTGGGTGATTCTTTTATTTTTTGGAAGAGTAAAAAGGAAACTGTTGTTACTTGTTCTTTTATTGAGGCTGAGTATCATGCTATGGATATTACTACCGCTGAAATTGTTTGGTTACGTGGTTGCTTGCCGACTTAGGAGTTTTATTTTCTACTCCTATTTTTATATACTGTTATAACAGGAGTGCCATTCAGATTGCCCATCATTCTATTTTTCATGAGCGCACCAAACAATTGATTGTCATTTTGTATGTCACCACCTTCAGCTTGGGATTCTCTCTTTGCCATTTGTTTCCTCCACTATGCAGTTGGCTGACTTCTTCACGAAGTCTCGTACCATTCGACGTTTTCACTTCATTCTTGACAAACTCTCGTTGCTTGTCACCGGTGCATCATGAGTTTGCTGGGGAATGTTAAGGTAGATATATTATTTAGTTATTTCTCTTGTATTATTTTCATGGTTCATTAAGGATAGAATAGTCATTTTAATCTTTTTAGGGTTTTGTCCTGTATTTATATTTCGTTAGTTGTATTTTTACATTATCATTGAATACACAGTGGCGGTATGTTTTCTTTTCTCCCTTCTTCTATTGTTTGATCAAGATTAGCATGTGAGCTTTTATGGAACGGCCAGAGGCAATGCTAGAGGAGGGGTTCCATCAGCCAGGGTTGCTGCCTACAAGGTCTGTTCTAAGGACGGGTGCCAAGACATGGACATTCTCAGTGCCTTGATCATGCAATTGCTGATGGGGTCGACATCATTGCCATTTCAATAGGGTCACAGTATTCAAGAGATTTTTTCGACGATAGCATTCCCATTGGTGCTTTTCATGCCATGGATAACGGTCTTCTCACTGTGAATGCTGTTGGAAAAAGTGGACCTGAGCTGTCTAGTGTAACAAGTGTTGCACCCTGGATGCTTTCTGTGGCAGCCAGCAGCATAGATCGCAGGATTATAGACAAGGTCATTCTTGGCAATGAAAGGCTGCTTGTTGTAAGTATCTTTATAGGTTACATCTGAAAGTATATAAATCTCATTGTGATGGGTCTATCTCTTATGTTGATTTGTTCCTTAATTTGTCTTTGAACTTAATTTTGTGTCCTTTCTGGCAGTAGCTGTACTCTGTACGTGATTTTTTTTTTTTTTGCCTCTTTTCTCTTTTTTCATCAACTGATTTTGTGTCCTTTCTGGCAGTGGCTGTACACTATACATGATTTTTTTTTTTTTTGCCTCTTTTCTCTTTTTTCATCAACTGATTTGGTCATATTAATTCAGTGATGCATCAGGAAAGCTTCCCAATCTCCACTCGCATGATAAACAGAATGATTTATTTTTTTGCTTAAAATGCAACTTCTTTTTTCTTCTTATTTTGCCCTTTCATCTAAGATCTAATCAAGGAATTGCAGGCGTTTTTGGTCTTATTAGCATCATATGAGTCGTAGTTGTGTTTTTGTGATCACATTTTAATTCCTCATTGATCATTCTTATAACTATCAGGGCAACTCTGTAAATTCTTTCACACTGCACGGAACAAAATTTCCACTTATAGATGGAATGAATGCAAGAAGGAATATGACTAATGTACTCGATTTCACGGGTTAAGTTGTGCTTTCTCAGTCATTTCTGCTTTCAAATTCCTCAAGATCACTGGTAAACAAATGACAATCGAGCATTATAATGTTGCATAGATATCAGGTGCTGTGAGCGTTGTCTGAACAGTGGCTCAGTAAAGGGAAGATTGTGATGTGTCAGGATTTAGAGGGAGAAGAAGAAGCTTCGAGAGCTGGTGCTGCTGGCTCTATTGTTAGTAGTAGATTTGACGATTATGATCCTGTAGTTCCCTTTCCTACATCTGGCTTACGCGACCAGGACTATGATTTCTTGAGAACTTACATGCAATCCACAGAGTAAGATTAGTACCCCATATCTTTATTTGTATTTTGTTGCTGTGCCGGAACTTTCGCTAAGAGTTTTATATCATGTTGGAATGTTAAGATGAAGTCAAAAGGAAGATTACTCGCCAAAAAAAAGGTTGAAAGCAAGAAAATTTATTTGAAGTGTCCTAACATTTGCTTTATGGGTAATGCTATGTAAATAAAAACTTCATACAAAATTTCTATACAAAATGATGTGTTTTAATGAGAGACTTTCACTTCAAAACAAACACCCATCATAATGATTTTTAATTATAAAGTCACATCATTTTCTGTGTAAATTTTGTACAAATTTTTTTTGTAAAAATAGCATTTTCCCTGCTTTATATGTTAATGCATCAATTTGCAGTACAAGATCATTTCAGCATTTATTCTTGCTAAAATATCTGAGAGAATTACGTTTTTAGGACGGCATTCCAAACATGGTACATTTACGTTTCAAAAGGTGAATTTGACTATCCAATACCATCCCAATTATTTTCCTGTTTATTTTCTTAAATTTACCCAAGGAGGAATGAAAATCAAATATCATGAATGAAAATTAGGAGAAAATAGAGTTTTGGCAGAATAATATGCAAAAAAAATGATCATAATACTCCTAGAAATGTGTTTTTACATGAGTTATTTGTAAAAAATAGATTATATTCTATTGAATGGCTAATTTTTAAAAGAAAGTTGCTCTAGAAGTAGCTTAAATTTTAAGAATATAACTTACACAAATCTACCATTATCGTACTAAAATTTAGAGCACGTGCCGTACCATGTTCTAGTTTCATATACTGAAACGATATGCGTGCGTTTCATTTGTTAGAGTATTATTTGCAGAACCCCACAAGCAACAATTTTGAGAAGTGAAGTTAGAAGAGACAATGCTGCTCCTATAGTTGCTTCCATCTCCTCACGTGTGCCAAACAACATTGCACCAGAGGTTTTGAAGGTTTTGATCTCTCTCTCTCTCTCTCTCTCTCTCTCAAGTGTATCATGATGATTGCCATTCAATTTCAACTAAAATGCTTGTTTGAAATATGTGTTACAGCCAGATATAAGTGCAGCAGGAATAGATATCTTGGCGGCATATTCACCAGTTGCTTCACCATTCCGCATTGATGGAGACAAGAGGTCTGTGATGTATTGCATAGCATCTGGAACCTCCATGGCTTGTCCTCATGCTGCTGGTGCAGCAGCTTATGTTAAAACATTTGACGCTGACTGGTCTCCGTCGGCCATCAGATCTGGTCTCATGAAAACAGGTAATCTTCACTCTGTTGTTTGTCACATCTGTAATTTATTTGATAAGCCAGTGTTCTAAATCTTCATGGTTGCTTGGCTCTCTAGCTTCTCCCATGGATACCACAAAACATAAAGTTGGTGAATTTGCTTATTGAGCTGGCCATATCAATCCTGTCAAAGCTGTGGATCCGGGCTTAGTATATGAAGCCTTCACAGACAACTATGTGACAATGCCATGCAGTATGGGTTAAGACACAGACAAGATTAAAGCAATAGCAGGTTCTAATACTAGTTGTCCCAGCAACATTAGAGTTCTATCCTTCAAGAAATTGAATGAGAAGCAATCCTTTGTTGTAACTCTTGCTGGAGAAGCCTTACCAGAAAGATCAATGGTATCTGTATCACTTCTGTGGTATGATAACACCCATAGGGTGAGAAGTCCTATTGTTGTATACTCGAATGTAGGACCAATTAATTGATATATATATATATATATATATATGCCCTCCTCATTTCTTGTTTTTCGTATGTGAGATTGCTATGTTGAATCTCTTGCTTTCAACAACCACTGCATATTATTTTGAGTGCAGCTTTACCCAGATCCAGCAGGTGAACTTAACGATCAAGCTGGTGATATGGATTAAGTAAAAGCTGCAAATCTTTATATACTTTTACAAAAAGGCTTTAAAGCCACTGCACTAAAATGTTCTGTAGCTTGGGCTCTAATATTTAGAAGTGCAGCATATATCAGTGTAAAACAGAGGCTACCCTATTCCTTGAGATCGATCTCGTGCTTACTATGAGACCACTGGCCACCCTGCGGTTTATGTATGTCGGAGCTATTTTTGCTTGCTCTGAAGAGTAGGTTTAAAAAATGATTTGGACAAAATGAAATGTGACTTGATGAATTCATCTATTCATAACAATAGACATTCAAATCCATAATCCAGTTCTTTTCATTAATTTTTTAAAGAAGTCACACAAGCTTGGCACTGTAAGCCACTGCTTTCTCGGCAACCAAACAGCTTCAATAGCCAATTCAATAACATCGACAGTACGGGTATACCATTGACAATATATACTCTTAACCAGGTTTCTGTAACAATAGTCATATGTACCCTATCTTAGGTACATAACACAAAAATTAAACATTTAACCATAGCTACGTAACACAAGTCTGTATTAATTCTGATTAAGGTAGGGTTAATATCAAGCTTTTTTTGGCTTTTAAGCAAAAAGCTAAAAAAGATTTCAGTTTTTTTTGTTTTTGCTTTTCTATTAGTCTTGACTTATAAAAGTAAAAAAAAAAAAAAAGTAAAAAAAATTTAATTTTTTTTACTTATAAGCCAAAAAAACAAAATAAAAAAACTAAAAAAAAGTTGAACCAACCAAGCCCTAAAACTTGCGCATCTCTGTTTTGTCAAACACTTTATTTTGCTAAACTTTATATATTACATGGATAAACACCTCGTTTTCTTTGATGGTGTATGCGTCATTTGTCACCCTTGTCTATGAAGCACCGAATTAGAAAATTAGTTTTTACTTAATCTCAATTATCAATGAAGCATAGAAAAGCAGCTTGAATTCACTAATGGCAAATCCTATTAAATGTTGTAGCAAATAGCCTTCGAGGAAGCACACATTATATTAATTCACATCAGATGAGGATTAGGTAGAATTATGTATATCTTATGACAAATGCTAACACATGCCTTAAGGGTATATTTTAAGTCTACTTTGTCTGATTATATAAAGCGTTGAAACTTGTGGTTTCAACATTAAAAATTATAAAAATACAAGTTCTAATGCTTTGTACAATCAAACAAAACAAGTTTAAAATGTGTCTTTAGGGCACATGTTAGCAAAACTCATATATTATAAATCACAAAAAAATCAAAAGAGAGCTATATCCATAACGATATGATTCATAATTCATAATATCTGTGACCGTGACTGTTTATATCTGTATCTATCCATGCATTGATGAACTCCCCACCTGCAGAGATGGCTTTGGAAAAATCCTTCAATGGTTGGTACTAGTATCTATTCTAATAAAGTAATGCTATACAATCAGAATATATAATCAAAAAATATAATCAAAATGATGTGGCTGAGTTGTAGGCTTATCATTTTAAAATAAAAAATTTATCAAGATATATTTTAAATATAAAACTGTCATTATCATATTATTTTGATTTAAAATTTTATACAAAAATTTTAAAAAAATAACATTTTTCATTTTAATATTCAAGGGATTGTTGTGAGAGCGAGAGTTAGGATATCCGAATATATATATGGTTGAGTTACTTGAGTGGACCAGCGACCTTATCTAGTTATCTTCATGTCGAACAAAAAGAAATTGTTCTCTCTCTCTCTCTCTCTAAAAAGTCATTCTGAGTGAAACTGCAGACTGACCCTCTAGGGTGCACCAACTTAGAATGACCCCACGTGTCATTTGTCACTAACTCAAAGAATTTTCGTAGAAAAAGATGGTACTTTTCTACGCATAAAATAGAATGCGTCGAGAGAGAAAATGGGATTTAGGAGAGAGAGAGGAAAAATCCAAAATCCCTGCTGACAAAAGTGGGAAAGAAATCTAAAACTAGAGCAGGTCTAACGTCAGGGGCGTCGCTGCTGAGCAGCGCCGCCTGATGTCATGGCTGATGTGTCAAGCAGCGCCGCCTCACGCTAGTATTTTTGCTAAAACTAATATTCGGGGGAAAAAAAAATTGTTAAGAGGGATTCCCTTTCTTTTCCTGTAAGTGCACGTGGGCGGCACGGCGTCTGCCTGTATTTATTGATTGGGGGTTGACGAGCTTTGTGATTTGTGAAATGCGAGTCTTATTTTGACTTGGCCTCATCTGTGATCTTCGCGTGCTCTGTTTTTGCTTTACATTGGCTGTATTTCTTTCTTCTGCAATTCTTTTCTGTATTTCTCAATTGGGTCTTTTTAGTTAGAGATTTTGGTTGTTTTCAAGATTTGTCTGGTGGGTTGACCAAGAAAAAGAAAAAAAAAAGCAAAGCCAAAGGTAATGGAAAACAGGAAGCAAGTGGGTTCTTCTTCATCATTCACTGCCGATCTTTCTGGTTCCAAGGAATCGGCGTCGCCGTCGGAATCGACAGGAATTTTTGCGTCAATTTTTCCTCGGCCATCGAGGGTATGATTTTATTAGTGCATTACTTTATGTGGGTGAAGTTGTTTGGTTAGTTTTCTTGTTCTGTTCATTGGGTTTTATATTCATCTCTTCATTGTGTACGTTACCGCATGTTATAGTTTCTGTGATATAAGAAAATTAAGGTTAGAATCCTTGAATTGAATCTTAGGAGCCCATTATTATAATGAGTTTTACTTAATTAAGTGCTTGATCACGGCCAGAAAGGGTTGGTTTTAGGTTTTGTAGAAAATGAAAACCGAAGCTTTATTAATGTCTCAATCCAATTTTTCTTATATAACCCTAAACATTGCTCAAATATCAAGATGTCAAATCCAAACCAAATTTGTACAGTTAACTTTAGTTGAGATACACGGCAATGATATATTGTATCTCTCCCCAATCTATTCAGTCTCCTAATTGCATTCTTTGACCGATTTATCGTGCAACCCTATTATGGAAGATTGGAAAGATATAATGGATGGTAATTGGGGTTCACTAACCACAAGGGGTGGCTCAGTGGTCGACTTGTCATGGTGCGTAGGTGGTCTCAAGTTTGATTCTCTTCACGCCCTTTTCAGTTATTATTTATGCAACGCATGAAATTTACATGATTCATGTGACAGTTCTTCTGCATGAACTTAAGGGAATAGTTGTTCAAAAGCCTGTATACTTGTAGCAAAAAAAACAAAAAAAAAGTTCGGGTTCACCATATTTTTCTCCATTATGCTTCAGTAAATGTAAACTCAACAACCCCCGGAGGGCAGTTCCAAAGGATCAAAACGGCCAATTATTAATGGAATTCCTTGTCAGCTCTCTGTGAAGTGTTTGTTTGACCGATGGCTTCCAAACATATTGTAAGCTAAGCCCATGCTGGTGAATATCCACACAGATAGAATTGAATTTGGATAGGATAAAGCGGACTGTGCATGAAAATATGTACTACTTTATCAGAGGTTTTTAGCAGCTAGTTGTGACATATGCATTCTTCTATTTTTGATTTCAGGTTGTAGGTAGGAACTTCTCATGCTCAGAGCTCATTGGATATACACAAAAGCAGTCGTTGGGGAATCATGTGTGGAACACCAAGCAAGGAACTGCAGGTCTGCAATTTGGGCCTCCATTTTGTCTTCAATTTTCTTTTTTACCCCATTTTCTGATAAACATTGACGTTGAAGTGAATATATTTCTGAAGACATTACATCATCTTCAATCATTCATTGATCTTTCTAAAATTAAAACCTTTTGGATGTCCCAATAATAAATACCAAAACTACTTTTTCAAGAGAAGTTTCCTTCAGTTTCTATTTTCTGAAGAATCAACAACAATGGACATGCAGAATCGATCGTGGTCAGTGTGTGTATCTTATAAGAAGAATCAAATGGATATCTATTTTGCTAAATCAAACTGTGTCACAGATTTGTTTCCTTTAGCTTCATCATTTGTTTACATATATCAATGTCCCATCACGTTTCTCAGCTTCTTCCCCACTATATGAGATCATAAATCTGAGTTCTTATTCCTATTTTCTCTAGTTATGTGGAATTGCAAGTTCATATAGGTAATCCCTTTAGTACTTGAACCTCTGTCTTTGGAGTATTGTACTTATAGAAATTTTATTTGTCGACAGGCAAAATTAAATGTATCATCATCAATTTCCCAGAAGTTTCTTTGTTAATTGGTTATGCAAGGCTATTTCTGTGGAAATCTTAAGCTAGATTTGTTTTCAACTGCTCTCTAAAACGATCATGTTAAATTTGAGTATCTCTTCATCGTACAAAAGCAAGCATGTGGATAGTTATACTTTATTTGGGAGAAGCATGTTTAGTAATAAAGTCTTCATTTTCATTCTTTTGTGGGGATTATAGCTAAGAAAAGCGAAGGTGCAAGCAATGGCATAACCAATCCTCTAAGTTCATCTCTCTACTATGGTGGGCAAGAAGACATGTATGTCCATTCTTCAAGCACTCAAACCTCCTGCTCCTACCTAACCGTGAGTATTGATTGAAGAAACATTTGTGCATATCAGTTGACATTGTTAGATGATATGTAGTGGAACTAATAGTTTCAACGAATATTGTGAATGCTTTAGTTCAAGAAAGATGCAGTGGATGATGATCCCAATGGAAACAATTCACACAGTGCTTCTAGAGGAAATTGGTGGCAAGGTAAAGTTGCTGCACACACAAGCACAAGAGTAGGAATTTTGTCAAAAATTTACAGTTGTAGGCGTAGTAACGTCTCTGAGCTGGACTTCTATTCATGCAGGGTCACTTTATTATTGAGACTTTGCCCTGCCCAGGATGAGAATTCTCAATCTATTTGCCAAGGTAAGTAATAAGATCTATGCCATGAATCATCAATGGAACTTGCCTTAATATTCGGCATGCTTCTCGTTCTCAATGTGTGCAGCCAAAAATCTGAAAAGAAATGCTCTGTTCAGTGTACAAAGTTTTTGTTGATGTTTTGTGTTTATTTTGCTGTCTGTGTAGTTGAATGGAAATATCTTGGTGATATTTGTTAAGACTCACAGTTGTTTACTTGTTTATTTAGTTTGCTTATCATTCTCTAGTGGTATCACATATGGTGGTGAAAGATATCTAATTTCTAGCATCAAATGGCAAAGAGGCTTCTTTATTGATGTAGTTTCGTACGTCTTTAATCATCAATTTTTATTTTAATGGGAAGCAGCTTAAAATTTCTGTAATTTTCTTCTGTTTGTATAAACGTCATTTCATATAATACTCTAGTTGTAAGTTACAAAATCGTGTGCTTCAGCTTCTTTTAAGGCATTGATTGGTTAGTTTTCTGAGAACTCTTTTCTTGCTTTTTGAAAGCGCAAGTGCTTCGGCTTTACCGGATTGCTTTTGAAATTATAAAGGTAATTGGTTTAGGTTTTCATTTTTTTTTTCCTTTTCTTTTGGTGGCTGTGGTGTTTGTGGTGGCTGGTGGGTTTAGGGGTGGGGGACAACGAGGGTTAAGATGGAGAGAATAACTTCTGTCTTCTGGTTGAGATGTGGTGAGTTATAGAAAGCATGAAAGGTTGATCTTAATTAGTTTGGATGAAGTGACAAACATGTCTTTTGCATATGTGCAATCCCATTCAAACACTCTTCTATGTTGTCATACACTTCTCAATGTATTTCTGAGGTGAATTATCCAAAGTACCTCATCTTGTGCACTTCACGATATCCTTCAAGTATATGATGTGCTTCTTTTCCTTCTGTTGGATGTGCTAATATATAATATCTCACATCAGTTGTTTAATACGACGTTTCTTTCTCGTATGAAAATTTGCAGGAATTTCACAAAACCTGAGCAGGAGTTTGATTTGCCTTTCTATCATATGGAAGATTTGCAGTACTTTCACATAGCTTTATTGGAAAGAACCTATAAGGATATTTGTATGGAACTCCCAGGTTACATGGCATGAAACCCTTGTCAAATGTATACATATATCTATATATACATATAGTTTTTTATTTTTTGTAGACAGGAGATTTCCCCTGGAGTTCACAGAGAAAATGTGTCAAGGGAGTGCATAACACTAGTTACCTCTCTCTAGGATACCATGTATAGTTGACCAATATTGCTATGGGTTTTCGTGTAGCAGTAATGAAAGATGATGGTTTGGTATTTCCCATTTGCTATTTTATGAATAAAAAAGAGAGGTTCAAATGTTTGTTTATGTCAGATTTTATGAGCAGGGAAAACATGTCGGATTTGTCACGATAGCATAGTTCTGAATCCTCTGATATATAAATATACATATACCTAACGTCCAGCTGCTATTACTGAAAACAGAGCAGGGAGAACATGTTCTACTCGCAAGTAATGGCTTGATCCTTACGCAGCAACAAGACATTTGACTTCGAAGATCAAAATAACCTGCTTAGAGTCCAACCTTTCCTTGTTATGAAGGAACAAAACATAACAGCCTGTTAGGAACTTCGGGAAGGGAGAGGAAGGAAAATTATTATTTGTTATTTGTATTCTTTCCTTGTTTGGTTTTGTAAAAAAAAAAATAAAAAAAAGAGGAGGGAAAGAAGGGAGAAAAATTGCTTTTTTTCTTCATTTTCTCTCTCTCCCCATCCCTCCCCCAAGTTCCAAACAGACAATGACAAAGGTAATACTAACTGAACAACAAAGGTAATACCGACTAAACAATAGAAGATAGCAAGCAAAGCCAACCATTCCCATTAGTATTCAAATTAAACGGGCACTGCATAACCTCATATCTAATAATATACCCAACCCAAACACTTGCTTTGTCAAGGTTTCATTCAAAATTTTGAGGTCTAATCTATTTCAAGAAACAAGTAGGCGCCTGAAATTCAGATGACAAGGCTACCTGAATTTCTACAGGAAGAAAAACTTCAGTCTCCGCCATCCTGAAGGCTGGCGGCTATGACACTGGAGAAGAGGAAGGAGTAGACATGGCGGCGATGGTGGTGTCGAATGGCGAAAAAAATACAACGCCGTTGCCGGGGATCGAACCCGGGTCACCCGCGTGACAGGCGGGAATACTTACCACTATACTACAACGACAAGATGACTCCACAGCAAAGCATATATACTTTTTATTAATAACGTCATAAGATCATTGTCAAGCAAATAAATATTTAGGATTTTAATTTAAGATATAATTACGATCATGAGAATTTTAGAAGCTCATACTCCAAATATATTCTATATCTGAACAAGTTAATACTCTAGTTCCTTAAATGTAGGGATTTGAACTTGACCAGCTTTGTCATTTTAATATGGGTGAAGCCCTGCACTAGAAATTTTATACAATGTTAAATGTATAAAATGACGTGGTTGGATGACAACCTCTTATTTTATATTAAAACACTTATCATGATAATTAATCACGATATCTGACAAAAGTATTGTTATGAGTAGTGGATGGGTTAGATGGCCATGGTGGCCCATCTCCCAAGCTTAAAACTTATGTTTAGGTCTACAGCTCTTCTTTTCGTCTTTTTTGTTTTCTTGGCTTTTTTAGTTTTCCCAAAGAGCAAAATTAGGATACAAAATTGGAGTAAGTTCTTTTTACATCCATAATTCCTCCAAACACAATGAAGAAAATCAATCTTTAGTCTCTCATATATGAGAAATTATACCCTGTGACAATTACAAGGTATGATCACAACGATTTCAACAGCTATTGTTGAGACATTGTATTCACAAGTACTCGAATCACAGAGACAGTCACATAAAAATGATAGTCAAATGAAATTTTTTTACCATCTAGCTGTGTTGTACATTTCTCAAATTAGATTAAACTTGGGAAAAATTTAAGGCCCACATTTTACCGAGTTAGACTGGGCCTATTTCACTTTAGGCTTACAATCGCTGAGCCTTTAGACTTTAACTTCTGTTTGTGCTTAGTCAGCATGGGGTGGAGTCAGAGTCTCGTGGGGTGTGTTGAGTCTTGTAGTGCACATTGGTTGGGGAGAGACGGGCTTGGGCCAAGCGTACACTAATTTTTTTTTGATCGGGTTAAAATTAAATTTTAAATTCGTCCAGAATAAAATTTTGATTTTCAAGTCCGTCCAAGTTCATTCATTTGACTTAAAAATATTTTTTTTTAAAAAATAATATTCAATAATATAAAATCTAAATAGATAAATATATTAAAATATAATAATATATTGTTTGATACATATTTTGAGACATGTTAGATTTTAAACTCAATTCTTAAGCCTGTCTATTAAATTAATCAGACCTAAAAAAATTTTAAATCCCATAAATTACTAACGGGCTAAGTGGGCGGCCAAGCTTGTGACAATGCCTAATCGGACATGCTCATGTAGCTTGGGAGCACTGTAACACGGTGATAGAGGCGTGAGTCTCCCTCGTGAGGACGTCAAGGATCAAATGAGAGAGATTGTCTATGTTGAGTCTCACATAAAGCGTGTATAGAATTGAAATGAGTAATGCTATATAACTAAAAAAATTCATACAAAATTTATCATCAGAATGATATGTCTAAGTTATGGTCCTATTACTTCATAATAAAAAACCCATCAAGGTTTCTGTTAATTATAAAATTGTCATTATCACATCATTCTGGTGTAAAATTTTGTAAAATAATTTTAGAAGAATAACATTTTGCTATTGAATTATATAAACGGATGTAAAGAAAATTCTAAATGTGACTAGTCCCCAATGTGAAATCTACCATGACACATGGCATGGCATCGCATGGCATAGCATAAAATGTTGCTCCAAATTTAGTAGCTGGTGTTGGTTCTAACCGGCATGAAATTTTCTACTTTAGTCGTCCAGAGTTGGGCCAAATGGTCAACCATATCGGTACCAAAACATTTTGCAGCTATGTTAAGGAACTGAACATAAAGGCCAATTGGTGCTCTGTTTTGGTTAATTTATAACCCTAACAAATGGCAGGTGAGTTGCGTAGCGGGTCAAACGAACGCTCCAACTACTAGCGAGACAACCCAACCTACTGTAACCTTGCCTTGTACCTGGCTGGCTATATCTAGGAGGCGCTGTGATCCTTTCCATCTCTCTCTCTCTCTAAAACAGTGCAATTTTTGTGTCTTCTTCAACCAGCAACTGATTGGGCCATCAAAACCCCACCTGGGTTGTTTCTGTATATAATCTCTACTTTGTCATCAGTTGGTATGGCTGTTGACTTCCATGAGAGAGAGCAGTTGCTTCCTAATTCGGAGTTTCCCAACGACGACGGTATTCTCTCTGAGAACAGGACTGTCATCACCCGCATCGGGTCAAGCACCGAGTCGATTTCAAATGGGTTTGGTTTGTCTGGGTCTTCTTCTTCGGGATTGAGCTCACCGTTTGGATCGGAGCTCAGTTCGACAGAGACAGAGAGCAACGAGGACGACGACGACGATTTCATTGCTGAGTTGATTCGGCAGATGGCTGACTACACGCTTGAAGAAGATGATGAAAACGCCGCCAGAAACTGCGGCCCTGAGAATCTCAAGGTATTGGCCTATTCGATTCACTGTAATTTGTTCAAGAAATATATATATTTATTCTTCAATTGAAATCAAAACAAATCCTACCCGTTCTAACCAAATGTGTGTAATAGACATTTCAAATATCTGCTCTGTTTTTTTTATTTTTATTTTTTTGTTATATAGATTCTTCGTACAAGCTAATTTGTGGTGTGTTTCAATTTGTTGCTTTGAAGTACTCAACTGGCTGGCCTCCATTTTCTGGGTCTGATTGCAACTTGGGCTCCACAGAGACACTTCATGGGCATGCTTCTGATGATCAAACACGAGCCGTTCAAGTAAGAGTAACAAACAGTCCTTGTTTTTCATCATACTCTTCGATATCTCTATGAATTACTCAGCTTTTTGGGTTCTTAATTTTGTAGTTATATAAGTTGGAGAATCAACCGACAACAAAAAATCAAGGTTCCGTATGTTGGGATCGAAGACAAGTGAAGAAAACCGAGGTTACTCAGCAACTTGAGCAAAAGCAACTACTTCAGCATCGAAAACCACACCACATGAAACACAGAGGAGGAAGAGCTGATGCGTTAAGTACCGGTGGTTTTGGGTCACCGGCAACGGCCTGGCCACCCCTGCAACAACGTCGGCTGGAACAGAACCAACAAGTTGGTTCTGGTTCGGGTTCGGGCATGAGAGCCGTTTTCCTTGGGGGGCCTGGTTCAAGAAGTGGGTCTTGTGGGACCGGGGTGTTCCTGCCGCGTGGAACCGACAACCCATCGGTGGTCCGAAAGAAAGCAGGTATGTTACGTATGTATATGGAATAATCGTGTGTTTGGAAATTTTGAAGATTTTACATCTTTTGAGAAAAATTAAAATCACTTTTAAAATAATTTCCGCTTTCTACAAGTGCGGTGCCATAAGATTAGGGTAATAGAAATTTTTTGCCTTTTTATGTTTGGCATCTATTGGCCAATAATCAGACACCCTTTGACCAAGAATCTTCTGTAATGAAAAGAAACCCAAACAGGAATCTTCCTGTCCGGGTCCACTTTATTAACTTGACAAGAGACATGCACCAACCACAATCTACAAAGTTTGACAAGAGAGGAAACCAACCAAAATTTAGAGAGGGAGAGAGAGTAAAAGTAATGCCATCTGAAAGTACTGTGCGTTAATTTGTCTGTTTGATCAGGATGTTCAACGGTTCTGATTCCCGCAAGAGTAATGCAGGCCCTACAACTCCACTTCCAAGACATGAATGCTCGCTCAAATTCGAATAGTCACCCTCCGCAGCACGGTACTTTGCTCCTACAGAGTCTATGGGTCTATTTTATCAGTGATGTTAGAGTCATCCGGCGGTACCCAACTTAAAATTTTTTTTTTTAGAGGTGGCAATGTTTATTCACAATTAAAATTTTGTTTTTAAAAGTAATGTTATATAATTAAAATTTTTGTTCAAAATTTTTATTGAAAGATGTAATAGTTTGTGGTCTTTTAATTTTAAACTAAAACATCAACTTTTTAATTTTAAAACAGCTGCTGTCACATTAATCTGTTAGAGTTTTTTTATAAAAAAGATTTGTAAGAACGAATTTTTCTATAATAAAAAAATAGGACACATGACTTTAGTATAATTGTATAATGTATTAGGAGTTTTTGAAGCAAATTAAGTATGTAAGAGAAGTATTCCTCAATTTTTAGAGGGAACAAATTGAAAGATATTTTTAAAATTATGACTGTTTTTAAAAGTATAGAGAGCATTTAAATTTTTAGAGATGACAAATTAAAAACAATTTAAAAATTTGTACACAAAATTAAAATTTCTGAAAAGTTGGGGGCTATCTGCCCCTTTTGGTCCCTCTATAGGTCCCCTTTCGCCATCGGCTTTTTTTTATTAAATTTTCATCACAAATGAATATGAGGTGATAGAGTTTGTATTTATATGAAAATTCGGTTAAAAAAAAAACCGGTGAATGTAACATTTTATAGACATTAAAATGTTTCTAGTTCATCTGGTGCAGATGTTGCCACGGCACGAAGAAGTGACATGCATCCACAGCAAAAGCGGCCGGCACCGTCCCAAAAGCGTCCGGCGGCGAAGGATCACGACATGGGTCTCCCTCATGAATGGACGTATTGACTTCATAGACCATGCCTTTATTAATTCCTCTCCCGTGAATCTCTCTCTCGCTGAAAATGGTGTTTTTGGCCCTGTTCCGCTCGAGTCACATGGAAGCTTCAATTGATTGAAGAAAATGAATAAAGACGACACGGAGAAGAGAATTAATTGTCTTCGTCTAATTAATTTTCTTCGTCTAATAATGGAATCTCTTTGGAGAAGTCGAAAGAAATAATAATTGATATTGTGAAAAATGATGTGTATTTTTATTTTTATTTTTATTTTTGTCTCTTCTAATTAATGTGGAGGTCAAATTATGAAGATCAATAATTGTTATGGTTGGAGGGAGGGATTGATACTAAAATCCTTGAAATAATAATTCAGCCGTCAGCAATTTATGTGGGTTGTTTGTGCTTAATGGGAAGAGTATTCATTACATAATTTGCCGTTTTGGTTTGCTTTCTATTCTTTTTTATGAAATTTTTTAAGAGCATATAATTAATTTGATCAAAATTGAATGGATAAATTTCATCTATTAACTGACTTTGTATAATAACTGTACGTATTGTCATATATCAAGTAGTAATCCGGTACTTATGTGGGTAATGACTATTAATTTAGCAGCATCTTAAAACAAAGATTTTTGTTTTTTGAAATTTCAAAAGAAGCAAAGCAGTCACAAAATATCCAACTGGATCAAAGAAAGGAAAGAAAGGACATTAACGTTCTGTTTGGAATTCAGATTTTCGGTTAAAAAAATAAAAATAAAAAAAATTAAACAAAATAAAAGAGTAATTTTATTTTATTTTTTATCACATTTTATTTTAATTTTTTTAATAAAAAATTTGAGTTCTAAACGAAGCATAAATGAAAGCATAAAAAGCCAGACAGCTATATTGGAATTCTTTCTAAATCTCACACAGTATAGTCCAAAGCGCTATGGATAAAGTCAAGTGGTTGTGTAATATGAATTCTTTGTTGGATCTTCAGGGATAATTTTCTTCATTCAAACCTTTTTTTTTCCATTCATGGCAGAAGCCAAGGTTGTATTAGTAATACGGCCACCCTTCTATTTTGGTTCTGAATGTTTCATTGCAAAGCGAACTTCGCTCCCAAAAAATAAAAACCAAACAAAATATCTAACTGTGTGTGCATAAATTGAACCGAATTAGTTGTTCTCTAGGATCTGTGGCCTTTGGCTCAATCATAGTTTATTTTCTTAATCTTTCACATGACATGAAGTATTATATTAAGTTCAATAAAAAGTTAGATTATATTTTTAATTTTTTTATGGATTCATCTTGACAAATAAAAAAAAGAAGCAGCGGCTGCTAAAGAAGATTCAAGTTGATATATATATATATATATATATTAATATATATATGTACCATCCTCACCAGTCACCACTAATGAATCATATTCATCTGGTCAACTTACGCTAGAAACTAACCTGATAATGATTTGCAAACTTGCAAATCATGCAAGTGCCATCAATTATTTAACAAATTCATCTCCATTTCTTTCTATTGGAATTTGGAAAAGACGATTCCTATTCTAGTGCTTGTCGTGGTTAAATTTCGGATTGAGTTTGTAGCAGCCGAATGTTTGACATTGCGGAGAGGCGATTGAAGTGGATTTGACAGGTGTCCAACGTAAAGTTAAATTTGAGTATTATATTATTGAATATTTATTTGACACGGCAATCCCGTGATTGGTGAAGGATTATGGGCAATGGGGCATTAGAAAGTTCTGAATGTTATCGGGTGATAATGCACTAAACCAGTATGTACGGTGTTTAGGCTGGCGGTGAACTATTCTGGTGAGCAGAGAATGCATGAAAAGGTAAGGTATATTAGTGTAGTGTTTGTCAAAGATTTTTTGATGTCAAAATTAATTTTTTAAAAATATTTTTATAAAATTTTTTTAGTTAAGATTTATATTTGCGTATTTTATTAGAGAAGATGGGTTTTTTATTTTATGTAGGTAGGCATAGTGGTAGTCCTAGAAGGACTTTGCATGTATGAAGATAGTGAAAAATGACTGTTTTTTTACGTGATAGCATGGTATTGGAGGGTCAAACTGGTAACAAGATAGTGGGAGGAGTGGTTGTTCATGGCCACACGTGACACTCCCTTAAGAGTGTGTCAAAGCGGGAAAAGTGACTATCTCTCGTTACACGCAAAATCTTGGAGTTGAAAGCACGTTGTCATGATTGGGTTGTCAATGATGGCCCCCACTGTCTTGACAGGTGGAGGAAATGATCAACAACATCTCACAGAGTCTGTTCGGGCATGATCTGCTCGAGTTAGCTTAAACTCTTAGAGTTGATCTCCATTATTTTTTTGCTCGATATGTACTCTGAGCGTTACGTTCTCGATACAAGCACCAATCAACTCATTGCAAAGAGTCCTGATCGGTCTCCATCAGTTGCCTCTAATTTCTCTGAGTACCCCAAGCGTGATCAATAAAATTCCTGATTAGTTTCCATCAGTCCAATTCTTTTGAGTACCCCAGCTTGATTAGAAAAATTTCTAATCGGTCCTATAAATTGTCTCTAATTTTTCTTGAATACTCCAAAATGATCAAAAAAATTCTTAATCAGTCCCATTAATTACCCTCAATTCTTTTGAGTAATCAAGTGTGATAAGAAAATTTCCTGATCAGTCCCATCATCGGGGGTGATACGTAAGAGTAGATCAATTTATTTAACCCCATGCACACGATTGTGCTTAGGGGACCAGTGCCAGTAGCCTTCATAGCTTTTGTCAATTTTCACAGTTTTCTATTCCTTTCCTTACCAACTCGGTCACCGGACGTGGAGGCCCCACAGTTGATCCACTGGGAATCTTTTGAATCAGAAATTGGGTGATGAAAAAAAATAAAAAATAAACAAATTTTTTTTTTTATTTTGTTTATTTTTCATCTTTTTTATTTTTGCTGAGGAAAGGTGAAAGATAAATTTTCTTGCATTTTGTAGAAGCAAATGTAAAATTTTTAAATTTTAAGAGAATTAATACACTATATTTTAATATAAATACCCAACAAAAAATAGAGTAATACAAATTTTAAGAGTTTAGGGTCCCGCCAACACTCCTGTATGTCCGCCACTGACTGAGAGGACTATTCTTCTGATCTCACTTGGACGGTAACTCTTGTCTAAGGCTTTTCTTGATTAGAAATGGGAACGGATCGGGTTTGATACAATTTTGGCTAAATTCTATTTTGCAATTTTATCCCATGTCTTGTTCCAAACATGTGACGAGTGAATCTCTCTACCTTATTCTCATTCCATTTAAGTTAGTCGAGGTTCAGATTGAAATGAATTCAATCAGTATAAATTTTAAAACAAAAATAAATCTCTAAAACAATAAAAATAATACAGATTGTACTTACTCTAATATAATATTATGTTGAGAAAAAACAGTCTAAAATCTAAGATGAAATAGTTAATATTAGAATTCTAATATTTACTAATATACTAATAATATTTTGTGCAATTAATTATAATATAATTATTTAGGTAAGCTAAGTAGTGTGAATTGTGAGTTGTTCAAGTTTCATTTGCTAATCTTTACAAATTTTAAAATATGTTTAAATTTAACTTGTTTAACTTTTATCAAGCTCAAATAATATGAATTTTTTTAATACATACAAGCTTATTAAGCCAACCCGAGGTTAACAAAATTTTGAATATTAAAATGTGTTAAAAGTCGTTTACAACCCTACATGTCAAGCTGATCTTGTACGGGTTCATTTAACAGCCGTAGTTTCATGGGAGAATCCGTCTTGTCTAGGACTACCAACTTTCCATCCATACCATTCAGGCGCAAAACTATGTTGAATATGTGCCGCGCTCTCCTGAACTTTTAAAATTTTTGTTTAGGTTCTACAATTTTTTTAAATATTTAAAATAATAAATAATATATATTTTTTTAAAAATTAAAAAATTGTACATTGACTCCTCAAAGAATTCTAGAAGTTTTATTTGGGTCTCCCTCAATTGTGCTCTGTGTCATTTCATTTTCACAACCAAACCACCCCCTCCTATATTTTGTTTTCGTTCAAACATGACTTGAGTCCGAAGAAACAAGATTTTAAGATAAGATAAAACGTTAGGAGGGAAGTTGGTGAGGAAATTCAAACAGTTGATCAACTTGCCCAATCCTCTTACATATGGATGATTGTTTAAATGGATAGAACTTACAATAAAGTATGTAAGGTAGCTAAAACATTGAAAAGCAACTTTAAAACTAAACTTGAAAAGCAATACTGGCTTCGGTTAACGTATTGGTACACCAAGACCTCTCACGCATCAATTATTTTCAGAGTATTGAACTTGGGGCATTGCAAGTTTTTTTGTTAATTTTTCAATATGCAATATTGCTACCGACCAACTTAAGTTTTAAATTGACTAGAAATTTGATTTGGGACCAAACCGAACCTAGTTTCGATTAGGTTTATCTCTTGTTGCATTTTGGTACTGGGTCGAGAAATTAAAAAACCGAGCTAGGTTAGTTTAGTTCTGAACCAATCTACGTCTAACCTCTATACATTTTGTTCGTCTTTGTGGGAAAAAAAGACTATTAGAGATACTTTTAAGAAAAAATACCACATGACAAAATATGATAAGGTATTTCATTAAGAGTTTCTCCACTACATCATAAATTCAAGTTGCTTTTGTATTCTTACACTACGTGTCATTATTTTATAAGAATTACTACTGAGTACTCAATACTATTTAACTACCGAACTATTTTCTGTCTTCATGGGATATTGCAAAGCAAAGGAGGAGGAAGAAACTAGGATAGTTAAAATGCAAGTGAGTTGGACATGGACTAAACTTGAATGGTTAAATGGGCTTCCGTCTGGGGCCTTAGTGATTTTATCAGGCCCAGCCCGTTGCTTTCAGTTTTGAAATAAGTCAAAACCATAGGAATTAAAAATAAATGTAGGTGAGTTGGACATGGACTAAACTTGATAGATTAGATGGGATTCAAGTTTGGGGCCTTAGTGTTTTTATCAGGCCCAGCCCGTTGAGTTCAGGTTTCAAAGAAGTCCAAACCATAGGCATTAAAAATAAACCATGGGCAATCGTTAAACGGTATTGTTAGAAAGCCCTTTAAGAATGCACGTAGATACCCGGCAAAAGCACAGACAAATACGTGCTAGGAGCATTTAGCCTCCGCTTATTGTTTCATTGGGCTTGCTAGGCCCTCATTAAGCTGAAGGAGCTCACCTTAACAGTAATATTTGTCCACACAGAGCTAGACGTACGCTTGATCTTAGCCCTTAGGGAGACGTATATGTATATATACATACATGTATATAATATATATAGATCCATCAATGATGGGCTACTGCATTTGGAGGTGGACTCAGAAATTTTCTTGAGGGGATCAAGAACTTTTTTTTTTTTTTTAAATTTCAGAGAGTTAAGGTAAAATTTTTTGAATTTTTGAGAATTAATACTCAATTCTTATTCTAAATATTCAAAAATATGTGAGATATAAATACAATTTCAAAAACTCAAGGAGGGCAAAAGTACTAATTTTTGTCATAAATGTCTGTGAGGCCTAAGCATAATTTCAAAAATTTAGAGAGCCCGGGGGCCCCTTTGCCCCTACATAAGTCCGTCCATAATTGCATTCGTAGTCCTCTAGAAAATGTAGGTAGGACTCAAAATGTTTTTTTTTGTACATAGAATGGATATACGAATATGCTACTTTACATATTTGTCAAGGATGACCTCTCAACATTTCATAACTATGTGTATTAGACCTCACTACACTTATGTCAAAATCTCAAGCTTTTTCTGCGTGCTTTGAACATTGAAAAGTAAGTTTAATATCAATAAACGACTGTGAGAACTTGAACCTAAGCTTTAAGTGAGTAATTTAAAATTTTATTCGTTGAACCAATAGAGCTCAATTTTAGGGCGAAAAAAGAATAAGTACATTTTTATTTATGTAACTGATGCTTGTGGTCAATGAAAATAACACTTAGACAAAATAACTTAAAAAGACAAAAAATAAAACTTTTACAATATTTTTCATTGGATTTCAAATAAAATCTCTATGACAAATGGATTTTAGTTATCCACGCTAAATACTACACTTTCATTACAATCATTTATAAATTTTAAATTTATTGTGACTACGTTCACCATTCACTTTCACATTGTGATGCTTGCAATTAAAACTCCATCACCATAGGCATGACAACGGAGGGGCAATTCTACCACTGAGTTAACCCCACTCAGTGTGATATTATCATCAACAATGCTAAGTGCTTTCCTTTTTCTTTTTTTATTTTCTTTGTTTTGATATAGAATATTTAGCGTTTCAACTAACTATCCCTTAAACTCGTGTAGAAGTACCATTCATATGAATTATGTAAATTTCATATTTTATATGAATAATGACTAATTACAATAAAACGTGAAAGAAATTAAATTTGAGATATCATGCTTTGCAAATGTAATGATGGGAACACTGGCCAACCTTTGGACTCGGTGCTTTTTTTTTTTTTTATGACTAAATGTTTGGGTCAACTTTCGTGCATCACAATTAATTTAGAAGCTTGTATAATTCTCTCGTCCCACTTCAACCAAATAATAATAGAGGCAAAATTATAAGAATGACTCTAAAAAAATTAATAACACTTAAAAGATTTAAAAATTAGAACTTTAAAAACGAGCATACCTCTTGCCTTCACCATCAACTCGGGATAATGGTGAGTGCTTTCTAATCTTGAATCATAAGGTCTAAGTCTTAGGACCACCAATGACCAAACAAGGAGCGTCAAATTCCAATTTCTCGGAAATTTCTCAGACAATGACAGCATAACCCAATTGCTCCGTGGAACTTTTCAATGCAGCTGTGGAACCCCCGATAAAAGGTAAAGATCACACATGTTATCAACAACAACAGTAACCATCAATGCGTTTTTTGGCCATCGTGATGAACAGCTGATTTAAAGGATTGTATCCAGTTGAAACTTGTCCCGATGCAGAGTAATCTAGCCCCACTATTTTTGTACTACAAAAAGGTTACTGTACTGTACGACTACGACTACCATTGTAATCGTTTTAATGGGAATTACCGTAACAAGCTCGTCAATCGAAGAATGAATTAGAGGACTCCCTCCTGCCACCGCACCACCTCCACCCCAAAAACCCAACACTTCCTAGAGAGAGAGAAATCAAGCCATGGACGGAATGAGCGACGGCCACATGCACGGCGGCATGGCGCCACAGCCGGCGAACGGCACGGGGATGCCCAACATGAGCCACCACCACAAGATGATGATGCACATGACTTTCTTCTGGGGCAAGAACGCCGAGATTCTCTTCCCTGGTTGGCCCGGCTCTAGCTCCGGCATGTACGCTTTGGCTTTGGTCTTCGTCTTCGCTCTCTCCGTCATCGTCGAGTGGCTCTCTCACTGCAAACTCATCAGAGACGGCTCGAACCACGTCGCCGCCGGGATGATCCAGACCGTCTTGCACGCCGTACGGGTCGGTCTGGCTTACATGGTGATGCTGGCCGTGATGTCGTTCAACGTTGGGGTCTTCCTCGTCGCCATAGCCGGGCATGCTTTGGGGTTCCTTTTATTCGGAAGTATGGTTTTCAGGAAGCAGCTGCCGCCGCCTTCTGGGAAGACCTCGGATCTTCCTCCGATGAGTTGCTGATGATGAGAAGGTCTGATTTGAATCTTAACTCTTAGGTTATGTTAATGTTTTTAATAATCTTGGCTACCGTTCATGTTATGGTTTTTGGATATGTTACTCCCAAAGTGATTATCGTACGGGTTGATTAAGACTATGGTAATATTGAGGTTGAGAAACTACAGTTTATTGGTAAATGAATGGGATTTCCATTCGTATAGTAGTTTCTTTTTTTTTTTAAGGGGGGAGGTCGCTGGGTGTCTGGCCTAATTTGTGAGTACCTTGATTAATTTTAGAATTTGTGTAGTCATTTTATTTCACACAAATCAAATTATAATCAGATCAAAAGCTTAAAAGTAACCCCATGAGCCGATAACACGGTTGCAAACTTGAGATTTAGAGAGAGCAGTACTAACCCCAGTAAAAGGCAAACTCTGGAACTAATAGTAAACTCGAACTACATGTTTGATTCTCGCGGATGACTACATGATTGCAGGTATCCAGATTTACTATGTGGGCTGAGTTCATTATTTGGCCCTTCTTAGAAGAGATTCTCGAAGGGATTCCTCATTTGTTACCAAAAACATGAATAGAAGTTTTTATACAAAAAAAACTTCGCTAATGATGCGGCGGTGATATATTTTGTTATAAGATGAGACGTCACGGTTTAATAACATTATTTTGTATATAAACTATACTATTTGTATAACATTATTCTCAAGAAGTTATTTTTCACCAACGTTATTGTGGATGTAAGGGAGGCTCTTTTGTTACAGTAAATAATAATGCTTGCCAGTAGCTGCTTCTCATCACTTTTAGCAATCAATTTCCTTTATGCTTTGTTTGGAACCGAAATTTTCGGTTGAAAAAGTAAAGGAAAAAGAAAACATGATGAAAAATATAACAAAATTACACTTTCATTTTGTTCGATTTTCCTTCACTTTTTTTTGATCCATTAAAATTCCGATTCCAGGTTCCAAACGGAGCGTTAATAAAGAAGTAATTGCTATGTACATATATAGGAGAAAATTTTATACAAACTCAGTTTATGATGGTGGATGAACTACAGCAGAAATGATGAAGCTATGGAAACTTTTAAGAAATTGCCAAAATTTACTGTCGTAAATATAATTAATGGATGTGGATGCATTTATTATTGTTGGGATAACATATGACACCCCATGCGATAACAGATACCCCACAAATACGAATTTGAGGGGTAATAAATAAGCCTCTTTTTATTGTGCAAATAGACAAATCGACAATGTCTAAATTTTGACAAAACCTGATATCAGGAAGAAAAAAATTCGATAAAAGTTTCTGCTTTCATTATCTTTGTTAATTTAATGTTGGATATTAGTTCATCCTAAAAGATGTGCAATTGTTCTTTTCTATTTAAAATAGAACCTATAATAATGTGAATCTAAGAATGTAAGGATTTGAGCAGGTTTATTCACTTAATATCACTCCATAAATAAAAACATATGGTTATCCTAAAAAATTTTCATTAAGTTTAACATTGATAATATTTACACGAAAGGAAAACTCACTTTCCGTATTTTAAATTAAAATCTATTTCTTTACAATTACATACCAATAAAAACCAATAAAAAATATCAATCAATTTTTTTTATAACATTCTTAAATTTAGAGTCATATCTCCTATTTTTAGTATGTAATATCTATGCTTTCTGAATTGCAAGCCTTTGGTGTGACAGTCAGAGTTACCAAGATCAGGAAATCTTCTTGATTTGTGTGCATGGTTGTGAAAAACAATGTAGTATGCTGTCATTGATCATTTAATTGACTTACATGAATTGATTTTGTAACAATTTTTTTTTTTTTTTTTTTTTTACCTTATAAGGGATTACAAAAGGAAGAATTAAGTTGGAGAGGGGATGAGGAAGAGAGAATCGAACTTTTGACCCAAGAACTTGACCAACTATGCTAACCAAAGTTGGTTAAGTGATTTTGTAACATCAACCTCCATCCATATCCTCTTATTCCAAGTAATGCCCCACCGCCATCATTACGAGATTTGAAGATATAGGATATATGTTAAGCATGCACTATGTAAAACGATAAAAATTGTAAATAAAAAAAGAAGAAGAAAAGTATAGGTCCACGCATTGTACAAATAAAAAATACATAATTAGTATTTACCTTCTAAAAATTGTATGCAGTAAAATAGATATGCAGAGAATCACATATTCGCTAAGGAGTATTGTCCCTCAGCACCACAAAATTTTTTGCGAGAGGCCCCACGGTATCTACATCGAGGTCAAAACTTATGTCTCACTCTGGGCCTTAATAGTGTGTTTACCACCACCATTAAACAAGGAAATCCGACTTTTTATCCACTTAACCAACCACCGAGTGGTTATGCAGTGATTAGTTATGCATATCAATGCCATTGCATATCATACTTGTTTCTTGAAGATGCTTGAATGGCAAACTGGAGCGGGGATTTTTATTTTAAAGTGACCATGTTAATGAACATCCTTGGGGTCTAACTCGATTTTGGAGTATGGTGGTATGTTAATTTACCCTTTGCTTTGCCCCGTGCAAATGTCCTTTCCAAAGAAATTTGCAATGTTGCCAAATCCCCTCTTCCCTAAAACTCTAATTCCAATTTTAACCTCTGTGGATAGGGATGACAAAACATGATAACTTGGATTGTGTTTGAAGACAAAGTGTAATAACTTATCCCGTCTTGAACCTTCCCTGTTTATACATACATATATATATATATATTTCAAATATTATATTAAAATATAAATAGTATATTTTTTTGTTATTTTCGAGATTTTATTCTTTGTTTTTACCTGTGATATATTTGATACAATTACTTACATAAAGGTGGTGGGGCGATGCAAGAGTGGGGTAGAGGTTAAGTGGGACATGTCAGGGGCAGAGGGAGGGGTCACCATGTTGAGACTGGGATGAAATAGGACTAATCCAAACCTGCCCCCATTGCATGGATTAGTTGAAGTTGTAATCATGCTCATTCCTCTCACTCAATGTCTTTATTTCGAGTTGCCACACTCTCCACTTCTGAAGGTCTTCCACACATGGTTTTGCTCAAATTATACTAATGCATGTGTCTTGTGAAGTGGTGTGCATATCTAAGTTTTATTAAGTCAATACAATTGTGGTTTGTTGTTACCAAACCAAACAAAAGAAAGAAAAGCAAAATAACGAGATGAAAAAGTAAAAGAAAATTCCAATTACCAACTAAGCGCTAATAGACGATATGCCGGTGGTAATTCAACTTACAACTTATGGTTTCTATAGAAGTAGTTTACCTTCCACAATTTAAAAAATTTCCTATTTACTTATAATAATGCCTATAATTTCTTAATAGAGTTGTCTCATAAAAATAAACTCATGGCATCACATGAATAAACTGTCACACCAAGCAAGCACGATGACGTGATGTAATGGTCTTTCTAATAATCTCTCTATAGTTATATACAATTGGAGATATATATATAATAGGGGTCGAGGTACAATGGGGAGATAATATTTTCCAAAGAGACAAAGAAGGAATTTCATTGGACAAGTAATTAAGGATGCCACAATAGTGGTGGATCCTATCTTGATCAAGGTGGAGATTTGTAATTATTTTGAAAATGCTTTTAAGGAATCAATATTAATCATACTTGAGTTGGAAAGGGGTCTGGGAAAGAATTTGGGTGAAGGGAGTAGGAGGGCATTGGAGGAGCCTTTTGAGGAAAAGGAGATCTTTGAAGCAATTTGTTATTGTAAAGGCAACAAGGCCCGTAGGCCAGATGGATTCAACTTGTCTTTCTTAAGGAATTTTGGAGGTTAATCAAACTAGAGGTAATTCATTTTATGTTTGAGTTTTATAGAAATGCTAAATTATCTTCAAGAATTAACTCTTCCTTTTTAGTGCTCATTCCAAAAGAGGAGTTGCCAGAGAGCCTATTAGGTTATAGGCCTATTAGTCTCATTACATCTATGTGCAAAGTTTTATCTAAAACTTTGGCTAATAGATTGAAATTTGTTATGGGTGAAGTCATTGGTCATAAGGGGTAGACAAATATTGGATGGAGTGTTAATTGCTAATGAGGTAATCCAAGAGTGGAAAAGTAAAAAGAGAAAAATGGTAGTGTTGAAGCTGGATTTCCAGAAGACTTATGATTCTGTTAATTGGTCATTTCTGATGCAAATGATGATGAAAATGGGATTTGGTCGGCTGTGGATAAAATGGATGGAGGAGTGTGTCACAACTGGGAAGATTTCTATTCTTGCCAATGGGGCAGCTATTAAGAAATTCTCAATTTAGAGAGGCCTAAGATAGGGGGATGCTTTATTACTTTTTCTATTTAATATGGTGGTTGAGGGCCTTAATGAGTTGCTTATCAGAGCAGCTGACTTTAAGCTAATAAAAGGGTTCAAAGTAGGCTCTTAGGGCTTAATGATATCACACCTCTAATCTGCATATGACATAATCTTGTTCTGTGAACCAGAAAAGGATCATTTGATTAACCTAAAATGAGTATTAAGGTGTTTTGAATTATTGTCAGGCCTTAGGATCAATTATCATAAAGTTCAGTTTGTGGTGTAGGGGTGGATGATCATTTCATGTAGCAAATTGCTCAGGTCTTCAGATGTAAAATTCAGAATTTGCCGATGAATTATCTGGGATTCTCTTTAAGGGTTAATCCTAGACTTGTGAAGACATGGGATGGTGTCATTGATAAGGTGAAAGGAAGGTTAGCCTTGTGGTAGAGAAATATGTTGTCCATTGGTGGAAGACTAACTCTTATTAATTCTACTTTGGCAAATGTGTCCATCAATTACCTATCATTGTTTAAGGCTCCAAGGGAGGTTTGCAATAGGATGGAAAGAATTCAAAGAAGCTTTTCGTGGGGAGAGGCGGGTAAGAAGAAGGTTCATTTGGTGGGACGAAAAAAAGTAACAAAGAGTAAAAAAGGAGGAGGTTTAGGCATTATTCCTATCTCAACCATAAAAAAAGCTTTAATTGCTAAGTGGTGGTGGAGATATGCAAAGGAAAAAAAAGGCTTTATGGAGGAATCTTGTATGCTAGAAATATTATTATGATGTCAAAGCATGGCGGCTTAAGACAATTGAAAGGAAGCCCTGCTCTAAGGTCTAAAATGATATATTGAAAGTGGTCACCAAGGATAATGAATTCAGAAATATTTTATTTATTAATCTGAAGCTTAATGTGGGGGATGAAAATGTATGCAGATTTTGGAAAGATGTTCGGAATAGGGATCAACCTTTGAGTAAGGATTTTCCAAAGTTGTTTGCATTATCAACTCAGCAATCTTGGTCTATAGGTAAAGTTAATAGAGATAGGGGTGAATGCGAATTATCATATAAAAGGTAGCTTAGAGGATGGGAGTAAGAGGAACACCTAGGATTGTTGGGTAAGATTGCAGATGTTGGTTTGGACAGGTCTAAGCAGGATTTAATCACTTGGAAGATGGAAAATGATGGTATTTTTTTGTAAAGTCATGTTGTAGGGAGTTGTGGGATAGGAATGAATCATTTTCATATGTTAGCTTGCACTTGTGGGGTTTCAAAGCCCCTATAAAAGCCAAAGTCTTTGGTTGCTTGGTTGGCCTTACAAGAGAAAATCAAATCTAAGGTCTTGTTTCACAAAAGAAGATGCCTACCATAGGGGTGTGATACCATTTGTGTAATGTGTCAAGGCAAAGAGGAGGATGCAAATCATTTATTATTAACATGCATGCTTGGAGGCTTTAGAGTCATTTAATTGAGTGGCGGGGATTACAATGGGTGTGCCGCGATAAACATGTTGATTTATTTTAGTGGTGGAGGGGTATGAATTTCAAATCTGTGGAAAAGCTTCTGTGGGATGTATTATTTTTATCGGTGTATGGCATTTATGGAAAGCCAAGAATGAGTTAACATTCAATAGAATTGCTATCAAATGGAAAGAGTTGATTAAAAACATAAAGATACAAGTGGCATTATGGCTGATAGTGGGAATCAAGAGTTCTCCTTTCTCTGTTGTGGATGTGATGTACTCTCTTGAAAGGGTGAGAAATATTAGTTTAACAAGGGGCTGAGTTTCAAAGTAGTTAGAGTTTCATGGGTCGATTCCGTATGTTGATTTGTCATTAGCATAGGTGGGAAAGCTTTTGTTTTCCTGTTTTCATTCGAGTGTGGCTGTGTCAACAATGACTATGGTCATTCTGCTGCTAAACCCCATCCCCTCATGTAATAAGTTTTTGTGATTTATACACTTCATTTTGCTGTTTCAAAAAAAGTAGCAATAAGGCCATGCTTCTTTCTCCCATCGATTATTAGTCTCTCTGTTGCTTGATCTCTGGTATTTATGTCACGCACGCGTGCAAGCATAAATATATATATATGTGTATGTATATCATTACCATAGAGAATTAGATATATCTTTTTAATTAATTGAGTGTAAAGTTAAAATTAAAGATGAGTAAGAACTTACTAGAAGATCATTCATCCTAAAAGTTTAAATTGTTAGAAAAAAGCTTCTATAACGTATATATATCAAGATTTTTGACACATTCCTTCATGTGTAACCCTGCCTTATTGGTAGAGAAGCAACATAGAGAAACATAATGCAATTGAAAGATAGATGGAGAGACTTAAATCCAAAACCACCCCAACCATGATAGAGGACCATGTGTAAGGTTGTAAAACGAATTAAACTATTTGAACTTGGCTTATTAAAAGCTCGTTTGAGACCGAATTGTTATAGAAATTAGGCAAGCTTGAATAAATTTCAAAACTTGTTAATTTTTTAAGATTGACTAGAACTCGGCTCGATAAGCAAAAATACATTAAAAAATTTAAGCTACTTGAGTTCGGTTCGTGATCGGCTTGATTAAAATTCGTTTGAGATTGACTCAAAAATTAAACAATTCAAGTTTGAACACAATTTTAAGTTAAAGATCATTAAGGTTTTCAAATCAAACTTAAACAATTTACTACTTAACTTGACTCGTTTATAGGCCTAACCATGTGTCCCAAAATTCAAATTATTAGAAAAAAATTTAACAATCAATATATATTAAACTCTCCAACATTTTATGGTTAGGATATGAACTTAGGATGTAAACAGCCAAGGAAGAATGTACAAAAGCTGGGGGAAAAAAACGAAGACAGAAATGGCCATTCATGTAGTACACTACACAGGTAGTATTCAGTACAATTTCTATATCTCACCCTCCTCCCGAAAACTCTCCGATATAACAGAGGACTTCCCCCTGTCTTTCCACCCAAAGCTAAACTCTAGTGTCAACCATGGATGGAATGCCCGGCATAGAAGGAATGGGGTCGAACAACACGATCAAGATGACGATGATGCACATGACTTTCTTCTGGGGCAAGAACGCCGAGGCACGGAAGGAATGGGGTCGAACAACACGATGAAGATGACGATGATGCACATGACTTTCTTCTAGGGCAAGAACGCCGAAATTCTCTTCTCCCGATGGCCCGGTATGAGGACGGGCATGTACGCATTAGCCTTGATAATCGTCTTTGTGCTCTCACCCCTCGTCGAGTGGCTCTCTCACTGCCGTTTGATCAAAGAAAGCTCGAGCGATGTCGCTGCGGGACTAGTCAAGACAGCCATGCAAGCCGTACGGATAGCCCTGGCTTACGCGATGATGCTCGCAGTTATGTCTTTTAACGTTGGTGTATTCCTTGTTGCGGTCGCAGGACACACGTTTGGGTTCTTTCTTTTTGGCAGTAGGGTTTTTAAGAAATCTTTGCCTTCTGAAAAAGCCTATGATCTTCCTCCACTCCTCGGTTGCTGATAAAAAAGCAAGCGCTGATGATTGCTTCTTGGTTATGGTTTGTGGGTTCTTACTTAATTACCAAGGCCTTATTACAATAAATAATTGAAAGATGAAAGAAAGCTATATGGAGAAGCCTTTCTTATTAGAGCTGTGCTGCAATTAGTCAGCACCCAAAAAAGAAAAGTCTATGAAGTTTGAGTCCTCGAAGTAATATTAAGATATATATATATATATATATGATATATGTAACATTAACAGTGTTTCAATAAAAACAAAGCATGCAGGCCTACTCCCAATTCAAATTTGTACGTGCCGCAAATTTCACTGCGTAATTTCTTTTTGCTAATTGATATTTATATCTCGTGTAGTTTTGTAAAGCAATGTCAAACATCATGAAAACTTGCATTTGGGCTTATAAAATTTCAATGTGATCTGCTCGGATTTCGATTATCAATAGGCTTCAGTTCTAGCTGTTTAATCCAACCATTAAGAGCTTGATTGCATATATTTTCATGAGAGATGTCAGGTGTGTCATTTTCTAATTTTGAAGCATCTCATAGACCATTAGAAGGCCAGATAAGATCATGACCACCCAGAAAGGATTTATCAATTCCTGATCATCTATGTATCTATTAAGCCTCTCTCCCTGTAAGTGTTTGTGTGTGGTGAAGTCGGCTTCTCATGAAAAATTCCATCTTTCAATCTTGAAACATCTCATAGATCTATAGAAAGACCAAATAGAGTTTATGAGCCACCAATTTTAATTCGATCAGGTCTCTTACTAATCCCCCCAACTCCACCCCCCCGCAAACACCACTCTTCTTCTTTGCTAATTAAATCAGGTCTTGGCAAATGAGTACTTGAGGGGCTGCATTTGGATATAGTTAAAAGGGTTTGTTTGGCTCTATATATCCTAGCAGTATGTTGGTTTCTCTTTGACATTTTGTTGGGCAGAAAGAATTGAGGCTCCGTTTAGCGTAACTTTTTAGTTTGGGGATTTGTTTTAGCTTATAGCTTTTTTTTTTTTTTTTGACTTTTTGACTGTTTGCTTTTATGTTTATTTTAAGCATATAAAAGTAAAAAAATAATTTTTTTTTAGTTTTTTAACTTGTAAGTCCAAAAAATATATAAAAACATGTTAAAATAAGTTCAACCAAACGGATCTGACTCATGGCCAAATTCGAATAGTATAAAATTAAACAAAAATAAAAAAATTTGGGTGACCTAATCGCAATTAGAACAAAGACGGCATCGCAATTAGAACAAAAGGGGAAAATAAAAAATAAAAAATAAAGAAACAAGACAAAAGAAAAAAGCAAGATAAAGAAGAGTTATATTGTCACTATTCACAACTAATTGATTGCTTGATGTTTTGGCTTTTCTGATTGGATTGCGATAAAAATACGTGGTTCTTATTCTCAGTGACGGAAGAGATAGACGTCTACCACTCTATATTACAAATTACAGGCTTCCTGATAGTGATCAGAAATTTCTACAATTCTATGTTCGGATAAGAAAATAGTTTGATTATTAAAAACGACAAATGCTATATATATACATATAGCCTGGAGTGCCCAAACATGTTGAGGAGGACATCCTTCCCCTGTTTATGCCAAGGATATTCCAGTGCCAAACACTCTGACCAAAGATTTCTTTTGTTCTGTACATATACGCCTAAAAACCTTCATGAGACACGATAAAAACACGGGGAATTAAAACCGTCCACCCCGCTACCAACCAGAGCATAGAGTACTTAAATGCTTCAACAAGGATCACAAAGAAGTAGGTTGGAAACATTTTATAAAAGATAGTGTATTGTAATAAATTTTATATAAATTTTTTATTTGTATATTATTTTTCTTTATAAAATGTTGTTTGTAATCCAACAAATAAAGTACATTATATAGCCTGTTTCAGGAATTGGCAACATATCTATTGAAATTTTCGTTCATTCTATTTCTAACATATAGATATTGAAATCTATTATTATTATATTTAATTAAAATTATTAATAAATATACAATAGAAAAATATAAATTTCTTTTTTTTTTTTTTTACTGAATGACGTTGGTGAATTATAACCTTTTTACTTTAAAACAAAATATTTATAAATTTTTTTCATAATTACAAAATATCATTATTACAATATTTTTGAAAGATTATTTAAAAAAATATATATATATATATTTTTTTTTTTTTGTAATAATAGAGTTTTCCTAAAAACTTTGCCTCAAGTCACATGATGTGAAACCATTTTGGAACACGTCCAATTTACGTCACATCGACAATTTAGAATACCTTCGCAATGCCAGCTGTCTTGCCTAGTGAATTTGTGGAAGGCGGCCAGGGGTTTGGCCCAATGGTCATTAGCTATGACCTGATTTAGATGAAGTTAAGGGTGCAATTTGCAACAGTGTAGTGTTTAGAATCAATAATATTAATTTTTTTGTCGTTTTAATTTTGTAAAATTTAGTTTGTTAACCTATTAACTATCTCAGTCCCTCTTTGCTAATTATATTTGAACTTGATCCCTCCTAAAAAAATGTGGAAGTTCTTATCCCAAAGTTGAAACCTCCTCCAACTTTTGGCTTAGTGTAAAAAACTAAAATGAAAAGACGAAATTTAAAGGTGAAATTGTGAGCTTGAGTTATACCAAATTGGAACTCTTCATAACTTAATTCTCAAGTTTATACAGGATTACTATTTATATAAAACATGTAAATTCATGCATGGTATAAGTAATAGCTCATCATAATGTGTCCTTAATGTGGGATTGAAGTTGAGAAGCCGACCACTAGGCTACTCTGGAATTTTTTCTCGTACTTCCTGACCTCTCTATCATAAATATATACTTCCTTCAATTTGATACGTATTTTATGACGGCACAACATCTGATCAAAAACTCTACTTTACTGCCATCACCCATTACAGTCTGCTCAATGTAGTGGCCATAATCTTTTAATTAAATTTTACTTTACCAGCATTATTATTCAAAACTCATTGAAGCAGGGGCTTTTGTTCGTTCTTAGATTTATTAAGGGAAATAAAAAAATGAAAAGATAATACAGGGTAAAAAAATAAAATTAAAAAAGTTAAGTTTTCTACCTTTTATATTTAGCTGTAGAAAAATGAATAAATACAAGTAATTTTATTTCTTTCTATTTGAGTTTAGCTCATTGGGTAACATTCATCAACTCAATATTAGTATCCTATCTGTATTTTTTTTTAACCCATAAAAAGAAGAAATATCTCTTAGAGGATACACAGCCTAGCTCAATCTAATTGGATGGTAATTAGTCAAGCTAACGAATGAAGAATTTGTTTTTATGGAAGTCAAAGTATGGAGAGAAGTAGATACACCTAACTAGCTACCTTAGGCAGAAAAAATAAAGAATTAATTAATTGATGTTGGAAACACCATTAAGATCTATTAGCCAGGTTCGGCCAACACAATTAACAACCATTTACTTGCGTCTTGCGGAGATCTGCTTAGCATCAACCCATTTAATACATAATTTTGAGTGTGAATGTATGTATATACTATACATACATGTAGGAACGGAACTGCCTTGAAACGATGGGGGCATAGCCCCCTACTTTGACAAAATTTTGTATAAATTGTATGAATTTTGAGTATTTATGTTAAGACATAGTATATTAGCCTATCTAAAATTTAAAAAAAAAATTTATTTTAACCCTTCAAAAACAATTTTTTTTTTACTTTAGTTCCCATAAAATGTAAAAAATTCTATCTTTACTTGTCAAAATTCAAAAAATTTTACCATAGCTCCTCTCAACAAGATTTCTAGTTTCATTCCTGCATATATACATGAATATACATATATATACATGTGAAGTTTGGCATAACTATATTCATACATGCATTAGTAATTTTTGTCATCTCTCCACCTCTCTCACTTCTTGCAGATCAGCAACGAGGTCTAACACAACTGAGAAGATTCAACTAAAGAAATTTGAGACTTATAAAGGCAATTAGATTTCCATTTATTTACGCAGACCACACAAAAATACAAATAGGATAACATGGAAAGGTGCTAACACAATGACTAATACCCTAAAATCTTTGAAATTAAGCTAATCCTATATGTCTTTACATCCAACTGATGCATACCCATTCATCAGTTTTTTACTATAAAAATAGTTATAAACAAAATACATATTCATGAACAAGAATTGCACCTTTACACACCCTTGGGTAACTAGTCCTCCTTCGGATATATCGGATCAGCAATTCAACGGAGGAAGATCTGTGGGTTTTTGGTACGCCGGCGTCTCTGATTTATCAAACACCCGGCTGCCAAAGATTAAGAATCCGGCGGAATATCCGGCGACGGCGACGAGCAAGATGCCGACGTTGAAGGACATGACAGCTAACATCACCAAGTAAGCGAGACCAATCCGTACGCCGTACAGGAGAGTTTGGAGAAGGCCAGCTGCAACATTGTTCATGGTGGAGCTGATGAATCGGGTGTGTGAGAAACACTCCACCAGCATCGACAGAAAAAACACCGACGCCAAGTTTAATACGTACGAGTTTAGGCTTCCTGTATTTTTGCCCCAGAAAAAACTCATGTGTGGCATCATTTTCTTGTGCATTTGCATGTCATCCATGCCAGTGGCATTCATGATTGGTCAGTAGATAGATGCTTTCTCTCTCTCTCTCTCTCTCCCTCTCTCTCTTGTATATGCTTAAGGAATGGAGAGAAAGAGAAGACAATAATATATATATATATATAGAGAGAGAGAGAGAGAGAGAGAGAGAGGGGGTATCCTCATGTTGAATTATGAATGATAGTACAATTTTAGTTCATGTTGTACTGCCAAAAATTAGTCTCCCACTCCTTACGAAAAAGGTACTTAATTTTATGGGTTTAACAAAACAAAATGGTGCCCAATTCATGGGATCAGAGTGACTTTTTTTTTTTTTTTTGTGCCCTTTTTGTTACTGCAGCGACAATCTTTTGAAAATGGAATCATTGGATGAACCGAAAAAATAATCGGGTTAAGGGTTATTAGTTTAATGGTCGTTAACCGGTATTAAATTATATATATTCAAATATATAAATAAAAAAATTCTGAATTTTTTTTATATTTTGCACAAATTTTTATAATTTTTTATTAAATCGGCAATTTTTTGTCTGGTTCAGCAGTTTAATCACTGAGTTAACTAATTTTTATTGATTTCTTTGTTAAAATTGGTTTTAAACATAAACCAAACTGTTTTTCAAACCGAGTCCCAATTGTACCCAATTGAACTTACTTATCCGGTTCAGTTTTTAAAACACTACCTACAAGCCTTTGATCGATTACTTTTTCGAAATTATGTAGATTACTGTTTACACAAATCATATAAACTTCATACATCATTACAATGATAGTTGATCATAAAAGTGCATGAGTAAGAGGAAATTGAACCTTTTTTTTTTTTTGTTGTATGCAAAGGGAATAGGACTTAAAACCTTATATTAAGCATAAAGATCAGCCAACCAGTCGACCAACCATAACATTAATGTTTAGTTGCCAACATTCTCATATTTTCTTCTTGGAAATTCAAGGAGATGGGTTGATGTTGAGATATCCACTAGGACCAGGACAAGTAGTGATCAAGTACTAGCTACATATTGAAGAGATTTTTAATTTTTTTTCCAGTTTTAAACTAGAGATGAAGAAAAGTGGGTTAGCTTTTTAAAAGTGTACTACACAAACAGATGTTTGTAAATGTAGTAGTGGTACAAAACTACAAATTGAAAGGGTGTTCGCTGTCCATCAGTTTAGTGGACGCTAACTATCGGATGATAATATATATATAGGAACGTAAAAAACATGCAACATCTAAAACGCAGGACCATATTTTTCTATGCAGTTTGGTTATGAGATTATGAGTAGCTTGTGCATCACATACTTTTTAATGCCTCTAACTTGACGTCATCATTTGTAAACAAAATAAGAAAAATTCTATTCCGTGGAAAAATCCACCACAATAAGTGATAGTGGTATTTTTATAAGGAAACTTCGCATTTTAGAGCATTTTTATATAAAAAATTCTATTAAAATAATGTGAAAATTTTGAAATTATAAACCAAAATAATGGGTATTTTAATTTGAAATAAAAAAAACTACAAAAGCTTAATTGCATTGACTAGAATTCGGCCAGGTCACCTCGACAGGGCAGCCCTCTACTGGGCCAGCATAACTCTGTTCATGCACTTTTGACAACTGGTCAGGCCCAATCAGGTAAAGCCCATTAGAGATGGACCCAAACTCATCTGTTTTTTTTTTTATTTTTTATTTTTATCCTTTTTTGTTTCACTCAAAGCTACCTGCGGTATACAACTTAATTACTTCCACCATGAATCTATACGAGCCTCATCCAAGACCATTCATGGGCGAACAGCATGATATGTGTCTGAGCCTCATCCACCGTTTTTGTATGCTTATCATTACAGCAAATAGAATACTACAAACTTTATTCTTATAAAATTTTTATACAAAATCATGCGTCAAAATGATATAGCAGTTGTATTATTGTAAGGATGAAGAGTTCTTTCATACTAGCAAATAGAATCTCCTACTGCTTAGACACTTGTCAAGTCCATAATCATCCACCAAAGTAGCTGTTCAATCCCAATATTTAGTCTTCAACGCTTATGCTTCTCCATTAAGTTGGGTTTGGGATTAGAGATATGGGATATTTGATTGCACAAAGAGGGAGGGAGTAGGAGAGAGGAAGATTAATAATGAAATATACTTTGTGACAAGATACATATTTTCAAGAATATGTATTTACAAAAATAAACTTAACAAAGGAGCATGGATGTTGAATGCTAAACATTAAGAATAAATGGCTATTTAGGTAGATGATTATGGGCTTGACAAGTGTCTAGGCAACATTCTGCTGCCGGTATATAGGAAATTTTCATCCATTTCAGATTTGATTTAGCCACATTGTTATGTATACTTTTTTTTGGTTTTGTTCATATAATATTACTTGTAGAATACTGTACTTGGGCTGCTGGGCACATTCATCCTTGTCATCCCAAGCCATCATCGCTTAATGCAAGCCATGGACGGCACTCCAAGGATAAAACGACAGCTGAAACTTAATCTTTTGTTTTCCAAATCGTTTAGTTCCAAGTTCAAAAGCATACAAACAGATGAAGCTTCATCTTTGATGAGGCCCCTGCTTGTTTCTTTCTTTCATTGATTTAATAATTTAGTCTAGGAGTGTGCATAGGTCTTATTGGGTCAGGTTCGTACTAGACCTAGAATTGACTCCAACTTGATCAGTCCCTAATTTTTGGATCTAGAATCGAACCAATTATTTAATGGAACCGAATTGAACTAACTAGACTCGATTCGGGTTGATTCGGTTCAGTTCCATATCTCAGGTTGGGTCAGGTTCAGATTGGGTTGGACCCGGTCGAGTCCATTTTTATGTATATTATTTAACTTATTTATTCAAAAAATAAAATTATAGGATTAGTTTTGCGTCCTTAATTTTTTAAAAAAAATAAAAAATGACATACAAATACATATCAAAAAATATTTAAGTACAAATAACAATAAACTAATGGCATATATATAACATTTATATAGACTTTTATGATATATAAAGATCGGATTTTGGTTCGATTCTTGGGTCGGTTTGGATTGGTTCAATTTGGTTCAAGTCCAAAAAAATATGAAGCCGAATCAAACTTATTGGTTTGTCAATTTTTAAATCCAAAACCGAACTAAACCCTTTATAGACCAAAATCAAACCAATCCAAAGAGGTCGGATTGTGTGTGTTTTCAATTTTTTCGATTTTTTTATGCACCGCTGCTTTATTCAGTGGCTGAAAATTTGTTTTTTTTATTTGTTTGTAACGATGATTTATTGTTGAGATGCTAACTTCTAAGGGCCTGCAGCTTAAAGAAATACAAAAACAAGAAAACCATTTTCATCACTAACGAGAGAGAGAGAGAGAGAGATTGGGAAGCGAGGAACCCAAGGACGTAACCAGGTGGTGCTTGTCCCGGGCCCGTTCCAAGGGCACGAGTCCGATGCTTGAACTGGGCTCTATTCTTTACTCCTAAGGCTTCTCCATCACAGTTGCGCACACCAAATTCAACTCTCTTAATCCTTTAAACTACCCTGATTTCATATTTCTACCCATATCAGATAACTTATCTGAATCTTATTACAGATCCGATATATCTAGGAATCTACATGCTCTGATTATCTGAAACTAACAATTATCGTCCACCAGACCAGCAGCTCTGCCTTTGTTTTGACTTGCAGTTTTCAACTCATCTCTTCTTCTTTTTTTTTTTAAACTTTATGTATTATATGGACAATATCTTGTCACAAAAAATCATAACTATAATTAAGCATGAAAATCTGCCAACCACATGAACACTTTGACATTAATGTTTAGTTCCCAACATACTCAAATTTTCTTCTTTGAAATGCAAAAGAGATGGGTTGACGATGTTGAGATATCCACAAAGGACCATGACAAGTAGTGATCCCTACATATTGATGAGATATTTAATTTTTTCCATTTAAACTTAGATTTGAAGAACAGTGGATTAGCTTTTTAAAAGCGTACTACACAACGTGATATTTGTATCTGTAGTAGTACAAATTGAAGGGGATCGGTATCCATGAGTTTGGTGGATCAATGATGTGGGGATATTATATAGGAACGTGAGAAACATGGCCCCTCCAATATATAACACGCATTTTTTAAATGAAGATATTATTCTTTGCAGTTTGGTTACGAGGTTTTAAAATAGTGATTAGTTTTCTGTTTTGTTAGCTTTTATCTCCAATGTACCTAAAAAAAAAATGAGTACATTGTACGTCAAGTACTTTCTAATGCCCTCTGACTAGATATCAACATTTGTACGAGAATAAGAAAAATTCTAATTTTTTAGAATTTTTGTATAGAAAAATCCACAACAATATGTGATAGTGGTATTTTTAGATGAAAATTTTAAGCTTAATACAAACAAAAACTCTACTAAAATGATATGGTAATGGGATTCCTGAAACTATAAGCCTGGAAAGATCACAAAAAGAGTAATTTCATTGACGCCAATATGGGCTGGGGTAACATGGACAGAGCTTCTACTGGCCCAGCATGAACCCAGTTCATTCACTTTTAACAAATGGTCAGGCCCAATCAGGTAAAGCCCATTAGAGTGGACCCAAACTCATCTTCTTCTTTTTTACTTTTTTCTTTTTTTCACTAAAAGCTGCCTCGGTCCTCAGATGGAAATGTCCCAAGGGTTAATTAGCTGGCATGATTTTTCAAAGAGTACATAAATCAATTTCTCCCACACAAGACACAATGCTGTGAAATCCGTATTAATAAATGCACGTGAGACTTATTCACTGTCTTGTGAATAAAAAAATAGATTGAGAATTTGGTTTATGCATGACATTTTTATTCTTGAAATTCTTCAAATTAATTTCTTTACTCTAAAAAATCAATCATAGGGATCTTTGAAAAATTATAATGACAACAAAGAGGCTTCACCAAACTGGAATGTTGATTTTATAATAACATAGATTAGATAAAGAGAATAGAGTGTCATGATTTAAAACCCTCCTAAGCGAGCAAATTAAATACCAATCTCAAATTAATTTGATCAGCCGAGTCACAAGAACTTAGAAAGAGTATTTGTGAATCAAATCAAACTATTGAGCTTGACTAACTAAAATCTCGTTTGAAATCATTTTATTATGTAAATTCAAAGTGTCCTCCTGCACTTTTCAGTTCAAAATCCGGAGTGTTGGACTCTTGACTACCCTCTCGCTCTCTCATTCTTCATTTTCAAGTTCTCTAACACATCCAAAGTAAGAATGTCTCTGATTCCAAGAATGATAAGTGGCACCGCGTTGAGAAGAGATCCGGTAAGTTCCTCCGCGGTTCAGGCTGCCGGAGAATGCTAAGGAGGTGGTGGTGGAGAACCGTGTAGGAGTTCATATCTATAAATCTTCCCATTTTGTCTCGTGTCTTTTGATCACAACACTCTGCTGCAGTCTTGATTAAATAAGATTAACCAGGAAAAGTGAATTAATTTACTTCTGGTTTTAATTTTGCTCCACTAGTTTATGTAGCTCATATCTAAAGATAACACCGGATGCATTGCTCACCCACAAGCACCAAATCCAGCATGGAATTCAAGCTTAGTATTTGAAATCAAGTACCAAACACACTATCAAGTTAAACCAATCAAACTTAAATACATTTTGAAGATCAGTAATGTTTTTAAATCATACTCGAAGAATCCAATATTTGGCTCACCTTAGCTACAACCGTACTTGGCAGTAAAGCCTGAAGGTTGAAATCTTCAGTAGACAGCACAATGCCAGCAGTTGTCCTGTTTTTTATGCTTATTTTATTATTATTATTTTTTCTAACCGGTTTTTGAGTTAACTTGTACACACTTCGACTAATTTTGAGATCTATATAGTTCTCTCATCCTATACAAATTAAGTAATTACCAGGCCAAATGTATTAAAAAAATTTTTGCACTTGATAAAAGTCAAACTCCTAACCTCCCTTTAGAATGCCTTAGTTTTTGGTTTGTTTTTTATGCTTATTACTTTCACCATAAAAGTACTCCAGCCTCATCAAGGACCACTCTGTATAGGACTTAAAATTTTCTGATATCAGCAACATCAAAGATCAACAATATTGTTTCCCAAAGCCGCGTAACCTGAGCTTGTGCAATCCAATACCAAAAGGAAGCACCTGATATATATAGAAAGCTCCTTCCCACATTTTCCCATCATGGGCGAAGTGCAACAATGTGGGTCAAAATGGGTATGCTTGGAACAGTCAACCATTTCATAGCATTGTAATCTTATTGTGTCTTGCTAATATGTGCCGTGCCATTAAGCATGTATTATTCAGTTATACAAAAGTATAATACCTACATTTTTACACACTGTGCTACTCTTCATGAACCCAAATACAAAGGCAATATCATAAACCCACAGGTTAAGTTAATATAATCAACAAAATCCTCATTCTACCAGTAACATCCACATGCCAAAAGCAAACCAAGTATCATTTAATTTAACATTACCTCTTGGCTTTCCAGCAAAGCTTAATGGATCTAATAAAAGGCAACCAGCAGGGCTTTCAACAGCATATATAGCAACCTTTAAGCCTAAGGTTAATCAGAAAACACGCCTGAAGGTGAGATTAATTCGTGTGGCCTCAGTTTTAGCACGTTTAGGTACTGAGTGGAGCCAATCGTGTTGAGTGTTGCCTCTCATCACCAGCAGCGATCCATGCTTCAACGTAAAAGAGTGCTGGTGATCAGAATGGGTACTCTTCTTCCGTCGCTTGTTAGCAGATTCACCCTCCACTCTTTTTCCTAGCTCTCACATGACAAACGCAAATTAAAGTGATGGGATTAATAATGAAAAGACCGGAATTAATTGCATATTATGCATATGAAGGTAAATGGTGGAACTTCCTCAATTAAAATCAAAGGAGAATGAATCAAACGATATAGCATACATAATACATATAATCAAATCGATCTTACTTGGTTTCTTCTTCAATAGGAATTCACGGTCGCATCCAAAGGAAACCGAGGCAATTTCAGGAGTTGGTCCATAAAGCTTGTCATCATCAGAATGCCAAGATACATAATCATCGCCACCTTTATACCTACTTAGGACCAAGCAATTGAATTTGCTTCCGGGAAGAGCTTCGTGAACCTAATAATAATAATAATAAGTTAAATTATAATGTACGAGGTTCTATTTAGTAGGTTCTCATATATGAATGGTAGACCCGTTCGATAAGGTGATCGAAACATAATCATTCTTACAGCTTCCAAAATCTCCCCAAGTGAAGGAAAATCATCCCAAGTGTATGCACCAGCTTGATGTCCACTGTAAGTTACACGTGGCAGACCTTCGTTTGCAACATAACATGTATCTCTCCGCTGTAAAGAAAATTTCAGTATTAGAAACCATATTTTATAAGAGTTTGGTTTTGATGCACTGACAGTGTAGAATATTTTTAAACAAGCAGAGTACTAGAATATGACATGTGTATTTTAGATTTTAAGTGCACTATAAAAAAGCAATATTCATGGACACATATTATATTCTAATGCTCGCTTGTGTAAAAAAATTGTACACTGTCAGTACATTAAAATTAAACCCATTTCATAAAGAGTTTAATTGTGATTTATTGACAGTGTAACGGACTAAAATACTACATGTCATTATGGAAAGTAATGAAACAGCTCATGCACAATATGCAAAACAATACTCATAATTAGCTGTAACATGCATTTTGGTGCCTATGCTTTTCTAATAAAATTTAGACTTAGTGCACGACAATTAAACTCTTTCATTAACGGTGTCCTTGAATATAAACAAACCAATTTTATGAGAGAAAACAATAAAAAAAGATATAGAATAGCTCGACATCAATTAGTTATGATTAACAAGTATCCACCCATCATATTTGTTAACGAAACTAGATGTAATTAACAATAATTTTACCACCCCATCCTTTAAATCTCAGCGTTGTCCAAGCTAAAAGAATATCCACAAATTGCCTTCCAGACTTCTAGGACTATTTAAATTGTGAAAAGGAATCTCGTTATTGATTACACTATAAACATCATTTTTCTCTTCTTTTTTTCTTCTTCTTTGGTCTGGCCTCTTTGTACGTCTCCGTCTCCATCATAGTAATGAGGTACTGATGCTAGAAATATCGGTCGGTACGTATTGTACCGGTCTTTATTCGATACAAATAAATGATGGTACCATACCGGCTAAGGTACAGACCAATATCGAACGATACTGGTTTTATGTAATTTATTTTAAAATCATTTAATTTTATTCTCTTTTAATAATAATTGTCAACTAAAATTTATTTTAAACATATACTAGACAATAATATGCCTTTTAAATATTTTTAAATATATATTTGGATTGGATAATCAATTTATATTATATTAAAACCCTTTACATTTTAAATATATATATATTTTTATAACATATAATATTTATGACGATAAATTTAAGATGGTATCCGATATTGCACAATACCTTAATCGGTATGAAATTGATAACTATGATTTCTATCCCTTCATAACCTATGAACATTATTCCATAGATTTGGAACACCTAACAAACTTATAGAAAATAGTCATATTTCTCAAGTTTAGGCTATATAACTTCCACATGGGTTAGAAATGTGAAACCTGGATGGCAGATCGACCAAAGACACGAAGAATAGGCCTGGACCATGGGATCTCTTTGTTGAGGTAATGGAACTATTTCCAGGACTCATCGAACGGTAGAAATCGCGGGATATACACCAGTTGGCTTCCATCTCCAAGATCGTAAGTTCGTGTTTTTCTACCGTCGTTAGGGTCTTCGCGCACTGCTCCAAACTTGAAATTCATTGGAAGCGCAAGCGATGGACAAAAGAAAAGGTTCGATCAACAGCTTTTTAGACGGAACTTGTGCTCACAGATAGTCCCATTTATCATGTGGTCTTAGCTCCTGAGGAATTGCCGCCTCAGCTCGCTCACTTCTCGATGGTTATTAAATCTTTCTACATTAGGAGTCTCGAGAGGAATTGCCGCCTCTCTCTCTCTATACGCTGTCTGTCAGCCTAGAAATATGAGTAATCTATTCGGGAAGAACCAATATTAACTCATTGGAAGGAGAAATTATTCCATGAGTCTGGAACACCATGTCAGCAAGCTGACGTGGTGTGCTCAACCAATTAAAACCAGCCACTTCACTTTATTTACCATGTCATATATGCATACATGCGATTAACGACAAAAGAGATCCGTCAAAAAAGGCAATTCTCTTGGCCTAAAATCTCGGCAGTATCTCCACAACAAAGGAACTGTATCTAAGCAGCTCCATTATCAAGAAAAGTTACCTTCTCATTGTACCATCTCTAACAAAGAAAAAAACCCTAAACTGAAAAGCTTTTCCCCGTTTGTTTTTTCTATCATTGTTATACTTTTCTGGTTGTTACAACTTTAGTTCATTGTTCGAGAAGGTTGCACGGATTCTTCAATTTTTCTACTGTTTGGATTTGAAATGGCTTTAAATGACAATAAAGGTCCCATTGAACAAGAATGTAAGCTTTTTAATTTATTTGTGTATTCGAACATCACTTGTTTGTCTGCCTATATTTATATAAATATATATATATATATATAAATATATGTCGATTGACTTAAGTTCTATTGAGATTCACACATGCTACATCCATTTGTCTTTGTCAGCAAAAAGTTTAAAATGCCATGCATGAATACTACCCTAGCTTGCTTTTGATGGAAGGTATTGTAAATGAATTATTGTTGTTATTTATGTATTAAGTAAAATGCATGATACCTATTTTCTGTATATTGTAAAGGGAATGAATATTTGTATAGCCTAGTTAATTTTTTTTAAAAAGATGTATCTAGCATCAAATAATCTTGAAATAGATGAAAGTAATGTGTGCATTGTCCTTACAAATATATAAGAGTGACAGTTCGAGACTAAATATATGTTAGGTTTTTATTTGATCAGTTTGAATGATCACTTTGCCATGTTATATATTTTTTCTGATAGATTTATGATAATATTTCAAAGAGCATTTTTATATTTTTTAATTTATTAGATTTTATTGTAGTTTCATGTGTGTAGACTTTAATAATTTTTCATGTGTGGATATCCAGATATTGATTCGGTTAATATTGTGCATCATCAAAACAATGAATTTGAATTAAAATTGGGGATGATCGTTTACAGTGAAGATGAAGCTTTTAAGTTGTACAATGATTATGCCATAAACAAAGGTTTTAGTATTCGGAAAGGCAGATTCCGATATAAGCATGGGACAAATGAACTGCGAGAACGTACTTTCTATTGTTCAAAGGAAGGATTTAGACAAGATGATCCCCCTTTTATGGAGAAAAAAGTTGAAAGATTGGACACTAGGACTGGTTGTAATGCTAAAGTGAAATTTAAAGTGGAAAATGGGGTGTGGGAACTTGTTAACTTTGTTTCTGAGCAAAATCATGTGTTTGTTCCACCAGAGCAAAGACATTTATTAAGATCCGGTCGAAAGGTGTCAAACACTAGTGGAGATGTCATTAATTCTATGAATGCAGCTGGTATAAGGGCTACTAAGACATACTCATACTTGGCAAAAGAAGCTGGTGGGGTTCAAAATGTTGGGTTTATGAAACGTGATTGTCACAATTATTTGCAGACTCAAAGGATGAACAAACTTAAAGGTGGAGATGCTCAAAGCCTTATTAACCATTTTAAGCATAAGCAAGCTGAAGATCCAATGTTTTTTTACACAGTGCAAGTTGATGACGAAAATCGAATGACAAACTTTTTTTGGAGAGATTGTTTATCAAAGGTGGATTATGATTGTTTTGGAGATGTGGTAATATTTGATACTACTTATCGGACTAACAAATACAATATGATTTGTGCTCCATTTATAGGAGTAAATCATCATTGGAAAAATATGCTATTTGGATGTGCATTTTTGTTAGATAAGACTATGGCTTCTTTTGTCTGGTTGTTTGAATCTTTTTTGGAGGCAATGGGAAGTAAGTCACCAAGAACTATTTTCACTGACCAAGATCATGCAATGGCAAATGCCATTCAGAAGGTATTACCTACTACACAACATCGCCTTTGTGGGTGGCATATTTCAAAAAATGATGCTCAAAATATTTCTCATCTTTATGCAAAACCTGGATTCAAGGATAAGTTCAACAAGGTTTTGTATAATTGTGAAACAGAGATAGAATTTGAGTCTATTTGGAATGAATTGGTTGAAGAATGGGATATTGGTGGCAATAAATGGCTTAGCAAATTATATGACCTACGTGGTAAGTGGTGCCCAGCTTTTAGCCATGATACTTTCTCTGCCAATATCAAATCAACCCAAAGAAGTGAAAGTACGAACAACATTTTTCAACAAATGGCATGTAAGACAATGACTCTGACAGAATTTGTTAGTCACTATGAAGAAAATGCAAATCATATGCGTGAGGCTGAAAACACTGAAGATTTTGAATGTGCCCGAGGTCAACCTCATGTGTATATACGTAGTAGTGGAATTTTAAAGCATGGAGCTGAAGTGTACACACGCACAATTTTTAGAATGTTCCAAGATGAGTTTTTGCAAAGTGTGTCAGAACAAGTGCTTGAATTGAATAGCAATGGGACACTTTGTACTTACAAGTTAAGAAGAGAAGGTCGGCAAAGAGAACACATTGTGCACTTTGACTCTTTTGACTTCACTATCAAGTGTAGTTGTAAAATGTTTGAATCAATGGGGTTGTTATGTTCTCATTCTTTGAGGGTGCTAAATATGAATGTTGGGATTTTTGAAATTCCTTCACAATATTTATTAAAGAGGTGGACCAAATAAGCAAAACAAGGGTTTATGGTGGAGACTCCTGGGTCATCAAAAATAGGTGAAAAATTGTCAAAGACAATTCGTCTTAACAAGCTAATGCGAAAAGCTTTTAGTGTTATGAATATAAGTGCAAAGGATGACAATACAGAGGCAATTGTAAATCAAATTCAAAGGTACAAGACTGGTTTGTATGTCAAGGGTAATTTGAAAGTCAATGCGAGTGATCGTGATAGAGATACTCAATGTTCAAATGGCGAGAGGGCAGTGCTAGATCCCCCACGTATGAGGGCAAAAGGGATAACAAATGCTCGATTGAAAAGTCATTTAGAGAAGTCAACTCGTAAAAGAAAGCCATCAAAAGAAGCATGCAATTCTGAAAGACAACCTATCAATATGGCTGGTAAGAAAATTATTTATACATTATTTAAGTTATGTCCATGCATTCCTACATCTCTATATATAAATTCATTACATTTTGACATGAATATTGAATTATACAGGTCAAACAATGCAAATAGCAACTGCATGGTCTTCACAACAAATACCAACACATATTTATCCAACATTCAATCCACTTCATGTACCTGCATGTGTAAATTCACATAATCAGGTTCACGTAAAAAGTTGTATACAATGGTATAAATTTTTTTTTTCCTTTATACTCATATATATCAATTGTACATTTCTATGCAATTTCTTCCATTTCATGGGATAACAACTAGTGGAAATACAAATTTGCCTAACTCCAGTCAACTTGTGTACGTCCCAATTAATATTTCTTTGCCACATCCAAGTCAGGTATGAATTCACAAGGTTCTTTATCTTTTTAATGAATATAATATCAATAATAAAAGTTATAAAATTAAAAAATTCACATCTTTGTAGACCTCTAATAATGTAACAAGAGATTATAGTTCTCATCATTCTACAAGCTTGAGTCAGGTATGAAGTTTTCTTAATTTTAGTGTTGTGTTTTGAAGATATTTTGTATTTCTTTATTTTTAATTTTTTGAATAGGCATGCTAATGTTGTTTATATTAATAATGCCTAGGATTTGCCTACTGGTTGATTTTGATGCTGAAGAAAACAAGAAAGGTGGCTCGGCTTACAATTGGCATGAGACGGTTTCATGATTGTGTTCTTAAGCAATTTAGTATAAACATTAAAGAACTCATGCTTGATGCTCACGTTATTGTCTAAGGTCATTTATTGCATTGACAGTCATACCTTAAGAAAGGTTTTTAATTAAGGTTGATGGAGCTTAGTCATTTGTGCTGTAGAAGTTCTGGACATGTTTGAAGCCCCGTTTTCCATGATTAGTTTCCAATCAATTGAATTTCTCCATTTAGTAAATTATTGTATGAGTTTACGTTTAACAGCTATTCTCTTTTTAGTGATATTGACCCACAGAAGTGTTGTGGTCAAAATTTTTTTTTATTTTTATCTTCTATTTCGGATTTTTATCAAGTGATGACATCAAATACAGGAAAACTTAATCGATGGAGTGGCCTTTAGCTTTTTTAGTGCTTCAAGTATATGAAGAGGAAGGGAAATGTCAGTGTCTGCGAACAGAAATTAATTTTGCCCTATTGAATAAGTAGTTGGTGGGAACCAATCACCAAAGAAATTTCAAAATAGAAAATAAAGGATACACATGCTCAGTAGGTGAGTGTGAGGTTAACATAAAAAGTTAAAAAACATTTTTACCCTCGAAATTTTCTCCCTCTACCTCTCCACTCCCTTCCGTCTCTCGCTGTACACCGCCATTTTTGTTCACCGTGAAACCACATAACCATCCTTCATAGACGCATAACCAATTTCCTCTTTCTCTCCTCTGCTTCTCTCTTTCTCTCTCTCTCTCTCTCTCTCTCTCTCTCTCTCTCTCTCTCTCTCTCTCTCTCTCTCTCTCTCTCTCTCTCTCTCTCTCTCTCTCTCTATAGAACTCTCCACGCTCACTTCCTCACACAACCTTGACGTATAGCTTGAGTTCGACTCTCCGTAATTAAGTAGTAGGAGGGATTCTACGTGTGCCCTGTTTTGACTTTGTTGTACCTGTCTTGACTTTGTACATAACCCATACCCTTGTCTAAATTTTTTGTACCAAAAAAAAAAAACAGCCCAATTATAGTATTTTATGAGTAATACTTTATAAATAAAATAAATAAATAAAATACATATAATAATGTGACTCAATCAAAATCTCTTATTTTGAAATAAAATACCAACTAAAATAGTTTTTACTTATAGAAATATAAGTGTAATCATTACATTTTACATCAAATTTTACTTTTGAACCTTCATTTTTACTTTTAATAATTAAATTTTTATACTTCTAATTTGTTGCAATATAAACTTTTTGTTAATTCCTATTAGTGAAGTAGTCAGAAAATTCACACCTGATAAGCACATGACATTTTTCAATAGACAAATATATAACATCCTACCATTTTGATAATAATGTACCATAAATTCTTCTTAAATCATTCTACAATGGTGAGCATAATAAATTATATGTGAATACAATGTAATTAGGCTTCGAATCTCCAAATCGACTCGAGTGCTATATGCATGAGCCTTTGGGTGCTCAAGAGCTTGAGTTTTACATCTTTGCCCTTTGAAAAAAGTCACTTGCTATTGTCATATGCGAGTATTCTATCAATTTTCAAATATAAGTTGATAAAAAAAGTTAACATTACAATAAATCAGAAGTGTAAAGTTTAATTGTTACAAATAAAAATAAAAGTCCTAAAGTGAAATTTGATATAAAATGCAGGGGTGAAAAATATAATTAATCCTTAATTAAAATTGAGATTGACTGTTGATTATATATTTTGAAAAAGAATACCATGCCATTTTTTATTTTAGGGTAAACAATTGTTTTCTCTCTCCAACTTTCTCTTAGAAATCAATAGCATCTCTCAACTTTGATTTCTTCTATTTAATACTTTCAACTTTTAAAAGTAAGTCAATGTAGTCCATTATCTTAAAACATGTCATAAAATTAAAGATTAATTATACTTTAACCCTTTAAAAATTAAACTATGATTTATTATCACTTTACCTTATTAAACTAAAAATCATTACATTTTCACCAGCAAAGAATTGATACTTTGGGGCTTTTTTCCTTTTATCAAAATTCTATACAAATCTCTAAAGTAAAGAAAAATATTTTATGGCTACAAAATGTTATAAATTCTCTTAAAATGTCTAAAAAAAATAGCCAAAATCGTCTATAAGATATTATTTTTGTTGATCACCAATTATTAACCTTGCTAATATCAAGAATATTTTTGAAATTTTACATTTATTTACCAAAGAGAAAAAAATCATATATTGTGTCAGATTACAAATGTTACAAGCATGAATTTATTTTTTTTATTAATAGTAGCAACGCAAATTTAAATTCTAGTAGTTTAGTGGTAAAACTATAATAATTTTTAGTTTAGCAGGTAAAATAAAATTTATTCATTGTTTAAAGGGTCATATTGTAATTATTTTTTTAATTTTTGTCACTTATTTTAAGATGTCGGACTACATTTATTTATTTTTAAAATTTACAAGACTTGAATAAAAGAAATAAAAGTTGAGTAGTGACATTAAAATCCGAAACAAAATGAAAAGTGAGAAAAACACCTTACTTCCTTGGGTTTGGCCTAAAAACACAAAAAATAATTTGACTTTTGAAATTAAACAAATAACTCACTTGTGATTTGGATTAAAGTGTAAGGTGCATGAACCATAATCTTTTTATGAAAAGACAAAAATACCTTAACCATATTAAATATATACTGATTTTGTATATTATATAACCTTCTATATATGCAGACATATATCCTTACATAAATATATATCTATGTGTAATGACAAAGGAACCCCATCCCCTCCCCCTCATGCGACCGCCACAGTGCCACACGGCCCTGTCGCTCTCCACTGTCTTGCACACACAAAAGCAAACCCCAAAATCATAAATCCACATAGTTCGAACATTTGATTTGATAAATGGCATTAGAAAATGAAGCCGACATTTTTCTGATATTTGGCCAATGGGTTTGGCCGAAGTGGATGGTTGTGTACTCGAATTGAATTGATAAAATTCAAGGAGCAACTAAAGCAAAAATTTCTGTTGAGACTGAATTTACCAATTTATGAAAAGTGTGATGGTGGTGAGTCTGGTGACTCGTGTGAAGTAACCCGATACTCTACCACCATAGTGTGTTCTATACTTGGGCTGCTGGGCACATTCATTCTTTGTCATCCCAAGCCACTATCGCTAAATGCAAGCCATGGCACTCCAAGGATAAAACGACAGCCGAAACTCGAACCTTGTTTTCCTAAGCGTTTAGTTCCAAGTTAAAAAGCAAACAGATGAACCTCCATCTTTGATGACGCGCCTGTTTGTTTGTTTTTTTCATTGATTTAATACTTTTTTATTATTGGCTAGAATTTTTTGTTTGGTTGGGATAATGATTTGTTGTTGAGAAGTCAACTTCTAATGGCCTGCAGGTTAAAGAAATACAAAAACAAAGATAACCATTTTCATCACTAACGCAAGAATCAGAGAGAGAGAGAGAGAGAGAGAGATGGGGAAGCGAGGAACTCAAGGACGTAACCGGGTGGTGCTGGTCCCTGGCCCGTTCCAAGGTCACATGAGTCCGATGCTTGAGCTGGGCACTGTTCTTCACTCTGAGGGCTTCTCCATCACAGTTGCGCACACCAAATACAACTCTCCTAATCCTTCTAACTACCCTGATTTCGTGTTTCTACCCATATCTGATAACTTATCTGGATCTGATCAGAGAGCTGATGTCTCTCGGAATCTACATGCTCTCGCATCCGCTCTTAATGTCAACTGCAAAGCCCCGTTTCAGGAATGTCTGGCTCGGATGATGGAGGAACTACAGAAGCCACACGATCGGGTCGTCTGCATCATCTACGACGTCCTCATGTACTTTTCAGAAGAGGTGGGTAACCATCTGAAACTTCCAACCATCGTCCTCCGTACCAGCAGCGCTGCCTCTGTTCTGACTTACCTGAACTTTCCTCGGCTCCACGCCGAAGGTCTCATTCCCTTGCAAGGTATATTCGATCGGCAACCATTATTCTAAGAAGAGATGCTGAAACTATATTAGTATAGTTTCCTAGTTAACTAGTTTTCTTTTTGTGTTTAATTTCCTATTGTCTATTGGTTCATCATCACCCTTCTTTGAACTATATATAGATATTCTCTCTCAAATATAATAGACAACTTCAACACATTAATATAATATAATACATTATGATAGAGTGATCATGTTCTAGAATTCTTGTTCTTCTCCCTTTCTTATTATTCTAACATGGTATCTGTGCAGTTTTAACATATCCTTGTGTTACAGATTCTACACTGCCACAGGACCTAGTGCCCAAGCTTTATCCCCTCAGGTTTAAGGATCTACCGATTTCCAACTTTGGAACTTTAGAAGACTTGCTACAACTGATTGCAGCTGGGAGCCGAACAACATCTTCGGCAATAATTTTGAATACCATGGACCACCTTGAGCATCAGTCACTGGCGCAGCTCCAGCAACATTACCAAGTTCCATTCTTCTCAATAGGCCCTTTACACAAAATCGCTTGCGCATCCTCAACTGGGTTACTGAAAGAAGATGGAAGTTGCATCTCATGGCTTGACAAGCAAGCCCCTCGCTCGGTTTTATATGTAAGCCTTGGGAGCTTGGCTTTGGTGGATGAGAAAGCACTGGTGGAGATGGCTTGGGGGCTGGCCGAAAGTAACCAACCTTTCTTATGGGTGATTCGACCTGGTTCAGTCCGTGGCTCGCAGTGGATCGAGCTACTGCCGCAGAATTTTAAAGAAAGAATTGGAGAAAGAGGTTTTATTGTGAAATGGGCGCCCCAAAAGGAGGTGTTGGCACACAGAGCAGTGGGAGGATTCTGGAGCCACTGTGGTTGGAATTCAACTCTGGAAAGTCTCTCGGAAGGAGTTCCAATGATATGTTGGCCATGTTTCGGAGACCAGAAGGTGAATGGGAGGTACTTGAGTTCCATATGGGGCGTAGGCCTCGAACTGGAGCATGAGCTGGAAAGAGGAGAAGTAGAGAGAGTTATAAGAAGACTTATGGTGGACAAAGAAGGGGAGGAAACTAGGCAGAGAGCTATTGATTTCCAGGAGAAGGCAGAGCTTTCTATCAGGAAAGGTGGTTCTGCCTGCAATTCCTTGAGTGACTTGATAAAATTCATCCTGTCATTTTGATTATAGAAATGACATCTAGGTCTGCAATGAAGAGCAGAGGCTTAAGGATCCAGATTGTATCTAAAGCTGATTCATCAGAGAGATTATATGGATTTTAGACCCAAAAAAATTCTTCTTTTTCTGCAATTTTTGAGGAAGATCAGCTCCTCCTGCATTTAAGATGTCAACAAAAAGAAAAATCCTTTCCTTTTCAAAGATTTTATATGACATAAATTTCAACACTATCATCGAAGTTAATTTGTTGTATTGCAGACATGTTAATGCAAAACCAAGTTAAAATGGGTTTAAATTGTCAAACTAATTTTGAAAAATACTATACATAAACCAAATTTTCAATCTATTTTTTTATCCACAAGACACGAGTATATGGATCTCACGTATATTTATTAATGTAGGTCTCACTGTATTGTGCTTTAAGAGTGAGAAAATAAATTGATAAATTGACTTATGTATTGCTTCTTCATTCTTTCAGATTTTTGTGGACATGTCTGCATTCTGGGCTACGAGTAATAACAGCCAGAAAATTTCACGGAGTCAATATGATGCAGATTGCATAGCCTTGAATTTCATGAAGAAAGTGGACTTAATTAAGGGCAAATAGATAAAAAGAAAATGACCATCTCAAAATCACGCAAAATCTGATAGTTCCAGGGAAAACGAAGTTTTGAGCAAAATCGTTACTTTTGTCATTGCCACCGATCAAATCTTATCCGAATTCCATCACTTCGAGGATCAAATTTGCATTTTAGTACTTTTCTTGTCCTTTTAGAAATTTGGTTCTAGTTTTCGACTTTAGTCAAAATTTAATATTTTTTATTATTTTCTTAACTTCAGTAATTAGGTTTAGGATTTTGGTTACTTATAAATATGATATAAGAGCCTTTGCGCTCAATAGTTTTTAGGTTTTGAATAGTAGAGAATTTTAGAAATTTTGTATATTGTGTTTTGTTTGATTTAATATTACACTTGTTCACACTGATTCATGCTTCATGCGTCACAATATTACAAGACCAAATGTGGTTCTTCCCGCAATTCTATGAATGATTTGTAGAATATATCTTGTCACTATGATATGCTAAGACAATAGGGCCATTAGAAAGCATAGTTCATCTATTGATTTTTACCTACAATTGTTTCTTTTGTGTTGTGGATCCAAATGATCTAGTCATTTTACTGTGGAAATCAATTCAGATGTTTTAAAAGTTGGTGTCTTGCATGTAAATATGCCAATACTCGTATCAAATGGTATCTAGTTCACGGTTTAGGCCCACTGCCCGTTGGGCCGAGCTAGGATCTTCTGGATAAGTGAATTGGGGCATCCGGTTAGAGATTTCTCACATCTACTAGAAAGTTCGTCAGCCTAATAACGTGCGTCGATAAACCGCGAAAGTACTGGAATACTCCACTTCGTGCTATAAATACCCAACACGTCTCGTCGTTCTCAGCGCAATTGGGCACCTAGAAACATTTGACGGTAATATTCTCGGCAACCAAACAGAGTTCCAAACCCTCCATCAAACCAAATCCCTGCGTCTTTCCTTGAATTTGATTGCATATCAACCCCGAGCAATAAAGATGTCGCTGATCCCGAGCTTCTTTGGCAACCGGCAAGGTGGCAGCTTCGATCCCTTCTCTCTCGACGTTTGGGACCCTTTCAGAAACTTTCCGTTCCCCGAAATTTCTCGGGAAAATTCCGCGTTCGTGAGCACCAGGGTGGACTGGAAGGAAACCCCGGAAGCCCACGTGTTCAAGGCCGATCTCCCGGGGCTCAAGAAGGAGGAAGTGAAGGTCGAGATCGAGGACGACAGAGTTCTGCAGATTAGCGGGGAGAGAAACGTGGAGAAGGAGGACAAGAACGACGCTTGGCATCGGGTCGAGCGCAGCAGCGGCAAGTTCATGAGGCGGTTCCGGCTGCCGGAAAATGCAAAGATGGATCAAGTGAAGGCCTCCATGGAGAACGGAGTTCTGACTGTGGCGATTCCAAAGGAGGAGGTCAAAAAGCCAGATGTCAAGTCTGTTGAAATCTCTGGTTAGAATTTAGTGTCTGTAACTTCTTTTTCCCGAGTCCTGAACCAGAGCTATTGTGTTTGTATGATCGTCTTTAAACCATCGTATGTTTGTGAGTCTTGTGTAGAAAAGGTTGTGCTTGTGTGTTTTCCTAGATACCCTGTTTGGGGAGTGTGTTAAAACTAAAAAGGCTTCATGTAATGTTTCTGTGTTTTAAAGAAATATTTTCAGTGTTTCTGTTCAATAGCTTGTGTTGTGCATTTACATTTCTGATCAAAGATTAAACAAAACTTCTGCAACAAAATGAGATGCTAATGTAAGTTAGGATATGGGGAATAATGAAGTTTCCGGACGGAACGAAAATAGAATGGAAGGAAAAGTGTTTTTCTTCTCTCATTTGGTTTTGCAAGTGAATGGAAAGTGGGAGGAAAGAAAAGAGATTCATAGTGTGATCATTTACCCTCTCTTTTTCCTTTCTCTCGTAGGCTTTATTTGGATGGAGAGGAAGGGAAGTGTATGTAGAATTAAAAAGGAAAAGAAAATAATTTTTTCTTTTTTCTTTTCTTTTACTTTCTCAAGTTCCAATCAGGTTCAAGAAACCCTACCCGAAGGAAGTTGTGCTGGGTTTGGAATTATTTTCATCTTTCTCAGTTACACTACAGATCATCAAGACCCATGAGTCCATGACCCATTTGAAAATTTACCATTGCTTCAAAGGTCTAGTATGGGTAGGTGAAAGATTGATTCTGGTATGTTTGGCAAATCAGAAATAGTTGGACCAAGAACATGAAAAGAAAGAGCTCTTAATCTCCTCCAGGTGCCAAAAAGCATGATGGAATGCAACATCTCATGCAATGCCAACACTGTCTCAAGATGGAAAGTGTATTAGAAGTGAGGAACATACGGCGTCGTGCAATATTGCCTAGCTACCAGCACATCTACTGCATGTTACCCTGAATTATTGGTGAAAGATCCATTTTAAACACATACATCCGAATGTGTTGCATCTACTAGGACAGGTGATTTTTTTTTCTTTCCTCAGTTTCCTATTCTTTAAACAGCTTTTTCACTTAATTGGTAGTTCATATATATGGTCCCGGCCGGCTGAGGCTGACCAGATAGTTACAGCGACAATAACTGTATCCGGTGAAGGAAGATTCTGGAGATGTGTATTGGCAGTGATGGGTTGTGACGCTTTTGTAAAGATTAAGAGCCTGTTTGAAAGTTGGGAAGAAAAAAAAATATAAAAAATTAAAAAAATAGTGAAAAGAAAGGAAAAGAAAAAGAAATATATAAAATATAAAAAGTTAAAAGAAAAGTGCAAAGAAAAAGAAGAGTGAGTCATTTAAAAAAAAAATTATTTTTTTTCTTTATTTTTTCTCTTCATAGGATCAGGTAAAAGAAAAAAAAAATTAATTTTTTCTTCTCTTTTATTTTTTCATTTCTCCGTTTCAAACGGGCTGTAATCAACATAAATATGATGATCAAGTGGCTGCTAACTTGCCTACGTCAGCCGCAGTTCTGCCTGTTTCTTTGGCTACCCTCCAAATTTTACTGCCCAAACCGAAGTGCTTCAACTCCTCGGCCTGAGGTTTTCCTTCAGGTAATTTGTTAACCGAAACACTGCTATATTACCTGTAAATTTGTTCAATGCACAAATCATAGTCCAAAGGGTTTAATCTTTCTTTCATGTGGGTGAATTTTCATCTTTCTGCTAATTTTGGTGTGTGCGCCTGTTGTTAATGTTAGTTTGAATCCCTTAAACCCAAATTCAGCCGCGTAGACATGACAGATTACGACAAACTGTTAAATATTAATCACTAAGCAATACTCACCCCCCGGCATCTGATATCATGAACATCATCAATAACTGTGCCACATTCAGAGAAATTAACAAGATTAGACACAATTAACTGAGAGTCATGAATCATGAGCATCACTAAGATTGTCTCATGTTCTATCAAAGAACCGAGAAATGGACATGAAGAAAAACAAAATAACAAAAAGTATTTACCTTTTTTTCTCTTTTCTTTTGGAAACAAAGTCACCAACTTAGTCATCCTTTCTATGGGAAAATAGTTAATGGTGCAGTAATACAAATTTAATATAGTTAAAAAAAATCATAATGAAAATAACACCTAAAATCACGAGTACTAACCTTTGAAAAAAAAAATTCGCGTTTTTGGCTCAACATTGTTTGCATAACGGCGTGTTTTTTTTTTTTTTTTTTTGTAACATACTATTGGAAAAATATTATATAATATTTTTTATATAAACTGTAATTATAATAAAGTGAAATTAAAAATAATAAATAATGTGTATGTAATAATGTGACATAGCATACTAAACAATTCATGGACATAACATACTAAACAATTCATAAACGATAATGCAATAAAATATATAATAAAAAGTAGATCAAGTCGAGTGTTGTACATTTTTATTAAGGCAGATTCGTCTTCTACACAGGTGCTCATGGGATTAACAGGTATCTATATCCAGGATAATATGATCACGACACTGAACAAGTAGCATTACAATATTTAGGTCCAGTGAATGTGAACGTCAGATTCTACTGTTTCCATGTACAGTATGAATGCAATATGTATGAGCGAAAAACACAAAAATTTTGTCTAATTCAATACAGAATTATGACAATAAATTTCATACAGAAATTTACACTATTTCTGACAAAATTAATATGACATGATAACAAAAGATAGTATTTTCTACACACAAAATTATTGTAATTCTATCGAATTTTAACACTGAAATTCAATACAGAAACACATAATAAAGTGATTAAATTTTTACTAAAATTCATCACACAGCAGATAAAGATAATCATCTAAAAACACGAACTAGTAAAACAAATAATTAATCGAATAGAAAAAACCTGAATAGAAATTTGTACAGAATTTCTAAGTCTTAAAGTGACGAAATAAAATTGACTAAACTGTAAGGTGTGAACGGACGTCGTCGAAATCTGGAAAAAATGTCATTGTCGACGCAACAATTCGTCGGAGTGAGAGACGACACAAAATTATATCAAAACTATTGTTAATTTCGAATAAGGAATCTTTCTATATATAGAAAGATTCACACCCCTTGAAAAGGTGCTAGCCAAACTCGTCCTTAGGAAGGAAATTTAAATTTGAACCGATTCAGTTCTACTCGGTTCACATAGTTATGGTTTAAACAAACGTTTTAATATTATTTTAATCGCACCTACAACCAAATTAACCAGACCAACGGGCGGGGGGTGGCGCGCGCGTGTGTGGTGTATTGGGTTAACTTCAATTTGTTGAACATCAAGGTGATATCTTACTTGATTTTGTGAGTACTGAACATCAACTTGTCAATATCTTCACAAAACTTTTAAGTAAAAATAGATTTTGTATGATTAAAAGAGAATTGAGGATGAGCAATCCGTTATCTTGAATGCTTAGATGTTTATATATATTTGACAATTCATATATACCTTTGAAACAGATGACAAATTTGTTTGATGCATTTCATAGATTTTAAAAATACATCTTTGCATTTTTTAAGAAAAAGAGTTGACTCATGCCTTCAATGAGTCGACCCATGGACTCTGGAATTAGGCCCAGATGTCCTCTGTTGAAAAAAGTCGACTCCTCTTGCCAAAAGAGTCGACTCATTTGAGCAGAGAACTCAATAAAGTCTTCCTCACAAAAATGAGTCGACCTTTTTAAGTCAGGAGTCGACCCATTAGCCTCAAACTAATCTAAAACTATAAAACTACATCTCCCAAAGGAAAATGAAGACCTCTGCCTCTACATTTCATATTTTTTGCTTTTGAACAGATAGTTTAAATAGAATGGCATGTCATGCTCTAAGAAATATGTAATATTTTGTGAATGATTCTCTTTGTCAAAATTTCTCAACACTTATTATCTACGAATAATTATAAAAATCATGTGTTTTGAATCTCCTTGTCTTATCATTGCTAATTTCTCTGTAACTGTTCAAGTGAATGCTTTAATTGATTTGATCATTGTCTTTTCATAAAAATCCTTTTATTTTTTATTGTACATGTCTATATTCTCCATCTATTTCTCTTTTTTATGATTTGACAAGAAGAGGGAGAGATATTCTTAAAAAGCCAAAAAGGGGAAAAAAAATAGTATATTAATGAGTATATTTCATTATTTGGTACTAAAAGATTGGCATAGAGTTATATTGCAATGAAGCTTCAACTACAAAAGAAAGGGGGAGCATTGATTTGATGGAAAAAAGAGAAAAATGAAGCATGAATATTCTAAAGAAGCATCAAATGCAATGAATGCAATATGAATATTTTGTATTTTCAGATGACTATATGCCTTAAACATCTGAGTTCAAATCTGTTTTGCCTTAAATCTGAAATCTGTTTTGCCTTAAATCTGAAATCTAATTTGAAGCATATGTTTGGTAAGAAAGGGGAGCAAAAGCATGAATATTTTGAATTTCTAAATGCTTACATGTTCTGAACCTCCAAGTTTGTTGACTGTTTTGCTTGTATTTGAAAAATACTCTAAAGCACAAAGTACAAAAGAAAGGGGAGCAAATGCTTGGTATGCAACTTTCATCTTCTTTATATTTTTCTAATATTGCACATTATTAAATTTATTAGATTTTAAGCATATTATTTTCATAAAGGTTTCTTTATATCAAAGAGAAATACTTTATTAAGAGGGAGAGATAATCTCTATGAAAATAGGAGAAAAATATTTGATTTTATATCTTCCATAGAGAAAAACTATTTTTTTTTAGGAGAAAATCTGGAATATGAATGAATTCTTTCTATTCTAAATTTGCATTCCATGTTTATTGTTCCTTTTTGACTGATTGATAAAAAGAGAAAGAAATACTTCATGAAAAATATATGAAAAATGGAAGAATTATTATGTATAAATTCCTTAAAAGAAGCATGGTGTTTTAAATTCTTAATTTTCTTAATCCTTATACTTTATTTATATTGAGCTTAATTGCATATATTTTTAAAGTTTTGTCATCATAAAAAAAGGGGAGATTGTTGACTCAATGCCTTGATTTTCATGTTAACAAAACTTGGTTTAATGATCTAATAATTCTACTTAAGTGTGCAGATTAATTATTAAATTTCTATTATGACTTGAAACTTATCACAATGGAGAACTTATTATGCAAATTTTAGAATGAAGGTTGATAAGCATGATGAGAAAACATATTCAGCAAAGTTAATCTTATAAGAGAATGAAGGAATTTCAAGATGATGAAAATCTTGGATTGAAGATTGATAAGTATGAAGGAATGACATATTCAACAATGGTGATCTTATAGAGAAAGAAAATATTTCAACTATATCTGTTGAAGAGTTCTCAAAGAACAGTTGAAATATGAAGAGTTTAAGTCTTGAAAGCTCTCTTGAAGTTCTTGAAGAAAACTTGAATCAATGATGAAGTAATGGTGATTGAAGAGCTCTACAAGTAATCAAAATGGAGTTGATTTCATATTGAAGGATTGAAGATGTCATTGAAGTCATCAAGCCTTGAAGAAGTGTTTTCAAGCCTTAAAATGCTTATTTGGATGATTCTTAAAAAGCTTGAAGATATTGAATAAGATTGAAGAAGTATTGCAAAAGTTAAGGATTTTCCTAAAAAAAGTCAACCCCTCAAACAAAAGAGTCAACTCATTCAAACAGAGGCTGAAAATTCTGAGGGAGATCAAAAGAGTCAACCCTTCACTATAAAAGAGTCGACTCATTCAAACAGAGAGTTGATTTTGCAGTTTCAGACAAAAAGAGTTGACCCCTAGCACGAAAGAGTCGACTCATTTGGGCAGAACCTTGAATAACCTGCTGAAACATAAAAAGAGTTAACCCCTGCAGCAAAAGAGTCGACTCATTTACAGCAACAACTCTATTTTTGAACGTTATACTCCGCCGTTCTTGCATCAAATGGTCTCCCATCCACTACCAACGACTAGAATCAATCCATGGCTATAAATACAAGATTCCTACAGCTTCTAAACACAAAGAAGAGTGATTATACCTGTTGAATCAACATCTTGAAGCTGAAATTTTCTGTGCTCCAACTGCTACATCTTTTTGCTGAGTAATTAAGGTTATCTATTGAGCTATTCTTGTTCATCTACTCACTAGGCGAGTTATTCTTTGTATAACCTTTATTCATTTTACTTGGGTGAGTTTGTAAACCTGTGAGTTTGAGTGTTTTTGGATAAAAATACTTATAAGTTTGAGTGAAGCTTGGACAAAATCACTTGTAAGTTTGAGAGAAGTTTGAACAAAATCTCTTGAGTTGTGAGAGCTTAAGGAAAAGCTCTTGTAAGAATAAGGTGGGCACTTGCAGCAAAACTAATAGCTGTGTAAGAAATTTTATATAGTGGAATACCTTCAAGAGGATAGAAGAACAGAGGACATAGGCAAGGTTGGCCGAACCTCTATAAATTTGTTGCTCTTCTATTCTTACTCTATTTTGTTTATTTTTTCACTATACTTGCTTGCATTATATTTCATTATTTACTTACTTAATTTATACTTTGATTAAACAATGTTGAAGTACTTAAATTCTTTTTAGTTACATCATTTGATATAAATTTTATAAAACTCAATTTACCCCTCTCTTAAATTGTCTTCTTAGACCAACATATTTTTTATTTTCTCATAGAAAAGAACACAAAACATATAAAATTTATTAAAAAAAACATATAAATTTTACTTTAATAATTCAAAATTAATGTATCATACCAAATATTTCAACACATACAAAGGTGATATAACTAATCTTCAAAACCACGCACGACCTCATTTAAACAGAGTGTTACAAAAGCAAACTGCTAGTCCTCGGTTAAAATAATTATTTAATATTTTTAGAGTTTTTTTTATTCTATCACTCACATAGTAATCACATAGTAGTAAGATGCTCATGTTAAGTGGAGTCATCAATCCATGTGATTGCAAGAGCAACGACGCGTGTCGTTACAAAAGCATTAACTATTTTGTGAAGAGCATATCTTTTTTAGATTTGGTGCAGGTGGATGAGACAAAGCAGAATGTCCACAACACTATCACTTAATTATTCATTCATCTACCAAAAGGCATGATGGACCTTTTGTTTTTGTGAATTGTGATCTACATCCTCCAGGTACATTAAGCTAAAAATATAATACTCTTTTTTTTCCTTAGAAAAGGATATCATAAGCACAAGTTACTAAAGTTAAAAGTGTTTGCAGGAGTGAATAGTATTCATGTCCCTTTTTTTGGGTTGGGAAAAACGATAAGGTAATTAATGTAGTTACCTACTTAGATATGATTATAATAGTTCTTATTTCATTGAGCTCTTTAAAAATGAATGAATTATAATTGAACTCAACTCTATTAAAATACAAGTTGATGAAGATTTTTTATCATAGTATCTAATTCACAAAAATTACTATCGCAAACGAATTCGAATTCGTGATCGTGTAAATGGAAACAAAGAGTTTCACTTTAGCTACCAAAGTCAATAAGACTACCACCTCCATAGTGAATGGTATCCATGTCCTAATGCATGAATGGGAGTGCCCTTTTTCCCATGTAGATGGAAGAGTATAATATCTATTTTAGGTATTATATAATTTTTATTAATAGATGAGATGAAAACTTGATATATATTGTTGCGTTTATTATGTAACTGCTTGAACTATTGTTTGTATTAGTTAATTTATTCTGTTTATGGAATTGCATCATCGTGATTTTGCTCTATTTAGTTTCGTTTGGCTCTCCACACGCAAGTGAGAGTTGTTCTTGTATGTGAAGAAGGGTGTGGAACCCAGAAATCTTGAATTAGTGTGCACAAGTAGTCTAGCTAAAAAAGTAGTTTTGAGAAAATAAACTTATCTTACAGCAATACAAAAGATTACCTACGTAGCCCTTACAAGATAGTAATTATACTTTACATTATTTTAGTTTGATTGAAAATTACATCACTCTACATAATTTAAAAGTGATAATATAACTTGTATGTGATTTGAACTTGTTTGTAAAATAGACGAGACTTTAATAAATTAGGTGAAATAACCAAAAAAAAAAGTTTTGCAAAGGTCAACCGTTTATTTTGACATAAAAGCAAAGTAGTCTTTTTGATGTTTATATTAGAGAAATAAAATGAAAAAAATACTCTAGTGATCACAATTGATTTTAAAGAGTTTTTTTTTTCTATTTTACAATTAAGTGTAAGATACAAGAAATTCTGCGTTCCATTTTGAACAACAGTGATTCATTTGAGCTCAAAGTATAATGTGATAAAGTGTAATCATTTCTTTATATTATTTGTACATTCACAATTAGATCAACATCAGTGTAAGAATATTTTTCTAATGAATTGAAAATATAAGATGAGGTGGGGGTTAGCACAATAGTAATGGTATCGCCAATGGAAATTGGCATAAGTGGAAGGGGTTTTAGTCGTTTAACAAAGAGATCTCGATTTCAAGTCCTTGTGAATATAACAAACTTTTTTAGGAGAGATCTTTGTTTCGATGCCCAACCTTACCTCAAAAGATTAATCCCGAATCATGTCTTAAAATGACCAGTCTAAAAATATTTTAGAAAATAAAAAATATATATATATATAGTAACGGTACCGGTTTTTTTGTTTCACTTTTTACCGTTGCCATTTTCATTTCTCGAGACAATTTAATTATTTTCTGTCCTTCTGTTCGGATTTTAGCTTGAAAAGAAAGGAAAAATAAAATTCAAATCACTCTCCTTGTGTCTCCCACTTTCTTCTCTTTCGCTGTAACAGTAAGTTTTTACTTGTGTCAAAAGAACAGCGTATACTTACGTCCATTCCCACTAAAAAAAACCAGATGCAAATCACGTCACCCTCGGACCACTTGTGAGGTCAACCATTTATTTTGACATAAAAGTAAAGTAGTTTTTTTGATATTTATATTAGAGAAATAAAATGACAAAAATACTCTAGTGATCACAATTGATTTTAACTGATTTTTTTTACCTTTGCCATTTTCATTTCTTGAGACAATTTAATTATTTTCTGTCCTTCTGTTCGGATTTTAGCTTGAAAAGAAAGGAAAAATAAAAATCAAATCACTCTCCTTGTGTCTCCCACTTTCTTCTCTTTCGCTGTTACAGTAAGTTTTTACTTGTGTCAAAAGAACAGCTTATGCTTACGTCCATTCCCACTTTAAAAAAAAAACAAAAAAGATGCAAATCAGGTCACCCTCGGACCACTTGTGAGGGGGAATAATCGAATCATGTGCAACCAATGGCAAAAAATTAGACATAAAAACAAACGACAGAAAAACAGTGACAAAACTGGTAATAAAATAGACAACAGAGTGGACAATAATTTTCATATTTTGAGGTTCCACAGCTTTAATCAGCTCATTTGTCCCAAAAAAGTCCTTAACCTCATCACTCAACTCCAATGCAACATTTAAACCTTAAATAAAGTGGACCCCACCTTGGCACCTGGTCCCACCACTAGGCTTACATCAACCTTTTAAACAAAAAACTTTTCAATTTACCCAATTGGAAGCGAAGTAAGTAAGGACCGAGAGAATTAATGTTTAGGAGTTGGAAGAATTTAAAAATAGAATTTAGGAATGGTTTAAAAGTGAAGAACTGATTAAAAATTAAATGAGAATAGTAGCCATCAATTCTGTGAAAGAGAAATGAGAATGATCAAATCTGTAAAATGTATTATTGACCCCTAAATTACTAAATAAAAAGTATATCTTTGAAAAAACTAATCCTATTAACAAAGCTATAAAAAATTAAAAAAAAAAAGTTTTTGAATTTTATTTTGGGATATTTCCAGTCTGTTAATATTAATTCTCTGGAAAGAAAAGTAGATTATATGTCTAGTCATAGGTGGGTCCCAGCACCCATTCGGATGTGACTACCATCTAATCCATCCTTCACTCTCAGCCGTCCGATGAAAACGATCGCTGCCCTCTCTCTTTTACACTGCTGACAGTAATGCAGAGTCGCAGACGACAAGTGAAGCTGGAGCCAACCGACGTTCCCTTCTCTCTCTCTGTCTCTGTAATTGATTCTATATATTCATATAATATATACATTCTATCGGCTTTGGAGTTTGGGGAAGAAAAAGTAGCTTTTGGAATTGGAATACGAAGAGGAGATCTGTTTTCTATTCTGATTTCTGGGTCTTTGTTGTGCGAACTCTCTTCTCAGCTTTTGATCTCTGCTTACTACGCTCTTTAGCGTCAGTGAACCGACGGGCCACCGACATTTCCTGGTTCGTCTGGAAGATGGATAGTTCTTGAAAATGGGGTCTGCAGTTCTGCTCCTCCTTGCATTTTCATGCTTTCGTTACGTCAGGTACGTGCTCACTTCTTTGTCCAAGTGGCTGATTACTGATTTAGTTTGGTTCAGTTGTTCTTTTCCTTGTAATTTGTTAATGGAATTTGAATAATTTCTTGCTATGATTTATGTGGTTATATGGTTCATGAGGCTTTAATGATGGGTATCTTTGCTTTCAGAAGCCAAAAAAGGAAGTACTTTGAGAAAGCCTTCGCAAGCAAAAATAAGTGTTTTCAAATGGATTTGAAACTTGACTAAATTTTGGGTCTGCCTGTTTCTTCTGCTTGATAAAAAAAAAAAAAATGAAAAGAAACTACTTTTGAGGCAGGTAAAGAAGAAAAAATAGCTCAAAAGATTCCCTGTTTCTTCTTCTTTATTTTCTTTACTGTTCTTTTTCCCGGGAACCAAATGAGGAATCAATTTTTTACATTTTTGAATCACGATTGCTGCTCTGCTTTTTACTAGTTGGGTTCTTCTCCTATCTATCAGTTGTAGCTTTGATGAGGACTGGCCATTTTGCCTCATCTTCATCTCGCTCCATTTGAATGGGTTCTAAGGTCCACTCGATTTTCACTTTGTTCTATGCCTGCTTTTCTTTTTTGTCTACACACAATTTTGCGTACTTTTTTTACCATTTGGCACCACTTAATACCATAGGTACTTATCTTGGGCTTCTGTAGTTGCTTGAGATACATGGATCATAATTCACTGCAAATTGGTGCTACGAAAATTTGAAGAAGGGAGAAATAAAATCCAGAAAAGCAAAAAGAATCAAACCAAAGGTGTGATCATATGATTTGCTTGGTGGTTTTGGATTTTGTATTTGTGGGTCCCTACACAGTACTCATATTCTTTTTACTTATTGTAGGTAAAGAATAGTAGGTAAAGAAAAAAACAATGTGTACTTCAAGAATCCATGACAATATCTCTACTATGGAATCAAGAGTCACTTAAATTTGAGATTTTTTTTTTCATCCGGTATTGGAGTAAGATGAGAGTTATTTCTAAGTAAACAGAATCAGTTTGATGGAAATATTTAAGGAATGATTTATGGATGGTGCAATGTTTTAGGATACCCAAAAAAAAAGAGAAAAAAAAAAAAAAGAGAAAAAACAAAAACAAAGAACAGATGATCACTAAATTGTTATTCTGGGGAGAAGGTGATGTTGCAGTGGATATCCTACAATTTTTACTTTGTCCAATGGGATTATCTGAATCTAACTTGAAAGGAACGTTAGCTAGTAATTGCTAAGTAGACTGAAATGTTTCTCTTTCCAAACTTACTGGTCCTCTTTACATATAAACCGCTGTCATTTTTTTCTTCTGATTTCAAGAATGAAAGGTCTTGGTGATTTGGTGACTTTGCAAAGATGGTTATCAAACCTTTGACCTACAAAAGCTAATTCTGCCGTAAATCTGGAGTAATTTCACTCTGGAGCTCAAAAAGAGAGGGTTTCTCTAAGCTATTTGAATGCCTGGATAATATAAATCATCACACATGCCTGTCATTTGGTTCTTCAGTATATCTTTGCTTTCCGGTTTCTGTCAGAACACTAACCACCTCAATTTGCTGTAACCATGACAATATAATGGAGAGCTGATATTGGACCTTGGAAATGTAGTTGTTTTCTCAGAAAACATTTTGAATCTCCTCTCTCTTTTGGGTAGCTCTGTTTCATGAATTCTTATGAATATCTGATCTATAGGTCAACAACCTTGCACGTAGGAGCCTCTTCCTGCAGAATTTTATGAGTTCTTCAATGCCACATTGGACTCTTCGACTCCTCTTCATTTATTCCCTTTCTTATTCATAAATCTATATCTTCTATTAAAAGGAGGAAAAGAAGAAATAGCTGGAAAAATACTTATGAAATTCAAGGAAATCAATGAACTTGCACTTCTTTTTGGCAAATTCAAGGAACTTACTGTGTGATGCTAAAACAGATTGATGGATGGAATGACACATCTGCTTGCTTTTGCTTTTGCTGTCTATCTATGATAATGAATCCTGGAAAATCAAAATTGGATAATGAATTCCTATGATTACCATGATGACTTTGGGTGCACATGTGATCAATGTCCTAGTGAACTTTTGCTGTTTCTGAGTTTTGTTTTTGTTTATTATTATTTGATTTTGACGTCAATTTATTTATTTATTTTTTATTTATAGTTGCGTATGAGCGAGGCAGTGACAGTCTTATGCTGCATTTGGAACCCGGATTTATCAAGGAAAAAGCAAAGGAAAATGAAAATGAAAAGGTGAGGCAAAAGAGAATTTTTGTTATGTTTTCCCTCAACTTTTCCTATTTCCTTTTCCTTTTATTTTTCTTCTCCATTACCAAATCCTTGATCCAAACACAGCGTCAGTGACTTTAGTTGTTCCTGGAGCCGAAATCCAATACGATGCTATGGCTGCTCAAGTGTATTTTGGTTTTTTGGCTGAAAGAGAGAGAGGTCTCAAATGTATGTGAATTTCCCTTGTCACTCATCAGGGAACACCACACAAAACCTATTTTTCATCTCCAGATTAATGATGTGTCTAATCCTCTCAGAGAGACGTATGTATGTGAATTTCTCTTGTCACTCATCAGGGAACACCACACACAAACCTGTTTTTCATCTCCAAATTAATGATGTGTCTAATCCTCTCCCCTGGCATAGACTCTTAAATTTATTGTTTTCAATTGCTCATTAGAGTGACATAGTTAATTTCTGACTGTTGTTACGACTCTCAATTTTGCTTTTTTACCTCAGCAGGGAATATACTAGTGTGGATGTGCTTGGCTGTCCTCCTTGCTAGCTTTCAAAAACTTGAGAAGCTGGTAAAATTTGAAGTATTTGAATCTGATACATGCCATCTGAAATAAAGCTGGAATCCTAGCCACCTTGCAGGCATATGGATTAACATGTAAAGGTTGAGAAAGATTCAAGGCATCAGCAAGCCATAAGAAGAATGGATAATCTATTTTCCTCCCGATCAAGCCAAAATACAAAATTGCGAGACAGGTTGAACATAGAAAAGCCTAACTTGTCTGATGCTGATCTGAGTTCTGAAGTAACAAAGAATGTGGATAATACACTACCAGCATCTTCAGGGAATCGTCAAAAGCAGCAGGTTGAAACAAAGGCTATTGAGAATGAAGACGTTGTCAAATACATGTCAAATTTGCCTAGTTATTTGGAGAAAGGAGAAAACCTGAATGAGAAAGCATTAAATGTTGGAGTCCTTGACTGGCGCTCTTTAGAAAAATGGCAGTGTAACCATAAACCAATGTCCTGCCAAAGTAGCAAGTATTCACCATCTAGCAGCAATACCTCGTCATTTTTCTCAACAGATGGATCATCAACCCAATCTAGCGGAGGTCACAGCCGCTCTCCTGCTCATCAAAGGATGCACCTGCAGACAATACAATTCAATCCGACAGTATCTCAAATAGAAGGTTATTATCAAAGTGGCAAAACCATTGGTGAAAATGTTGGAAAGTTTCAAGATTTCAAAGCTGCATCAAGTAACCCCTTGAAGGTACAGCAAAGTATCTTCAGAATGTACCAATCTTTTAGCAAAACCCAATCAGAAATAAAGCTGAAAGAGTGTGAGAGGAAAGACAGTGTGTCGCTGAATATCCGCAAAACTGGAACTTCCCCAGATTTAAAAAATTGTGGGCTGGCATTGCAGGCAAAGGGAAGGACAAAGATTCAAGACGGTGACTCTACTAGTGGACTGGAAAGACACAAAACAGTAGCTGTGCCAAGGGATGACCCTGAAAGTAGTAATGATGCAATATCCTGCCCTTGTGATTTGGCAGCAGTAAATGGTCGAAGAACAACAGAAGCAAGTCGAAGGAGCTTTTCAGATGGGTCTCTCCCTAAGGAGGCCTACAATTCAGATTCCCATTCTGACATCCCACACTCATGCCCACTGCCTTGTGAAGATGATAACAGCAGTCACTTGGAGATTAAACCACCAAGCTCTGCGGATGCAAAGAATATTAAGTTTTCATCTGAACCATTAGAACCTCCACCATTTTCATTGAAAATGTCAATCGGCCCATCCAGAGGCAAGAACTTGGAAGAGAAGTCATCAAAAGTAGTACCTTCGAACTCAGCTGTAACCAAGTCTTCTGATGGATCAGATCTGCAAAAGGGCAGAGTATCGGCTTCTAAATTGAGAAACCTTTCTCCTACTCGTCGATTTATCATTGGCCTGGGTAGGATAGGCCAAACTTCCTGCTCCAAAGACGGTTCAACTGTACCGCAGTTGAGCTCTGAAGATGTTACTACTAAATCTGGATCAGACAAAGCTGTGGCTTCTTCTTGCTTGGAGAGTTCAAGGAATGATAAGCCTAATAGTAAAAGCAGATCCCAGTTCAGCCCATTGAGAAGGTTACTGGACCCATTGCTGAAGCCTAAGGCAGTAAACTCCCATCAATCTGCTGAGCCATCAGAAAAAGATCTAACATCAACAGTTAGGGCCTGCAAATCATCCAAGGGACAAGTAGATTCTTCCACTGCACAGTCAGTGAAAGTAAAGTTAGATTTGACGAGTTGTAAGACTGTAAATGTTGATGATTCACATCACAGCAATAAACATAGATCATCAACTGTGCAAGCTCTTTTGCAAGTAGCCATAAAGAATGGGCTGCCTCTGTTTACATTTGCAGATGACAATAACAGTGACATTCTAGCAGCCACAATGAGAAAGGATGACCACTGCTGGATTTATACATTCTTCCATGTTCATGAAGTCAAGAAAAAGGGCGGTTGGACAAATCGGGGGAACAAAGGCAAAAGTCGTGGTTACTTACCAAATGTTGTTGCCCAAATGACAGTTTCTGATGCTCAGCTCTCCAACTTGGTCAGACACAATTCTGTGGATCAACTTAGCATCAGGGAGTTTGTATTATTTGCAGTGGACCTAAAAAGGGTAGATCAGAAAACACCAGACCTCCAGCCAAATGATGAGCTTGCGGCCATTATTGTCAAGTTCCCAAAAGAGCCTAGAAGTTTGAACAAAGATGAACAGCAGAGTGATTACTCCACTGATCCATCAGTGATTGGTCTTCAGGAGTCACTTCATGAGGTGAGGGGTTATCCTACTTCTAGGGAGAATGAAGAGAATGGGTCTTGTATTCCAAATCATGACCTTCTTAGCACAACAGTTATATTACCCAGTGGTGTTCATGGACTGCCAAGGAAAGGAGAGCCTTCACCATTGATAGACAGATGGAAATCGGGTGGGCTATGTGACTGTGGAGGTTGGGATTTGGGTTGCAGAATGAGGGTGCTTGCTAACCGGACTAAACTTCGTAGGAGATCAAGTTCATCCAAAGCTCATCGTGCTGTGGGTGGATTTGAGCTTTTCTCTCAGGTATTGATCATGCTCTTAATCCAGTGTTCATTATTTTCCATTTAGGATTGCCAGTTCATTTTTCCTAACTATTGTATTTTTGTCCACAGGGAGAGCTCCTAGAGGATAAGCCTGTCTTCAGCTTGTCCCCATTCAAGGACAGTATCTTTTCAGTTGAATTCAATTCATCACTCTCGTTTCTACAAGCATTCTCCATTTGTATAGCAGTCTTGAATAGTAGGAAACCATTTGAGCTTTCAGAATTCAGTAAGTTGTTTGAAGAGAAATCTTCTGAAGAAATCACATTAGCGGTAAATGATGAAATAAAGCCCCCCAGCCCAATCCAAGCGGAGGTTCCTGCAAGTAGCGCCTCTTATCCACCTCTTTCGCCTGTTGGGAGGGTCTAGTCTGCATAAGAAGGTATTTTAGTTACTGGGCTTAGTTTGTACAGTTTGGTATCTTCACATGGCTAAGTCATGGAAATCTGCAATAAAGATTTTTTTATCAAAGCAATTGCGAGTGTGCATTTCATGAGAAGACTGTATCTTGCAATCCTGTAATGCAGAAGGCTTCACACCAAAGAAAAAAGAAAAAAGAAACAGGTTTTGTTTTTTTAAGTAATGCTTTCTTTGCCTAATGAATGATGTCTTAGTCCTACAAATGCTATATGCTATCTTTATAGGAGTCCACAGCATGTAATCCTAAAAAAGAGGGCCTCTCGCATCAGCCCTACCAGTTGGATAGGTGTCGGCTGATGCATGCCACAACAGTTGGGTCTCACTAACAGCTGATTGGGCCAGATGTGGCACACATTTTGCCTTTGCCTGTACATCATGCTAGCAAAATCGCTCTTTAAAATAAGCTGGTGTGGCAAGCATCAGCCTTCGACTGTACAACATGTTAGCAAAATCCCTCCTTAAAATCACGTCTCTCTTGGTATCTCATCCCAATCAACCATCAATGGGATTGTTCTGTTCGTCTGTCTGCTCCAATCTTTTGTTTAATAAATGGCCTCCCCTGCCCTGTCCTACCAACCTCAAAAACGATTAAAAAAACTGGGAATGATTACACACCCACATGCCTTTGCTTCATTTGTGGCCGTTTGGGAAGACAGAAAATTCGGCGAGGCTACATATGGTTTGTCAGCAAATGTTTGGGAGAATGATATTTAGTACTTTGCTAGCTGATGATGATGGTTCAGTCGTTAATAATTAATCGTTTGTAGGGACCAACGCAGGCGAGTTAGAGAGATACAGACACTGCTAAATTGCTATTTACATGTTGGACCATATATTCTATACACAATACAGCTAGTGTTGCCTGTCCATGTGGGCTTCTTCCCAATTATTTTTTAAGAGCAGAGACGGCAGTTTATGCGTGTGTGTTGAAGATGCTGCATATGGTGCATGCACTAGAATCTTGATGGATGGCATTGAGGACAATATATCATATATGTTTGAGTCAATGTTCAGAGAATTTTGGTGATCAAAAGAGATGTTGGTTCAATTCGAGCTGGAAAAGCTGGTCAAGAAGGCAGGACCCTGAAAGTCATGACATTGGCTTTTCTCTGTTTTTCTCCATCATTTTGAGGCATACATTTATATATGCATATATATCTGTCTGTATACACCTTGCAGCTGACCAACTTTGGTCCTCTGCAGGCTTTCAATCTTTGAAAGTGGAGGACCCAGTTCATCATGTGCACAAAGGCTTCAGGAGTGTAATTTACTCTAATTATATATAATTATTTATGTTAAAATTTTAATAACTGTCAAAAATACTCGTGCCTCTTATCAAATAAAATAAGAGAAAGACCTATCATTTAATAAAGTTTTGTCATCCCACAATTTTAGCCAAACAGTCAATACATTTATTAGGTTTTATAACATGAAGATAATTTTGGTATTTGTCAAAGCAATGTAAAAAAAAAAAAAATTGGGTGTTGTGCATTTTTTAGCAAAAGGTGTAACTATTTGATAATAGTATTGAACATTAATTTAGGTTTATCATGTCTCCTAAAAAATTTTTCTTGCTGATGTGGTAAAGTGGTGTTGTACATTTTTTAGCAAAAGGTGTAACTATTTGATAATAGTATTGAACATTAATTTAGGTTTATCACGTCTCCTAAAATTTTTTTTCTTGCTGATGTGGTAAAGTGGGATCGTTCATGAATTATCATTAAATTATATGATATATGTGATAAGGCTATTTTATATTTTAAAATATTAAAATTTTGACATTACCTCTGCCAGGTTCATTAACTTTCTCTTATTGTAAGCAAAAGTAAGGGGAAAAAAAATTAAGTAGAGGAAAAAGTCTGGGGCTGATATTTGAAAAAAAAAAAGAGAGAGAGAGAGGATATATTCCTTTATTTATCAAAACTCTCGGGGTGCCTCTGTAATTTACACAATAATTTCTTTGAAGTGGATATAATGATAAGGACTAGACATTGATTTCTAATCATTCGTAAGTGCAACTTTACCTAAAACCAAAGTATTAAGATGTTAACACTTAACATTTATGCCATCGATTTTAATCCTTTTTTGACTTTGACTCGCCCGAAAGCGACCTCCATAACATTAACACCCCCTTTAAAAATGCGCGATTGCAAAAGCAACGAACATTTGTTTCACGCGATTTCCATGCGCATGCAGGCACGCGCACCCAAGCCTCGGCTTAGGACATTTAATTATTCATGCACGTCAATTCATTTTGTTTGAAGGGTCTTGCTAACATGTAAAGCATTGTGTTACGCATCGCATGGAAACATCGAATTATTTGTGCACAGAAGATCTAGAAAATTCAAAATAGTGAAGAGATCTAGAAGGTTCTAGAAGGTTTTGGAATATTCTAGAAGGTTCTGGAAGCTTTTAAAATTATGGAAAAATTTTTGGGTTTCTCTATAATTTTTTAGAAGGCTCTTGTATAGTCTAGAGTTTTCTAGAATGCTCTAGAATAGTCTAGACTTGTACGTATTTTAGAATATCTCTAGAATGTTCTATGTAAATAGCTTAGATATTTTGTAGGAAATGAGATGGGAAGATTTTGAAAGATCACTTCCCACTGTAGGATTAAATCAATCCCTACAGTACATGGAGGAAGTGAAAAACTATATAGAGGGGAGGCCTCATTTGGCCAAATTAATCCAAGTGAGTTGTAACATTCTCTAGTGTAATCTAAGAGCAACATTCTCCAAAACTCTCTTCTAGCCTTCATTTGTCTAAACATTTGTCTAACTCAAATTGGAGGCCGACTTAGCTTTGCCAAGAGGGTGTTCAAGCTAAGTGCCGGCATGGTTGCGTTGGTGGAAGTCCAAGGCCGTAACAACGTAGTATTAGAGCTAGGTTCACGAGATGTCGTGATCTTCGAGTAGGCATCATGTCAGGAGAGACTAAGAAAGTGGCGATTTCCATTGAGGGGTAGGGGACCCCAACCTCCTCAGGGAAGGAAGAAAGTTCGTGGCACGAGTAAGTCAAGAGGTGAAGGCCTCTCCACCCTGGAAGGTAAGTTGCTACGATAGAGAATGTGTTGCAAGTGATGGAGCAACGAGTTAAGAAGGTTAAGCATAACTTTGAGACCCTTGAGTCTCATACGTTAGGCCAACTTGATCAACTCAAAGAGGATGTGGAATCCTGCCATAATACCAAGGCGGATCGAGCTATGGGCATGCAAGCATTGGAAATGAAGGTTATGGATGTTATCACTACCATGCAAGCCTAACTCAACTCCCTTAAGGCTTTCTTAGAGGCTAACCAGGGACGAGCCCCAGTAGTGGCAAGCTCTAGCAAGGCTTGAGACGTGCCAAGGTTGGACATGCCCAAACTTAAAGAATTTAAAGGCGTGAGAGATGCCAAGGAGGGAGAGAACTTCTTGTGGCAAATGGAGCGATACTTCGAAGGCTTGAGACTAGAGGAGGAACAAGCCAAGGTACGTGCTACTACCCTGTTCCTCACCGATAATGCTATATTATGGTGACGAAAGAAGCATGCCGATATGGAAAAGGGTCTTTGCACCATAGCTACGTAGGAGGACTTTAAGAAGGAATTGAAAAGGTAATTCTTTCCAGAGAACGTAGTCTACGAGGCGAGGAAGAAATTACAAGAACTCAAAGATAAGACCACTATCGGGGACTATGTAAGGGAATTCACAACTCTTATGCTTCATATTCCTAACATGACTATTGATGATCTCCTATTTTATTTCATTGATGGACTCCAAAACTAGGCAAAGCAAAAGTTGCAACGTCGTGGAGTGAAAAATGTGAACGAAGCTATTGTGGTGGCCGAGTCCCTCGCAGAATATCAAAGAAGTGATAAAGGTGAGTCCTCCAAACCTAAGCATCTCAAGATTAATTCTGCTAAAGGTGGGAGAGATAAAGGTAAGAGTACCACAAAAGGAGGTGATGGCAAACCTTCTTTAAGGAAGGAGTATAAAGATAAGAAGAAGACATACTCCTCCTAGATTAGTTGTTTTATGTGCAAGAGGCCACACCGAATGAGGGAATGCCCCAAGCTTGAGTCATTGGCTGCCATGGTGGAAGAGCAGAAAGCTCAAACTAGTTAAGACCAAGATATGACACATGTGGGATTAATACTGCTTCTCAAAGCTTTGAAAGCTAAACATTTGCCTCAAGTAAATGAAAGCAAAAGGCTTATATATGTGGAGGTACTGCTCAATGGGAAGCCCGCCTAAGAAATGGTGGACACCGGTGCAACTCATAATTTCATCACTCCAAATAAGGCCAAGAGGATTGGCCTAAGGGTTTCTAATAGTTGGGGATGGCTTAAGACAATCAATACTATGGTTAAACCCTTTAACGGCGTAGCTCACAGGGTTGCGTTATGTCTTGGCACTTGGAAGAAAATGGTGGATTTCTTGGTGGCACATATGGATGACTTCAAGATTGTTCTTGGCATGGAGTTTCTATGGAGGGTGAACATGTTTCCCATGCCATATTATTATTCTATATGCATCTTAGAGAAAGGCTCTTCTTGCTTGGTACCAGCGTCACCTAGACCCCAAACCACGGAGATCTTATCAGCTATGCAAGTAAAGAGGGGCTTGAAGAAGGGAGAAGTCACTTACCTTGCAACTTTAAAAGAAGTGGATTCTATGGAGGAGTTTTATGAAGACATTCCCCAAGAAATCAAGGATGTCCTTAATGAGTATAAGGACGTGATGTCACCAGAGCTGCCAAAACGATTACCACCTAAGCATGAGGTGGATCATAAGATCGAGTTGGAACCATGAACAAAGCCATCCGCCATGGCACTCTACAGGATGGCATCGCCAAAGTTGGAGGAGCTTAAGAGATAATTTAAAAGGCTTGATACAAGACAAATCAAGCCATCAAAAGCGTTTTATAGGCCACCTAAATTATTTCAGAAGCTAGCAAGATGGCAAGACTTCTTAGCTTAGTTTGACTATGTGCTGGAGTACAAACTTTGCAAGGCCAACGTGGTGGCAAATGCTTTCAGCCGTAAGGAGAAATTGGCAGTAATAAAACAAGCCAGTGGGGACATGATTTCATGAATTAAAAAAGGGCTGAAACCTGATCCGATTGCCAAACAACTTTTAGAGATGGATAGAAAAGGTAAGATCAAGAGGTCTTGGATGGAGGATGATCTTTTCTATACAATCAAGCTTCTTGGGATGGAACTCCACTTCTCCACAAGTTTTCACTCACAAATAGATGGGCAGACTGAACGCGTGAATGCCTTGTTGGAGTGTTATCTAAGGCACTTTGTAAGTGCTAACCAGAGGGATTGGGCGAAGCTCCTAGATGTGGCATAGTTTTCCTACAATTTACATAGGAGTGAGGCTACTGTAAAGAGTCCATTTGAGATAACAACTAGAAAACAACAGCTCACCCCGCATGCATTAGCTACTACCTATGAAGGAAAAAGCCCTGGGGCATATCATATGGCTAAGACTTGGCAGGAGCATATTGATATAACCCGGTCTTACCTTGTCAAAGTTGCTAAGAGGATGAAGAAATGGGCAAATTGGAAGAGGCGACCAACAGAGTATCACATGGAAGATATGGTAATGGTGAAGTTTCTTCCCCAATAGTTCAAGGCTTTCAGAAAGGTGCATAAGGGATTGATACGCAAGTATGAAGGCCCTTTCAGGGTAATTGGCAAGATAGGCAAGGTTTCCTATAAACTTAATCTACCCCCTCGCTTGAAGATTCATCCTGTCTTCCACGCAAGCGTATTGAAGCCTTACCATGAAGATGAGGAACATCTCAAGAAGGGCACCTCCAATTATGATTAAGTCATTTGATAGGGAGATTGAGGAGGTGCTAGCCGACCCAGTAGTACAACAGAGAGAAGTACCATCGAGTACTCAATTCTTGATCAAATGGAAGGGATTACCAGAGAGTGAGACTAGTTGGGAATCACAAGAAGATCTTTGGCAATTTGAAAACCACCTATGGCAATACATAGATTATCAAGCGATGAGGACGTCGCTGGAATAAGTGAGGGAGAGTGTTACGCGCTGCATGGGAACGTCAAATTCTTTGCGCGTAGAAGATCTAGAAAATTCTAGAATAGTGAAAAGATCTCTAGAAGGTTCTGAAATGTTCTAGAAGGCTCTAGAAGTTTCTAGAATTATGGAGAGATTTCTGGGTTTGTCTCGAATTTTCTAGAAGGCTTTCGTGCAGTCTAGAGTTTTCTAGAATGTTCTAGAATAGTCTAGACTTATACATATTCTAGAATATCTCTATAATGTTCCATGTAAATATCTTAGATATTTTATAGGAAAAGAGGTGAGAAGATTCTAGAAGATTACTTCCCATCGTAGGATTAAATCAATCTTTACCGTCCATTGAGGAGGTGGAAAACTATATAAAGGGGAAACCTCATTTGGCCAAACCAATCCAAGTGAGTTATAACATTCTCTAGTGTAATCCAAAAGAAACATTCTCCAAAATTTTCTTCTAGCCTTCATTTGTCTAAGCCTTTGCCTAACTCAAGTTGGAGGCTGACTTAGTTTTACCAAAAGGGTGTTCAAGCTAAGTGCTGGCACGATTGCGTTGGTGGAAGTCCAAGGCCGTGACAATTGGCCTTGTTTTTCATACATTATCCTGATTTAATGATCAAAATCACACATTTAAGTTTAATATATAAAATGTAAGAGATTAAAACTTTCTCATTTTACTAAAATTTATTATATTGGATCAATATTATGGTTAAAGACGAGCTGAATTGAACTAAGTACAAGATTGTTCAAGTTTGATTGGTTTAACTTTTCACTCTAATCTAAAACAAAGTTTTGATTAAGTTGAGCTTAAATATTACGACTTTTTATAGAATCTTAAAATGCATATTAGTTAACTTATCGAGCTGACTTCAAAAAATTATTGACCTCTTGATTTTGGTTACATAATGAACAATTCTCGAATGAACTTTTAAGGAGTTGAAGATAAGTCAAAACTTGAATAGCTTGATTTATTTCACAACTCTCATTAACTTTTGTGATCTCATTTTTTAGAATTTTTTCTATTTTTACTAATTAAACTTTTTCGTATGGGAATTTTTTTTTCCTACATGTAATAATCCAAAGGAAAGCTAATGACAAACATCATAAGGCCACTCACCTTATATATTTTACAAATAATAACAAAATAAGTTATCATGAGTTAACCTTATATAACTATTAACAAAGAAAAAAATTATTCAGAATCACATGGCTCTCCTTAAATATAACAGAATAACTTTTCTTATTAATGATCTTTACTTTCAAATCTTCTCTCACTCGAAAATATGATACATCACTCTACCTTCTTATTTAGCATTGTGGATCGATTTATTTTCTTGTTACCCAAACAAAAAAAATAAAAAAAGAACTATAGGAAATCAATCTCATAAGAGCAATGCTATGCAAAATCGCACCTCATGGTCGGATGATTAACGCATCAAGTAAGTCTTACCATTAGTTGGTGAGACCAAACTGAGGTGTCAATTATTCATGCTTGATGAATTCAGTCCCGCCTGACCATCAAACACCATGTGCATAGCAAAATCCATCTCATAATCTCATTACAGAGAGTACTAGTGGTTTTTGGATGTATTATACGCTCTTACACAGAGCGTGGGTGTGGTTTGGGCGTTTTCACAACAGAAAAACCAGAAAAAGAGAGCAAAAATACATCCAAAAGAAAGAAGAAAAAAAAAGCAGAAACGAGGGAATGATAAGCTGGAGAGAGAAGAGAAGAGAGATTCACAGTTCTTTGCACAGCTGAAAACGTGAAATCGTAAAGCCAGATAAGAGAAGAGAGAGAAAGAGGAGAGAGAAACCTTGGATCCGAAAAGGCTTTCTTCTTTTCGCTCTCTCTCTCTCTCTCTCTCACACACACACACACACTACCTCTATCTGAATAAACAATTCCTCTGTTTGCTCTCATTTTCTGATTTTTTTTTCTTTTGATTGTGGTTCTCCAATGAAACCCTCTAAACCCCCGTGGTTTTAGAGAGAGAAAGAAACAGGCCTTCGGCTTCCCGTCCTCTATTTTCTCACTCTAGAACTTGCATCTCCAGGCAATGGGAGCTCGCTGCTCCAAATTCGGTCTCTGCTGGTGGCCCTCCAATCTCAAATCCAACATTCCACATTCATCTGATCTCGGTAACGCTCATTCCTACTCTCTCTCTCTCTCTCTCTCTCTCTCTCTCTCTCAAATCTTTAGATCTTCTCTACAATCTCATCGCAATGTTATTGTACCCATTGTGATTTTTTTTTTGCGGTTGATTATAACCAGAGCGCGAGAGTGAGGAGGTCACATTGCCGAGTTTCAGAGAATACAGTTTGGATCAGCTTAGGTCTGCGACCTCAGGATTCTCGGTGGACAACATTGTATCGGAACACGGTGAGAAAGCTCCCAATGTTGTGTACAGAGGAAAGCTCGAAGATGACCGTTGGATAGCCGTTAAGCGGTTCAACAAGACGGCCTGGCCCGATACTCGCCAATTCGTGGTTTTGTAATCTTGTTTTGATGCCGATTCTATTGCTAGTTAGCTCATTGTGATTTTAAGTGCGTGTACTTTGATGTTGATAATGGTGTAATTTGGACTTAGGATGAAGCGAGATCGGTGGGGGAGCTGCGGAGCGAGCGGTTGGCAAATTTGATTGGTTGTTGCTGCGAAGGCAATGAAAGATTGCTTGTTGCCGAGTTCATGCCTCATGAAACTCTGTCAAAGCATCTTTTCCACTGTAAGTTGTTTTTTTTTTTTTTATAGCTTTTTTTTTTCTATACAAATTGCAATGCAAAACATGCAATGTTATGTTAAACTTTAGTAGCATTCTATTGAGGGTATGTTATCTGCAAGGAGCTGCATGCTACATTTTCTCTATTTGGTTGCTAAGAAATTGTAGGAAAAGAAAAGAACAAAGTTTTTAGAGTTAGAACTGGAGAAAGAGAAGCCTACACTCAACTGAGCTGAATAGAACTGTTTGACATGGTCGAATAGGACCACTCAAAAATTCACTTCTTTACCCCTATTTTCCCAGTAGCCAAAAAGAGGGTAAATTAATTTTTTATTCATGATTTTTGCTTTGGAGCTTAGTATTGTGGGTATGCCTGTCACACCCTCCTACATGGCATGCCTTCTCACCTCCAAGAATAGCCCTGCTTGTCAAGCCTCAACGGGTGTCACTTGGTTGGCCAACTCCCATAAGCTTCCCCCTCTTTAGGGGTTTAGCCACAATAGACCAAGGATGAAGCACACGGTGCCTAGCCCCAAGTCTACACTCAAGCCCATTTGAGCATCTCTTGGCTCAACTAAGGAAGTCTCTGCTCAAGCACGCATGCTACATCTCCAACTCAAGGCAAAGTTCTTCTCCTATGGGTTGGCCATAGAAGCCTCCCTCCGAGCCCATCCATCCATTATGTTGTCCTAAATTGGCCTCCAAGGCCCATCTCCAAACACGCTCTCTCTAGTCTGTCAAGATATTCGTCCCTCTCCATGAGGGATCTGCCCCTATGACCAAGTTATGATAGAGACATCCACAAAAGAACACACAGATGCAGACACCAAGAAGAAGAGAGTATATTTATGATCATCAACTGCCTCTGCAGAGTTGAGTCAAAATCCTCAACTATATTTGAGGAGTTCGACACTACAAGGTTGACCTCCAGGTTGTTAGACCTGGGGCAGCAAGCTTACTACCTTTGAACACCTAATGCTCGTCACTGGTTGGCTAGACCTCCAAGGTCCTCTTATCCATGGGATCATTATCTTCATACAGAGAATAACTAATCGAGGTTTTTTTCCTCTGATAAGTAAAGTGTGGGTGACCATAAAAGTCATGGATGTATATGTACCCTTTGAGAAGTATGATAGTCACTCAACGATTACCGAACTGAACAGAAAGCTGAAGGGAAGAGTTAATAGCAGCTAAAGAGAGAGGGCAGTGAACTAGAGTGTCCGTTGGACCACTTGTGTTCTGATTAAAAAGGAAGGTGGCCATCCTTTATATAGGTGAGGGGGCATACGAGATGGGGCCAACCGACAAAGGATGCAATGGCTTGTTTCTCTCAGCCACAAAGGGGTCAGTTCTATATCCGAAATTTGCAAAGGTGGGTGAGATATGACTCAGTGATGCAGAGTTGATCCCGCAATAAATGCCTTAAATGCAGTTTGTTTTCTCCTTTGTAATGTCTATCTCGGTGTATCCTAATGAGGTGGAAGTCCCTCTCTCATGTTATGGGTCAAGGAAAGGTCCCTTTGAGAGAGGAACTAGCACCTTGTCAAATCCATTAACCCCAACATACAAATCACAAGTCCTCGATGGTCCTGCAGGGAGTCGTTGTTTGGAGATGCCATGATTGTGTGACCCCTGAGGGGGGTTATCCTTGGGCTCTGCTCATGACCTAGGGAATGAAGGGGGTGACGTGGTGTGTGTAGCCGCATGGGCCTGAGTCGCCTGCCCCACATATCTACAATTAGAATGCTCTGAATAGGGGATGTTCCCCTATACAAATTATATGAAGAGACCTCAAAAAATCTCCAATATATCTGCAAGGATTTCATCACAAAACCACAAAGAATCCCTATATATCTATAGGGATATACAAATCCCCCAAAAAGTCCTTTAGCCAAAAATATAATGTAATTAGCACCACTTGTTTTGTACGCGGAATAGTTCTTTCCTTGCCTTCAAAGTCCTCTTGCTCCTCTCCCTCCAAAGACGTCACATCAGACAAAGTGGAGGCACCCCCCCAAGACTTAGAAGCCCAACCCCTTGGGCATCCTCTACTCCAACCAGCAAACAAATCTTTCACTGACTATGGCATCACCCAAGCCACACCAAACACTAAGAAAATCATGCTCCATATCTGTCTTACAAACGAACAATGCAATAAAAGGTGATCTACACTCTCCCCCAAGCACTTGAACATGCAAAACCAATACATCACTAACATTATTGGTCCACTGCTCTCTCTTTCTCTCTCTATCTCTCTCTCTCTCTCTTAGGCTACCACATCTTTCTCCTTCCAGTCTCCGGTGTTCTGATGTCATTGAGTGCCCGTCATAGCTTTTTAGAGGGCCCACTATAGCCCTCTCAGCCTACAATCCTCCACATTCATAGAAAAACGAGACAAAAGAAGAAATTTTTTGTGGGCATTTATTTGTTGGTTTTGTACATGGGTGGCATCCCCTTGATGTGTTTTCATATAGGAACTTTTGACTTATCAAAAAGAGTAAAAAAATTGTGTTGGTTCAATTGGTTTAGGGGAGAACCAGCCCATGAAATGGGCAATGAGGTTGAGAGTGGCTTTCTACTTGGCACAAGCTCTCGATTACTGCAGCAGTAAAGGTCGAGCATTGTATCATGACCTCAATGCTTATAGGGTTTTGTTCGATCAGGTACTTTCAACTACTTTGTCTTGTTCAAATGTTCAGCTATCATTTGTAATGTAGTCCTTATTGTGATACAATGTTTGGCAGGATGGTAATCCCAGGCTCTCATGCTTTGGCCTAATGAAGAATAGCAGAGATGGCAAGAGCTATAGTACAAACCTGGCTTTCACGCCTCCAGAGTACTTGAGGACAGGTATGTCAACTGCTTACGTAGTATCTAATGTTACCCCTTTCGGTGGTCCTGACATCAAAGAACACTCAGTCCCACCATCATGTCAATTTGCACAAACAAGAAAATTGTGATAAATAGGATCTCTCATTATGAACGCTTGGACAACTAAAGGTTGGTGTTTATTTGTAAACCACTTGCATATCATTTTGGCATTCCTTCAATTGAGACAGACACTTGCATTAATCTTCAACTCCATTTTGATCGGTTATTCCTCTTGGAATCGGAATCCACAGTTTGAAAATCATCATATAGATTAACCTATAGCTTCAACACTATTGCAAATGACATCTGACTTCCTTTTCAAAATTGTTTTGTAACATGCTACCAAACTGTTAAGAGCAGTAAGTGCATCTTCTCTACTATTCCTTTCTGAGGTGTGATATTTAAAATTAGTTGTAACCTCTTTTTTCTCCCAATCCTAGTGCATAATTTTTCTTTGGAAACTTACTATTTACACTTGTAATTTTCTTGTCTAATTGTTTTGAACTGTTGATTATCCTAATTTAAGAGAAGGTGGTGAGATACATCCATGATGATTTAGTGTATCTCATTTGCATCCGTACAATGTTCCCTACTATACTCTTCTAACTCCCCCTCAAACTCATGCGGGTTTGAAAAATCATTTGATTTTGCCCTTTATTGATGCCGCTTTTGTTATCGATGAACGATCTTTGCATCTCAGTTTCACAGCATGGTGATCAACTAAATGGAGAACTTCTAATAACTTATTAGCCTCCATAGGCCAAATGCTCTTTTGGCTGAATTAAGACTCTGTAAACAAAAAGTGAATATGAAATCATTTCAATTGAGTTATTGAAAGACTTCAAAAAGAATAAGAGAACATCAAGATTCAAAGTTGGAATGAATGATTTTCTTCTCGGATTACTTAGAGATAGGAAAACGCTAGGACATTTAGAAATGAAGAGTAACTAAAATAGTAACAAAAAGCATTGAGTAGCGACGGGCAATGTGCTGCTAGCCAAAAGCTCAAAGACAATTAAAGAAGTTTAAGCCATGGCCCAACCAACCTCTTCTGATACCGTAAAGACAAGATAAGGTAGGATCTCTCATTAAGAATGATTAGCCAGTCAAGTTGGGTGCAAGTCCTGGTGCACGTTGTGGTCCTTCAAGGGAAATCAGCCACATTAAGTGAGGCCTGCTCACTGCTAAAATCATCTTCTTTCTATTGTTAGTTTCTTTCAACTTGGCTAGAAATTTTTTTCACTTCAGCCACAAGACACAATCTTGCTCCCCCATATTTTACAAATTCAACTGCCATGCTGATCATATTTCCAAGTGACCCCATTGCCACCATCTTCAATAACAGTCAAAACTGTTCGTGGTGTGGCAACACACCAGCATGGTTTCTCATCACCACCGTTACAACTTAGCAGTCTGACCTATTAACGTATTACTATTATTATTGCACCAACCATCAAGGACCACAGGCCCATTATCAACCCGCATTATTGGCATCATCTATCATCGTAGGCAGTTACCAAAATTTGTGGCTGGATCCTCCTTGTACACCAATGATAAAGTGCATCTGATTTAAATTTATGTAGTGCTCCTACTCCCACATCTAGTATGGTTAATTGATGGAATCATGGAACACAAAAAGGAAATGTTGAACAGCCCTATATTATTGGTGAGAGTAAATTTTTGTGTGTTATTCTTCTTAGTCCAGTCTGACAAGAATCAACCGGGTTCCATCATGAATAGGCCAGTATTTAGACTGGAGGGCTTTGCAGGTGCATTTGCAGAAGCCTAAGGATACCTGCTTCTGGCTTTATATGTATAAATGTTTCAATTCTCCTATCCTAAATTTGCTATATGCAAGAAGCCAATATCTTTAATGGAATTACTTGATAAATGATAACACAGCATTCTTATATATTTATGTTGCTAAAATAAACTCATGTAATTGTTTCAATTTGGCAGGTAGAGTGACGACGGAGAGCGTAGTTTACAGTTTTGGCACCCTATTGCTTGATCTTCTCAGTGGCAAGCATATTCCGCCAAGCCATGTAAATTATCCTTTTCTTGTACATTAAAGTTCGCTTTAGGTAGAGATCTGCACAGATATTTTTATTGATGCTGTATGGAACTTCTTGCACTGGGACATTAACTTAGGCTAGAATCATTGTTCTGTCAAGAATCATCAGCCTGTAATTTCCTTTAACTTCCAAATGCACATTTTGCAACATTTATTTTAAAAGATAAATTGACTTCTTATGGCGTTTTTCAGTAGTACAAATTACTTTAGTGACACTTTTAGGAGTTTGGTAAATTACTCTTTTACCTGATCTTGTTGACAAATTGTGTCTTGTCTGAGGTAAAGTTGGAGTTACGGGTACATTGACTTAAATGAAGATTGCGCATTCTGCTCTCAGTAACTGTTGTTTTAGAATCTGAATTTCTTGAATTTATATGAATTTGAACAACCTACAATTCAATTAAGAATTTTAAAGGCCTAACAGATAAGACATGAATTGATTGGTTGGGCGGGTTATAGTTTGACAGAGTTTATGATTATTGGATGATTTCGAGTGAAAGGCTAGGCGGCCATGCCATGTGGTCAGATTATATGTATAGTGCACATGTATCCAAAATCCTAGATGGTTTAAATATGGCTTGTTAAAAGTTCTATCTATTTCCTGATGATGTACTCATTCTTCCTACTTGACTCAGGAACTTTAATCTGATTTGTTGTTCACCCAGATGCTGGATTACTTCCATAAGGTGGTGCAGCAGGTGTATATCAGGATTGTCAAGCTTGAGTCATGGTCTTTCATTCGATAGAAAAAGGAGAGAAAAAATAGGAAACATAGAGCTGGCCAAAATTACAATAACTTAACTACAAGTTTGATGCTGTTGATGTAGAATCGATGATGTTTCTTTTGTTATTTCAGAAAGAATATTGCCTAGAACAGTGAATTTATAGAACTTGCAAATCTGTTCCAGTGCCATAGTGATTTGCTGGTATTAGTGCTTAACATTTTGGCTATTGGTAAACTCTGGTCTTTTCTTTTTTACGCTTAATCCTTCGAGTGACTTCCAGCATGGCCTTAGTTCTTTTATTTTTGGCAATGTTTGTTTAAGTTTATAATGATTGTATCTAGCTAAAATACTTTATCTTCCATCTCTTGACTCCCATTGTTTGTCTGAAGTGCTTGTACCTGTGTTAATACTTTATCTATGCTTATTAGCAGTTGTGATGGTATGCAAGGGTATATGGCCCCTTCAATTTTTAAGTCCTATAATACACGGTATTCAAGTTGGGTTGCACGATATATGACTATGAGATTTGCTTTCTCAGAAAATGCAAAACGTATGCAGACATCAAGATACCACATGTAACCATCTAAGTGAAAGAAAAGTATTTTGATCTATAATCTGACGTCTTTTAGAACATCAAATGCGCAAAAGAATAGAACAACCCAATTCACATGCTTTTCTGAGAGATTTTATGGAAAAGCTTTTCAGACACCAAAAAATTTCATTTTTTGAAAGAATATGCCTAATCTGTTCAATGGTTTATGTGTCCAATTTTAATGGTTTTATGGATTTGGCTGAGCTCCGTATGTTTTGAAATTTAATTCATTTAAACTTCCCTCTCTCTGTCTCTGTCTCTGTCTCTGTCTCTGTCTCTGTCTCTAACTCCCAGAGGAAATTTGGGTTTCCACCTATGTTTCTATTCAGTACAATTTCATCTTCTATGGTAAGCCAAATTTTTTTTTTTTTTAATTTTTACCTTTTTGGCAGGCACTTGATCTTATACGTGGCAAGAATTATTTGATGCTGATGGACTCATGTTTGGAGGGCCATTTCTCAAGCGATGGAACTGAATTGGTGCAGTTAGCTTCGCGTTGTTTACAGTATGAACCTCGTGATAGGCCAAATGCTAGGTCTCTTGTGATTGCCCTCACTTCTCTTCAGAAAGAAACGGAGGTATGCCCCATATCTGCAAGCAATCTACTGGGAACTCAGCAAATGTTTTTAAAATTGCTATGGCTATATACATGAAGTTGGTGCTATGGATGCAAAATATTACCCGCATATTAATTTCTTCATCAAGGCATATCTATCCTACTGGCAATATTGATTTTCCTGTTACTCTCAATGGCACATATTGCCATTATGCCATCAGCAAAGCTATTATGAATGAAGGCTGTGTTCTTTAAGAACTTCAACTATTTAATAATATATGCTGAAGCCTGAATTTGCTATGTTGTAGGGCTGATCATTTATTCAGTAACTGATGTACTGTGGTCAAATGCTGATGGCCATTTATACAAGTAAATAGTGTACTTACAAGTTTATGACATCATCTGATTTAGTGGTATTTAGCAGGTACCATCTCATGTTTTGATGGGTATTCCTCGTGAAACTTCATCCTCAACACCAACATCAGTATTAGCGCCTCTAGGTGAAGCTTGCTCAAGAGTGGATCTAACAGCCATACATGAAATATTGGAGAACGTTGGATACAAGGATGATGAGGGAGTAGCGAATGAGGTCAGTAACTGTTAATAATAATCATGACATTCAAATTCAGTGCAGGACCAAAGGAAGGACATATAGATGCGCACACGCACACGCACACACACACATGTGCAGAGACAAACAAAGATGCCTCTATCATTTGTCCTAATCTTTTTCCTGCTTTATCAGCAAATAGTCAAGTTGATGCTAAAAAACATTCTGTGTATAGTATGATTATCATCTACGGTGTTGTTTTACTATGTATCCATCTTTTTGGTTTTGTTTTACCAGTTTCAACAAGGGAAAAAACTTACCTTTGTTGTGACAACAGTCCTTGTCTCTGTATTAATTGGGTATGCCAATAATTTGCAAACGAATGTAATTTTGATTTTTAAACTTGTTAATGGTGATCAAGTCTAGTAGTGAGGTCACTTCTCTATCACAAGGTTATGGACAGTCTGGGAACCTATAACGATGATTAGTAGAGATAGTTGTCCATATTCTTCCCCCACATGTTTCATAATGATTTCAAGCAATAAAACTGGTTTTATATATGTGAATATATATATATATATATATATGTATATAACCATTGTTATTTAACGAAAGTGGGCTTCATGAAGTCTAGGGGGAAGGTGATTTTTTTATCAATATAGCTCTCTCCTATCTGAGGAAATAGCAACGGAGGTGGATTTTCATCTCTACCACATCTCTGTATATCTAGAAGCACGAACATGTGTGACACGGAAATTTTCAAAAAATATAGAACACGATGCGGTGTGGATACATCAAAATTATTTATATTTTTATATTTTATATAACCAAAAAATATTTTTTATAGATCTCTTTTATTTGTTATGTATTTAACTGTAAACATTTTTATATTTCTTCTTTTTCTTGTCCTTTGCTGATTGTTAGATGCTCAAACGAAACTCTTTGTCCCCCTCTCCCACTTTCCTCCTCCCTATAAATAAGATCCATAGCTCCCGCAAAACAAGAAGTAAGTTAACCATGTCCTAGAAATGTCTCAAAAATGGGCACGCATATCCAGAGAGTGTCTGGCAAGAAAAAAAATTATTAAAAAATTAAAAATTAGGACAGGGGAGAGAGAGTGTCGGACACATGTCTGATGAGTGTTATTGTCCGACATGGGTACGTCGCTCTACTAGGCGTCTCAGTATCCGACACTGGTATGCTGCTCTGCTTCTTCTCTGCCATCATCTTGTCCAAGAAGACTCTGCTTGAATGCAGAGATTGGGTCTGTAAAGTTGCAAAGAAAGTGTGATAATTTATTAATCATCACCATCACGGTCATCATCTTCTCATATTATAGACATAGGATTGACATGTTCATCACAGACTCATGTAGCTACATGTGTCAACTGGTCTGTATTGTCTGTATGCACCAGTGAACTTGGGTCCTAGCATGAGTTTTGGCAAACCTCGCCCCACCCCAACAAACAAAAAAGAATAAAAAATCAAAACTCTTCCATCAAATGATGGGTCTGGTTGGGTACTGGGTTCTGTAGTTTGGTAAGCAAAGAAACATTCAGAAACTTTATTATTGTGATAGAGTATGTAACAAACAAGATAAGAGGACAAGCCGAAGTCTTGAGTTCCTGCGTACAACTTTTTTAGTGGACCCAAATCACACCTCATTTTTGTATCTAGTTCTAACTGAGAAACTTTGTTAATGGATCCAAGCCCCTAATGATATTTGCTCCACTCCAAAGCTGTGTTCAAACTCAAACCCTAATAATTGGAAATGAGTTTATGAGGGGATCAGCCAGATGGTATCAAATGCCACCCCTAAGTGCAATCCTCCAATCTCTCCTCATTTCTAAGTGTGGTGTCTGTTAGGCATCCTAAGCTCTGATGGGATGTAGGAGTTGGTGCATCATTCTCACCTCACCAATTCTTTCAAGAGTCCTCACTTCCCTGACCTCTGTACATTTTAGAAGTTTCAGCAACTTTAAGAAGCTGTAAGTTTGTAACCAATCAGGAAGCAAGTATTTTGAGCCTCGTATGCACATTGTAGCAGAAGGGATAATTTCTTCATAATTTCCTCATTGTGTTTTTGTCATCATGAAATTCCTTCTATTCTCTGCAGAGAGAGTTAGAAGTTGCCTAAGTGGTGCTCTCAATCCCAAGAAAGTCAGCAAAATAATGGCTTAATTGCCAGAATCTCCTTGTCTGCTCCTTTAAACACTTGAGATCATCCACATCTGCACGTGAACATATATTGCAATCTGCTATTCTCAAGGCATGTGCTGAAAAACAGAAATATTTATTTATTTTTGATAAGTGCTGAAAAACGGAAATATTAGGAATTATTTCTCTGAAGAGCGCAGCTCATGGCTTATACCATAAAGTCCTGACTCCTGATTCTCAGTACGCCAAGAGCTACACAGTGTGTTGTGCTCACTTATTGTGGTAAAAAGAAAAAAGAGAAAAAAAATCAAAATGTTATGTTGAGCAGTATGATGTTTTTCTCTACCAATTGTGTTGTATTCTTCATATTTAGGGTTTTACCATTACCAGGCAGGCCTTCATAGACAATAGTCATACAGACCAAAGGGTGCCTCCCTGCCTCTACTAACACTGAGTATCAGCAAGGTGTCTTGTGATACAAGGGTTCAATGGAGAAGTGCTGACTTATAATTTCTTGCTTCAGAATCAGCAGTTCCACTGATCTTGAGCTCATTTTCTACTTTGGTGCTCTTGCTTTATTGCAAAGTTTATTGAATTTCTTTTGCCTTTGCAGCTTTCTTTCCAAATGTGGACCAGTCAAATACAGGAAACGTTAAATTCCAAGAAACGTGGGGATTCTGCTTTCCGAGCTAAAGACTTCACTACTGCAATTGACTGTTACACACAAGTAGGTCATTTATCTGAAACTATACCACTGTATTACAAAACCTTTGCCATCAAATGCAAGCGAATCCAAGCCATATTACTACACCACAATAATGAAAATTTGGAGAAGCAGAAGTTAAAAGAATATGCTTCCCTTGGCTGAAAACGATGGAAGCTCATATGAAACTATACCTCCTAGAGAAGGTGGGACTTGACATTCAAACCATGTTCTTGGCACAAAGAGGTAGAAAGATTCATATTGGAAATGTAGGACACAATTAGTTGAAAATCATCCACTTTTCTTGAGGGTAAACTCGCTGATGCTTACAACTTTTTAGAAGATCTTGCGTACTGACGTATTAATGATCTTCACCTTTTTCAAACTTCAATTGGCCATAAGTCAAAGCATTCTTCTAAGCTGCAAGAAGTTTCATAAAATTAGTCAACACAAGCTTGAAACTTGTGTTCGTCTTGCACATTTTTTTTTTGGCTGGACGTCATAAATTACGCATGTGCTTGTTTTTATGTAGTTCATCGATGGGGGAACCATGATATCGCCAACAGTGTTTGCGAGGCGTTGCTTATGTTATTTGATGAACAATATGGCTCAAGAAGCTCTTGGAGATGCCATGCAAGCTCAGGTAGTATGTCCTGATTGGCCTGCTGCATTCTATCTTCAAGCAGCTGCCCTATTTAAACTGGGGATGGACAATGATGCACAGGAAACACTCAAAGATGGAGCATTATTGGATGCCAAAAGGAAAAGAAACTAAAAGTGTATAGGTTTTTCCTTTTCTTATTTCCAACCGAAGGAATACTCCTTGTATCTCTCCTTTTCCATTTGTCTTTGTCATTTGAGTTTCTGCAGCACCAGAGGATTCATCGCAACAGCCGTGCTGAATATTTTCATTTATCTTACAAATTGCATTGTTTTTGTTGTATTTTGCCAGAGGAAAAACCTTTCTTAGTTTGTTCTGAGTTTATCATATTTGGTATAACCTATGTTGGTACTTTAAACCACATTTACTTAGATGCTTGCTGATGATATGACTGTAGCTTCAGTAGCATACTAAATCCATTGCCGGTGCCTACTGCAGAGAATTAAAGGAGTACTTACATTGATCTTTGTTTGCGCGGGTTTTGATTACTCAAACTTATTTCAAGTAATGCTTTGACAAGGCTAACATAATCATATTCCTCAACTCCCCATTAAAATGAATTATCTCCTCTCATCTGAAATTCAACAGAGGTAAGAATGGGTTTCTTCCTGCTGGCCTTATACTCGATTAAATATATATATACACACACATACATATAAATATATATGAGAAGCCAAATGGCATACCTTGACATAACCTTCAGTTCTTTACGTCCTTGAAGATGCCAATGTTCACCAAACGATCTTGATGTGTAACAGCCTTATCATCGAACAAGTCCCAACTTCCTAGAAACTTTAATTTGGAAGGCCAAAATATTTTCAATTTATAACCATGGCAGCAACTTACAACAGTGCAGAAAATGTAAGCAAGGCACAAATGAAGTAATTAACAACAAAATTTTGGAGGCAAAATAACATCAACTGCAGAAAATGTAAGAAAGGCACGAATGAAGTAATTAATTAAAATCTCCAGCTTCCTCGTGGCAGCCAACTGCTAATAATATAGCTTGATTGGAAAACCATGCCGAAAATTCACATTGGAGGCCGATTGGAACCAAGCAGCTGCCCAATGAGATTGGTCACCTGAAAAATACACAACTCGTACAATGTCAACTAGTTTTTCCCTTAGCCCCTTTTATTTTTTCTTTTCTTTGGGTAAAAAACGAGAAAATATCATTAGAGGGAGGAAAAATATGAAAAAATAGAATGAGAGATCCTTCTGAAGGACAATAAAGGGACTACACAAAGTTCCCAGTTAACACGGTATATCATCAATCATATAAACGGAAGAAATGAAAAAGATTCAAAGAGTACAAGGAATATAAATCCACGAACTGTAAAAAAAAACAAATTTTCAAAAGCAGAGAAAGACCACGCTGAAAAATAGGAGAAACAAGGAGATGTCTAGAGGAACGAATAACAAAACATGTTTCAACTGTTTGGTCATAGAAGGATACCAAAGGTTCCTAATATATAACTAACTCTTATCTATTTTATAAACCCAACATCACAATAAAAAAGAAATTATGCACGAAAAAATCCAACAGTACCTGCCAGTACTTTGAAACACAACGATCAATGCAGCTATTTTCACCAATGTTTAGCTCAGCTTCCTTGTACCTGAAACAAATAGGATAAATATTGATACCTCTCGAACAAGAAGTAGATGAACAACACCTTTATTATGAAAGGGTAGGAACTCCCAAAGAAACGAACACAATCCTCAGAGAGTGAAATCAGATTCTCTACATTCTATAGGACCCTTTTCTCAAACAAAACAAAAGGTCGACAGACTCACAGACTCTCTATACTTTGCACATAACAAAAGAAGCAACACAAAAAAAAAAAACCATCAACATACCTTTTCTCCATGCATTTATTGAAACATGTGTGGGTAAGCCTGGAACAAATGACAAGCAAAAGTTAATTAGGAAACCTAGAATTGGAAAAGGAACCTTGCATACATTATCGCTCACTATAATAAACATGCTCAACAATACAGACTTTAATTGTATTGCCTTGAAATATAGGACAGGGTAAAGCACATGCTTTTCCAAAACCAAAATGCCAGCCTCAAAATCAATTCAAAATAGAGATCCGAAGTTCAACTCATTTCTAATTCAAAATTGAGATCCAAAGTACAAGTAAATCTGACAGACTACAATCATTTTAACAAGGTTGCGCACATAAAGGTCCTACCTAAAACATTTACCATCTATATCATTAAATGTAACTCATTCTTAACAAAGAAGTACATTCCAGTGAAATTGTTTCACAGAAGAGTGTGTATAGCTAAAAGAAGTGACACAGCAGATACGTTTGACAATAAAGAAAATGCATCATCTTGGGTTTTGCACAAGCATTGCCTTCTGTACGGAAACTAGTTTTACAAACTCTGTCAAGGCTACCATTGTTTCTTTTCAATTCTTAAGCTTCATATAAAAATCACCAGACATTAAATATGTTCATAAGATCCAGAAATTACATCAGAAAATTAATAAGAGAACATGTTCAGAGCACGCAGTGAAATTCACAAATTGAGTAACCTACTTGTTGAACAATTCAACTCTATACTCCATCTCCTTCTCTGCCATACCAAAGATCTGCAAGACCATTAATAATCAAATTTGAAATCAAGCCCTACTGCCAAAGACATTCAACTTTACAATCAAAAGCTACTTAAGCCAAATCCAGAATTAATCTAAGTATCATTTGAAATCAACAGAAATCACTTCCCCAAATACAAAACAAACCCATGTAACTCCTCAAAAAAAAAAATTCAATCAAAAACTGCGAAAAAATCTTAGAGACACACTTGGGTTGATGTATAAGAATATAGATGAAGGAAAGCTTTGAAGTACCTGTTCTTTGTTCACTTGGGTTGGTGTATTGTTGTTGGCGGCCATAGTTATCAGAAACTGAAAGAGCAAGAAATCACTGACCCTCGGAAAGAAATATACCGCACAAAATTTGTATCTGAACGCCAAATAGAGGTTCACTGGCGATATCCAAAACCCCAGATTATGACCGCCGATCCACAGAAGTAGGGTTTTACCGTTTTAGGAGTGAGATTGATAAACCGGAACGCGGTTCACAAATATTTCCCAAAACCGAAGCCCTCAGACCGGTCGGACCGCCGGCTCTTCTGTGCTATTGACTGTCTGGAGAGAGCCAAAAAAAAGGAGTGGGTTTTATAGGGTTTAAAAATATTTATTTTGTTTCCCGTGATGCTAGACTTGCTAGCAGATTGTTAACACTGGACCCTGACTTTGATTTTTTTTTTTTCATCGCTCTTTAGTTTATATGCTGTTTTAGGACATTTATGTCTAATAACCAGTGTTCTGCTCCCTTCAACTTGTGCTCATTTGATGGGGAAAAAGAGAAAGCTGAACTGTGATATATATGATTTTCGTTCTTTGGACAACATGTCCTAATCCAATGCTTTTCAAGCTCAATGTCTTTGTAACACATGTACAATGCATTAGGTCCTTAGATGAGATATCTAGAACTATAATTGATGAAAGTGATTTGGTGCATATTAATTTCTAATGTTTCTGTCTTACTTGAAGGTGATAAACCACCATTGAAAGATAGTTGAGTTTTGGGATTATGATTTTTGGAGTACATCAAGAACTTTTAGCAGCACTCTAGTAATTGTAAAATTGTAAAAGAGAGCAAACCAAGTTGGAGACCAGTAGTATGTGGATAGTTCTGGGATAAATGTATATGTATGGATAGTTTAAAAGCCTTTCATAGCTCTCTGCAGCAAACTTTCTTTTTGTTTTCTCAATTTTGGTTTTCTTCCTACATAGTTTTTGGTATTGCTGCTGCATCCATGGAGATTTTTTTTAATTGGATTGACAAGTTTCTGTTTAGTAATTACTTAGCTTATGTAATATTATTATGCAGTTCACGAGTAACGTTCTGTGGGTACAGCATTCCTCATCCTTCAGATGCTCGAGTAAATATACAAGTCCAGACAACTGGTAAAGCTTACATTTTTTTTTTCTCTAGCAGCATTTAACGGGGTTCTAGGAAGTTGAATTGCATTTTTCCCTTCATATGGCTTCTCTTAAAATCCAATCTCACTGATCCTTATTGTTTGATCTTGATCCTTTAAGAATTGGTCATTGAAGTAGCAATCTCTTTATCATGACTTGCTATTCTCCCACCTCTCAAACTTATTTTATTTTGTGGCTGTTGCTTGATATTTTGCAGGTGATACAGTGAGTGAGATATTGAAAGATGAATACCAGGATCTGACGATCACTTTAGCGGGTTATTTCGACAATTCATGTGGGTTTGAACTGTAGATATTTGACTCAATTTGCCGGTTCCATAGATTATTATTCATGGTAGTAAAGCTGTCTTTCTGAAATCTTCTGATGACCTTGACAAAAAATGGGATCTTTGATGAAATGATGATCGACAGACTCCCACTCTAAGTATGCATATTCACCTGTAAACTGAAGTACATGCATAACAACTTGGAATTCTTGATGCATGTATGTATACGTACACGAGACGCAATTACGAGCGAAGAGAGTTTCAAAAACTTTTGTTGTTCTGCTATGTCCTCTGAGAGCAGTTTCAAGTACACTTTTCAATATGTAAATTGGGATGGTAGGTCTTCTGATGGTATCCTACTAAGGAAGTCACAACAAGATTTCGAGTTCAAATCAACGTTTGCGTCCTTCATATTGTTCTATTGATTGAAGCTAATAGCAAATCCTAAAACAGAGCTGCATAAAGAAATGCTAGAGATTTTAAATCAAGTGGGAAAGAAACCAAACCTTGAAACTTAGACCACCCCAGATATAGGAGAAGATGCGGTAATGCCTTCACTGTTTTAATCACAACAATCAAGAAGCACGCGAGCGAAACTTTGTTTACACCATCTCTAGAGCAGTACTAAATGATGAAGATAGTTCTCATGAATTGATATCTGGACTACAAAGCAAGGCACTTGAAGCTGTAAATAACATATCAAACCAGTCCAAATGAGCACAAACTGAAATCGCAATCCTCTAGAAATAAGAAACCTTTCTAAACCCGTTGGAAGGAGCGAAAGAAAGCCGAGCACTCCTATTATCCTTCTAGAGATAAGCTAACAATTATACAACATTTCATGTAGTAGAACGGCCGAGAGATACTTCTATAACTAAGACAACATAAGAATACACGCAATGTACTACACTCAGAATGGCCCAGACACGCTTCTATAATTAAGACGGCATAAGATACTGATAGCCCCTCCACATCAAGAAAAAACGCGCAGCACTTCTAGTGGTTTCGGGATAGTACATTGAAGTGAAAGAGCCAAGAAATAACAAAGGCAAAGACCATGCAAGCAAGCAGGATATTCATGATACGGCGCCCGTGCCAGAAATTTCGGGTCTCAACAAGGGTCACAGGACCTGCCGTTGCTGCAGTGGCACTTGCAGTAATACCATTTGCCTCATTTGTCTGCTCTCCAACAAGATTAAGAGCTGTGGCCCCACAGATCTCACAGGTTCTGCAGAAAATGTGTAGTATATATAGATTACACAATAAGAAGTAAATCGAAACATATGATATGAAGCATGAATCTATACCTGATCAGATCAAGGCAGGAAGGAAAATTTTAAACTAAAAGGACTAGCATGAACACAAAACGTGATATGCGATATTGTTTTCACTTTTCGCACATTTATTTATTAATAATTCAACTTGTCAAGGCAAACTATGAGCTTCTTTGTCATGCCAGAAAAAAACAAAAGAAAGTAAAACAAAAAGAGCATGCTATCGTCAAAAGAGAGACAGTCAGATTGCAACTACATATTGTGAACACTGAGATCTAAAGAACGGGCGGAGGGAGAGGGAGTAATAAGAATTTATTCTTCCCTTATCTTGATTGGTTTCCATTGACTTATAACTCCTAATTTGTATAAATCAACATGATTGCATTTGTTGTCTAGGCAACTAAAGTTCCATCCATTGACAACATATAAAACTAAACAAAATAAATAAAGAAGATATAAATAATGAAGATTTTTTTTAAAACTTGTTATCAAATGGGAGCTTAGGAAAAGATTGAAGACAGAAAGACACAATCTTGAATACGGAAGGTTCAGTCAAAGTATCTTACTGGTACATTTATATAGTGTTACTTCTTGATAAAATCCATGGTTAAGGCCGTTTGCTTTTTGGGTAAAAATTTCTGAAGTGAGAATTATTTTTGGCCAAGTTTTCTTTAATTATAGTAGGTGTTGTTGTGAATCATTTCATTACTAGAAGGTGAATGTTTGTCAAGATGGCTTCATTCCAACTAAATTTGTGTCAGCAAGTGTGCTTCATTCCCATAAGTATGGCTTTGAAGTTCTTAGCTGCATAAATTCACAAGTATGTGAGGTTTTATAGGCTCAGTTTGTAGACTTTGGAACAGAAAAATAGATTGTCCCCTCTCCAAGATAACTTGCTCACGAAATATCACGAAACCCTCACCTTAAATACAGCAGCAAGAACAAAGATTTTTGTTTTGATAATGACGTGGCAGCCTGTAGACCTTAGAGTTCAAAGCAATAACAGATTACTGGTTCCTTTAAAAACTTCAGAATATTGTAATAAGTGATGAACATCCTTATAACCTCTTGACACAGGTCCATGGTATTCTCTTGCTAACCACCACCACAATGTCCAATTGCGAGAAGCATGCACATGCAGCCTAGATGGCTTCCCAAAGCATATCCTTTAGAACCGGAAAAGCAAGCAGAGATTTAGAAAGGTTTAGATAAAGTGTTTCCAAAGCAATCAACTTGTTTAGTTTCAAAATATTCCCTCATCAAGAAAAATACTGATTTTTCCAAAGAAATCCAACTTCAACAAAAGTCCAATGAACTTTAACGATTTATGACTTATGAATTCCCTTATATTTATTATTTTTCGATTGAATATGAGCTATGCATTCCCAGCGTGACCTTTAGCCATAGCAAGGTCAGTACAGTATAGAAGATAAAACTGACAAAAATTTTATCGTTACTATTGAGTTTAAAAACAGGGTCAAAGACAGCTACTTTTCAAATCTTGAGAGTAGAATTCTATGTGCACTGTAAACTAAAATTTCTACATTTGTAAATTTGCTCACATCCTGCTCTAAAGTGAATGTTTGTTCATTCAGTCAACTCAATTGCATGCATTGGAGCCCACATTCTCAACTCACCCAACTCACATCAGGGTACACTTAAAAGCCTTCTCAGGTAAAATTTTATGCAATTATATAGGAGGCAACATGTGGTGACCACACATTTTGTTTTTATCCATCATTGGAATTGTATAGGATGGTTCAGTTCTATTAGATACCATTGTCAATAAAATGGCAAAAGAATAAGGACAATGATGAAAATGACATGAAAGGAGCAAAAGCTGGGAAGATACAATGCAGTTAACAGCACTGAAGTCAACCACAAAACAGAGTGCATCAAACACTTCAATGTGGGAATTATGTAGATTTAGTTTTATGTGCTTGCACTCTACTGTAAAGACAAGAAATTAAAATACAATGTGATTAGTCATCTTATATTCAAACTCACAATTGCCAGGCTGAACAAAGGAACAAATCATGAATTCCGGTTACAGTGAAGAAAATGCGTCACACACCACATTCAATGCCTTGATACAAAAAGAAATTTGTCAACATGATTCTAACGAAGAGGCAAAAGCCCCACCATTAAAAGAGACCATCCAACATAAGCATTTCTCTATTAAAACACAGGGTAAGTAGAAATCTGACCTAGCAATCTGACTGACCTTTTCTATTTTAATAACATCCAAAAGATAAGAAAACCCATAATCTGATTGTGCGGACAATTAGGAAGAAAAAAAACCTATATAATGAAGCTTCGTTGCACCTAAACATGTAAACAAAGATTAGAGAACTAACGACTTTCTTTTTGAAGCGTCAGTAAGAACTGAAGTCTCCTTCAGTCAGTCTTTCAAAGAACCGAACAAGGCAAATGAGACTCAAAATTTTACACTTAGGCTCCTGCATTTTACTTAAATTTTGGTACCCAGCAAATTGTGAAACTTCAAGACCCTAAATGCAACTAGGATTACCTTCTTAAGACAACAAGAAACACACAAACAAGCACAAGCAACAAAACAATGCAAAGAAACATTAGCTAAAAACAAACAAATGCAGCTAAGAACATCTAAGTAAAAAGTAGCTAGGAACAAACAAATGTGTATCCTGAATGTTCTCAGAAGTCAGAACTGCCAGAGATCACCATATACAAAAGAAAATTAAATTACACAAGCAGCATATAAAAATTTATACTGAATTGACCATCTCAAATCTAACCAAGAAAATGGCAAGAACTAACTAATGCTTATCCTAAAATTTCTCACAAATAGTACTATAAAAATGCATAAAACTACACAAGCACCAAAATACCAGTATTTTTTTTTTTCTCAAATGCATCAAAATCGAAGACAAAAATCACAATTTTACTAGAGAAAACACAATCAGTTTATGGTTTGGGCTTACGTGTTGCCCCTGATCTTGAACCAAGTCTCGGCGCATTGCTTGTGGGCAGCTGCCAAATCGCCCTTACAGGAACAACCCAGTTCGATTGCGAGCCCAGATTCATGATCAGCACTACCAACCACCAATTTCAGATGACAAATTCTACAGTCTCTCCTTTCCTTATCCGAATGCACCTTCAACTCCAAATCGCCACTCTCCAAATCAACATCATCTGACAAACGATCCGACGCTGAAGACCCTCTGTGATTGTGAGGATCCAAAACCCCCTCGATCTCCGACAACCCGCATTCGTCGAATGAGCCGCCGGCGGTGGAATCCAACGGCGAGTGCCACGACCGGTCGTCGTCGGAGTCGGAGTCGGAGTCGGAGTCGGAGAAGCAGAGACTCCCGTCCGTGGTGGTCTCGCTGCTTCCTGCGACGGAACTGCGGTGGCGGCGGCGGCGCTGACGCCCGCGACGACCTGACTCAATATCGGCACTGGGATTCTCTGCGGTTGACATTTTACGTTGCCAAGAAGCAGAAACGTCAAGTAGTAGAGAGAGAAAGCATTGGAGAAGAGGCTGTCAATGGTTGGAGCTTAAAAGGTTAACCGATGTATGTTCATGGCAGAGTTGAGAGAGAGAGAGAGGGCAGGTGGGCTATCTTTTCTTTTCTGTATCTCTGGATGTAGGGATGTATGTATATAATTGCGGAGTGTGTCAGTTTCGAGTAGAATTCAAAAAAGGTAAACGCATCAGATTAGGACTGCAACAGTTATATTTTCTGCAGAGACGTATAGTGAAGAGACTGCGAGTGGGGAAGTCTGTAATGAAACAAACAGGCTATTGGAAGGAAAATTTCAAATCACTTCCCTTACAATTTTTCCTCTTATTTCTTTTTCATTCTCCTCTCTTACTTTTTCCCAAGTTCCAAACGGGCTCTAAAGTTTCTGTCCTCTTTTGTTTTTACATTTGTTGGGGACTTTGTAGCTTTTCTCTCAATTTTTTATTTCTAGGAATTATTGTTTTGTTTTATCTCTTTATTTATTTTTTGGTACCTATTTTGTTTTATTTTTTAGACTTGAAAGAGGGGAGCAGGTCTTCTAATTTGGGCGCACATTGTACAATTCTCATGTAAAGCAAAAGGCCAAAAACTTATGCATGCCTTCTGTTCCATGCTTTTGCTACACACATGCCCACCCACATACACAGATATATATATAGGCATTTTTCTTTCTAGATAATTGGGATAGAGAATGATGAATCTTTGGTTGAATATATAAAATATTCCCAAAAGACAAAGAAGCTTGACTATAAACTTTGTCTATGTTTCAACTTTTACAGTAAAAGCTTTATGTGAAAGTGAGTACGCAATTGAATTCCTTTCTCTTTTTTTTCTTAACAAAACAAGACGTAGGTCCACAAGTACTTCTTTTTGCTTATCAGTCATTAGAGTCATTCCTTCCAGCTTTCCATGATAGAGCTCTTTGGACTCCTCAGTAGTGGACTCCCTTTTTTGCCCACAAGACCCTGTTTGGGCTCCGAGGATTAATTGCATTCATGCCACGGATCAACAGCTCCTCTTATATTATTCGACTTGTCAAGATCATATAATCGTCACAGTTTAGTGTGTGGTGCAGCTCACACTCGAAAGAACAAAGAACAAAGAAAATGATAGAAAGACATATAATCCATTTCGTATGGACTCCTACGTACAGATTATCTTAGTCAAGTCCAATTGCATATATAATTATTTTACACTCTGCTTTAGTGACAAGTTTTACTTGTATTACAAATATATAATAGCCACAATATATGAAGGTGAACCAAGCAATGGATGAAGATGGTATACTACAAAAACACCCACATCCCCTGGTGAAATTAAAGTGAAGAGTTATGTATATAGTCACTTGTATCTATTGATACAATGCGTTTCAAAATCGGGTTAAGTCTTAAAGCGGACGATATTGTACCATCATGGATCATGAATTGAGAAGAGTTGTTGAAAATCAATGTGTGTCAAATTGACATTGAGGAGTATGACATTTGTTTTGGAAGGATTTTTGGTACTCGGGTTGAGTGTTCTCCCCTCTGTTTTCGACATTTAATTTAACTGTGATTCTCTTTTTAGGCAATTTGGCAGGTAAGCAAAGCTGCCATTTCTTGGTTACCATTCGTATTTGACTTGGATGCTTAATTTGGCTTGCCTTGGCGTTTGGTAGGGACGTGTTTGGAAGGTCTAGTGCTAATTATTTCTTTGATGTTTGATTAAGTTTAATTGATTTAATGACCCTCTTGATATTGCTTTCCCCTTTTTTTTTCCCTCTTGGCAGATTCCTTGATTGCTGGTGCATGAAATGATCCTACTTTGCCCCACAAAAACTAAGCCTGGATCTACTTTGGCTTCGTTGCAGCTAGCTTTTTTTTTTCACCCCATTTATTCTTCCTGGCAATTAATGTAGCTTAAACTGACGAGGAAAATGATTCGCTCACTCAAACACATCACAAACCATCTCAATTCTAAAAATAATAGCAGCAAGAAGAAAATTGGTATATATGTATATATAAGAAACAGAAATGATAGATAGGCAATGATCTCATCTATTAACAGAACATAATCTTTTTTCAGTCAATCATACATAAAATGATACACTCTCTTTTTCATGCAAGTATTACTTAAATATATATATAACCACAATAGATAGATGAACCCAAAGTAAACTTTGCTGGATATGAACTATGACTTGATCACATAGAAGCCGGAGCACAAGCAAGGGATGCAGGCACTTCACTAGAGACAGGTCCAGCAGCCTCAGCAGAGGCAGGACCGGCAGCCGCAGCAGAGGCAGGACCAAAAGCTGCAGCAGCAGAACTCAGCATTTGACTCATTGCCCGGCGTGGATTGTTCTTCTGAGCCTTGCACAACTCCGGCAAAAACACTCCTGCACATGTTAAAACACCTCCTCAGATACCCTCATTTTCATTTAGAAGACAAATAAATTCATATATACAAAGGGTCGGCTTAAGATAAATTGATTGAGGCATAAGGCAAGCAACTTTAAATAAGGCTTTTAATTAGTTTTTAGTTTATAATAATTTTTTTGATAAATTTAGTAGTATGCTAATTTTGGGTCTTTTTCTAATGGACTTTTTTTATTTGAAAGATACATCATTTTTTTTCAAAAAAAGAAGTAGAAACTATATCGGAGCTTAATTATAACATATAAGATTTAAAAACTGTAAGCCTTCAAAAGGTTTTTTTGTACAATTCATTTTCTTAGGTTGAACCGGTTTTTTTTTTTTTTTTGTATACAAGTTGATTAGTATATTTCATGACAATTACTTTTTATATGGCTTTTTGTCTCATCTGGATGTGGACATTTTTTAAGAAAGAAATTTATAGAATCTATATAGGGCTTGTATTACGTAAAGTTTAAAAAAATTTTGAGACCTTTGATTTATTTATTGGTTAAAGTGGTGTTGTTTCCGCTTAGATTCACGAGTATAATTGATTTTAAGTTTTCTTTTTCTAACAAGTTTTTTTTTCTCATTTAAAAGGAATTTTTTTGTTAAAAAATATGAAAAAATTTCACAGACCTATAATAACATATAAAGTTTTCATAAATTAGAGGTCTTCCAAAATTGTGAGGCTAAGGCGACCGCATTGTTTGCCTAGGCCTACAGTCGGCCCTGTATGATACGTATGTATAGACAGTATTGTCTCACCTTCTGCCAAGGCTAAATTGTGGTAGAGATCGACAATGTTGGGGCAGTTCTGGTAGCAAGCAGGCGCGCAGAGCTTGGCCGTGAATTGGGCCTCGAGGAGGGAATCCGATGAGATTCCAACGGAGTTTCTGTCAACACCACAGGCGCCAATGCAGTCATCACTCTCAATCCATTCAGGCATGTTCTTCACGGCCACCTCGGAGGTTTTGCACTGATGCGCCACGTTTCCTTCGCCGGAGGTGTAAGTCTCTAACAAGCATCGCTTCCCGGAGGACGCGACTGAGAAGGAGCACATTCCGACGGGCAGCTCCTCGCATACAATGTCACCTAGAGCTCCTTGTAGGAAGAGAGAGAAAGCAAGGAAGAGGATCATTGCCATTTTCTTGGTAGATAATTTGGTATTTTCTCGGGAAAATGTTGAGTCTTTCGGATGTTGATGAATGGAAAAGTGTTGTTTGTATGGCACATTTTGGGTAATAGAAGGTGGTGTTTAAATAGAGAAGAGATTAGTGAAAATCAAAGAAAAGACGAGATTGATGACAATGAGGAGTATAATAGTATTTGAAAGGTGGCTTGATCGTAACGAAACCTATTCGGGTTGATTAATTCTTAGTTTTCTCCTATGTTTCTTCAATTTAATATGATTGTCCCTTCTAAATTATGGGATCAACTAGACGGAGCCCTTAAGCAAAGCTGCCTATTCTTGTTACCATTCTAATTCAATTTGAATCCTTAATTGTTGCCTCTCTTGGTGTTTGATGGAAACCCGTTTGGAAGTTTTGCTGCCGATTCTATAATGAAAAATGTTATTCTTTCAGAAAATTTATATAAAAAATTATGTCAAAATGATGTGTCAATGGTATTATAATAATAAAGAGCCACCGTAATTGATATTTTTATACATGATTTTTATACTTAATTTATCATTAAAATGATGTAATTGAACAAAAGTCATTCACTTTAAAACAAAAACACCAATCTTAATTGCTCTTATTTACAATAATATCATTACCTACAAATTTTTTGAAAAAATACAAAAACAGTGCGATGATTCAGCTCCTAGCAACAGGTGGAGATGGGGGTAGAGGCATTAAGCATGTCCTGACCTGTAGGGTGCTTCTCTTTAGACTCTTTCTACCTTTCCTGAGCACAGAGACTGCTATACATGGATGCTTATAGAGCTCCTCACCAGCTCGACTGGTGATAGGAGACTGGATACACTTCCAAAACTGATGCCTGAATCTGTGAATAAAAGAAGGCCAAGAATGGCCAATTAAGCAAATTTCCAAGAGCCCTTAACTGTATCTCCCATTGGCAACAAAATTGACGAAAGTACCAAGAGCCCCCCATAGGATTAACAATTAAGGAGTTAAAGATATAAGGTATGTAATAGTTTCTTTGTTGCACAACTGATTTTGCAGAGTTGAACATAAGGGAACTAGTTCCATGAATTGATTGACACGATCACAATACATGTTCATGCAATTACAAAAGTAAAACACCGGGGCCTGAGGACACACTGGAAACGTCCTTTGATAACCTATTTTTGGATGGACTCAAAACCCTTCAATAGTTAGGTAAGAAGAAACATAGCTCAACCTGCCCTACAGAGAAACCATACAAGAGGACTGCCAGACACCTAAAAGAATCATCATGATCAACATTTGCAGATCTCAGTATTCTGAGACAATTTACCTCAATTTGCTTTGCTAGATCATGTCTACTACTGGAACACTACATTAAGCATCAAAAACCAAAACTCGCCCTGTGACTGCAACTCGATAGCATCAACCTTCCACCAAAATGAAAGGACATCAGAGTGTGAGAGGCCAGTCAGTACTTGAAGACTAAAGAAATGGCATCAAGCTGCTTGAATTTCTGGTTTTGGAGTGCTTTCCTCCGCTTTCTTGGAGTTTGGAATGTATTTCCAACAACGCTTGTGAACTCCGCTTATTTTCTTGGGAGCATCTGCAGCTGGTGAACCTGCATAATTCACTTGGCATTAATTCAGGAAGCATGCAGAACAAAGTTTGAAATCTGACAAAGCCTATAGAATTTGGTCAGCGATTTTTGAAGTTCAGTCACTACCAATATACAGACCAAAAATAGTTGAGGAAAGTAGAGAACTCACTTGTTAAGTAGTTCACCTAATAGACACAAAATGACACATATATTTGAAAATCAAAAAACAAAGCAGTTATTCCCAGATAGGGTCCCCATATGTTGACAAGAAGTGGTCATAGTGAGAACAAAGTTACATAGGAATAAATAGGACCTGATCTAACCCCTCTGTAGTGTATGACTACCAAATTTTAATGCCTTCCTAAAAAATATAAAAACCAATGAGATTGGGAACTATCTAGGGCTGTTTTCCAACCTCGTAAAAGATTAACACATTATAATAGCTGGATCCTTGGGAGTTGTCCTGACTTCTTTTCCAGGCTTCTTTGTTGTTATTTTAAGAATTTCCCATCCTACTAATGTATTATCTCACCCTTTCTACTGAAATCTATATTTCTTACCACTTAAAAAAAAAAAGAAAGCATGCTATATAAGTGCAACTTCCTTATCCTTCCATTGATCGAACTGTAGCTACATATCTGTCACATATGTTCTAATCATGGCATAGAATTGGCTGATACACCCTTTCTTTCTCGAAACCTACTAAAGTACCTCCATAACCATCATTGCTTCCTTCTCTTCAAACTTTTTGTAAATCACTTAATGGTGAAAATAGCTTCTTCCATGACTACTATACCTACCACCAAATTATTTTTCTTATACTCTCTTCACAAAATTTGTAATAAATTACAATTCATACACAATAAACCACAAAATGGGGAATAGAAATTACAACGGAAGCCAGAGACCAAACCAGGTACCTCCTCTGTAAAGGACTGGACTCATGTCTTGACACCACATGTCCTAAGAACTTAACCTCTTACAACCAAAAGTCACATTTGCTTCTTTTCACATACAATTGGTGCCTCCCTCCTAAAGCATATAAGGATATCATCAATAAACACAATCATGAATTGATCCAAATATTCTTTGCACACTCAGTTCATTAAATCCATAAAGGTTGCAGGTGCATTAATCAACAAAATAGCATCACCCAAAATTCATAATGACCATACCGACTTAGAAAGGCCATTTTGGGTATATCTAGCTCCTTAACCATCAATTGATGATAATTCAACGTAAGATCAATCTTAGAGAAATGTATAGCTCCTCTCAATTGATCAAACAAATCATCTATTCTAGGCAATGGATACTTGTTCTTAATGGTTACTTTGTTGAATTGCCTATAATCAATGCATAACCTGCAAATTCCATCCTTCTTTTGAACAAATAACACAGGTGCTCCCCATGAACTAGGTCTGATAAAACCTTTATTTAATAATTCTTCTAATTGAACTTTCAATTTCTTCAACTCTGCAGGTGCCTTACGATATGGTGCTATAGATGTTGGTGCAGTTCCAGGCGGTAATCCAAGTATAGATATTGTTATAGGGTGCATACAATTCCATAACAAACTCTATTTCTCTATCATGCAGGTAATCTAGGTAAAACCTCAGGAAAAACTTTTGAAAAATCATCCACAACAAGGGTAGGTTATAACTCTTCTTCTGCAGCCAAGTGACCTAGGAAACAAAGATGACCGTCAGACTCCATTTGACATTCCCTAAGGTTCATAAGTGCATAAGGCAAAAGGGTACCTTTATTTCCTATGAATTTAATCATAACCCCACTAGTATGCCACAATGTTACCATTTTTCGATAACAATCCATTACTGCATAATGCACTGCTAACCAATCCATTCCCAATATTACGTCGAACCCTTGCATATCCAATACTATCAAATTTGCCTATTCATAATCTGCAATCTTAACAATGCAAGATCGACAAATCTAAAAGGTGCCTATCTTTCCACTCACCGGTGTATTAATAGTCAGCGCGAAGTCTAAAGGTTCAAGTTGCAATTCCAAACTATTCACAAATACTACCGAAAAAAAGGAATGAAATAAAAGAATGCATAGCTCCAGAGTCAAACAACACCTTAGCCCAAGAGTAATAAATTAGAAAAGTACCTTCGATATCTGCATTCAAAGTCTTCTCTCCTTCCTCTACAGTGGGCAAGGCAAACATTCACAGGGGTTCTCTATTATTCCCTGTCTGATTTTCTCGTCCTTGCAGCGTTAGTGTTGCCCGTTGTTGGTTCTGTGGTGTTACTAATTGGGTTTGCTTTGGATGGAACAGTTGTGGATGTTGTGGCGGTGGTTGCGCCTGATATAGTTGTTGCTAGTGTGCAGTTGGTAGCTCCGATTTGGTTGTACTAGTAGTGATTGAGAACCACTTCTTTGATACCGGTTCTGGGGATTTGGAGGTTGTGGGCAGTCTTTCCTAAGATGTCAAGGGTGGTTACCGTTGTAACACACTCTGGGGTCACTTAGTTGATTCCCTTAGTTAATTCTCCCTATCGGTCTCTATGGATAAGGCTGATAATCCATAGGTCTCGTTCCTTGATTGTTACTTCCACTTCTATTATCTCTCCATGGACCTCCTCTACCTTGCTCTCTCCTAAATACCATCTTTTTTCGTTCATCTAGTTCTTGCTCTACAAGCATTGCACGATCTACTAGTTCATTAAAGGTTAGTATTTCCAAAGCAACAACTCCAATTCGAATGGTTGATCTAAGCCCCTTCTGAAACCTTCGAGTTTTCCTTTCGTCAGTTGAAACAAATCTGGAGCAAATCTTGATAATTCTAGAAATTTTGCAGTTATTGGCATTCCTTTTTGTTGTGGAAAAGTAGTAGCATATGAGTCTAGACAACTGAAGAAGCATGAAGAGAGCTATTCGACACATGACTTTGAATTGGTAGCTATAATTTTTGTGTTAAAAATTTGGCGACGTTATCTATATGGAGAGAAGTTTGAAATTTTCACTGATCATAAGAGTTTGAAGTATATCACCACTCAAAAGGATCTTAATTTGAAGCAAAAAAAATGAGTAGAATATTTAGAAGATCATGATTTCACTTTACAATATCACCCTGGAAAGGCATATGTGGTAGCTGATGCATTGAGTAGAAAAAATAAGATAGGAGTAAATTGTCTTATTCAAGATCAACGACAACTGTTGGAGACTTTAAAGGATTTTAACATGTATGTAAAAGCACAAGAACCTCGAAATCTTTTGTACAATATCGTGATCCAACCAACTTTAATAGACCGTGTGATAAAAGCTCAAAGAAATGACGTTAAAACATTCAAAATAAAAACAAAAATAGAACAAGGTGATGGAGAAATGGATTGGGGCAATAGCAGTTGATGGGAATCTGAAGTACAACGACAACTGAGGCAACTTTAAAGGAAGAAATCTTAAGTGAAGCCCACAAATCAAAAGTTCGTATACATCCAGGGAATACCAAAATGTACTATGATTTAAAGCGACAATACTACTAGAAGGGGATGAAGGAAGATGTCGCTAGGTATGTGGCAAAGAGTTTGACATGTCAACAAGTTAAAGCAGAACACCAATGTCTAGGTGCACTGTTATAACCCTTACCTATTGCAGAATGGAAATGGGAGTATATTACCATGAATTTTGTTACGGGATTGCCCAGAACATCACATGGGTATGATGCAATTTGGGTAATCGTGGATCGATTGACTAAATCTGCTCACTTTATCCCAATGAAGACGACAGATTCACAGAGTAACATGAGTAAACTTTATATTAAGGAGATTATCCGTCTACGTCGAGTACCCTTGTCAATAGTATCTAATAGAGAGCCAAGATTTGTATCCCAATTTTGACAAAGTCTGCAACGAGCTTTGGGAACTAAATTGAATGAGTACTGCATAACCTATGTCAAACCCTAAAATTTTTCAATTCTCTTGGATCATTAAAGGGTATAATAATACTTGCTAATCTGTATTTAAATCCAACTTATATACAAACTAGAAACTATAGTTATACTCCAAAACCACGTCTCATACAAAATATCTATATTACAGGCTGATTGTACTTATTACAAAAGTTTTAGTTCTATTCTACACCTCCTGCTATACACCTAGCACTGTATCCAGCTTTCAAACTTACAGTCTCGCCTGATTATCCAAATCCAACTGGAAACTCATCTTCATTCTCATACTTGTTATATAAACAATTACCCATAAAATAGGATGAGCTATAAAGCTCAGTAGTGATGTATTGAGTAATACAACAACAAGATTGTGTATAGTTCAAATCGAATAAGTTCAAAATCACGAGAATTTATTAAAGCATGACAATTCAAAAAAACATTTCCAACTTTTTAAATTTATATTATTCAAACAATGAAAATTTCTAATACAGGCATCTCAAGCAATAACAGATAATAATTTGGGGCCTATTGAGAAGGCTCACACTAGCCTCACACCCGGAAACTCACATTATAACCCCGACATACCACACAAGCCTAGTACCAAGACTCTTATACCCTCTACAAGGCCAAGATACAAGGCACAACAAAGTCTCATGTATTCGTATATCAATATATTTCATAACTTCACACCACACCCGGAAATTCTTCCTTATACACTGGCATACCACACAGGTCTGGCAGTAAAACTCTTATATCCTCCACGAGGTCGCAATACACGACACAATTCAATATTTAATTATCATAGCTTGAAATAACATTTTGTAAACAAATACTCAAATTGATTGCATTAGTTCAAAAATCCCTACCTAACAATTCCTGTAATTCAACCAGTGTTATCGGTTTTCTTCCAACTGTGTCTTCCTCTGCCAGATTACTAAAATTCATCAATTTTATGTTTAATCCTCTATTGAATGTATGCAGAGTTCTTATAACCCTGTTTGAATCCTTTATTTGGGTTAAATGTTCAAAACACCCCTTTAGAATCTTTTCGGGTTTATCTTCTTATTGTCCTAGCAACTCTAATATTACTAAAAATACCTAATGATTTCCTAAAATTTAGAAGGTATTCTAATACTGATTATTTGACACTTTCATTTCATGAAAATTATATTAGGGGATTTTCTGTGAATTAAAATAATTAATTTCTCTTAATTAACCTCATTATTAAATTAAAAATATCTTTAAATTCTCAAAAATTCATAATAATTTCAAGTAAATTAAATTAACTTTTACACTCTGTTCCTAGCTTAACTAACCTCAAATTGGCATTTTAAATTATATTTTGGAGCACTTAAAAGTTGTTGTTCATCATCTTCCCAGAGCAGTTTTGAAAAAATTGACCTAGAAACTTCAAAATTCGTTTTCTCATTTGTTTCTCGATGAAATTTTGTAAACTTTGTGCCTAAACCATGTATCTCAAAATGACCTACACTCTAGTATATTTAAAAGTGAGATTTGAAGTTGTTTTGAGCTCCAAAAGAGCTCTGAAAGTTTACTGCTTTACATAAATTCGCACCAGATTTAATACCTAATCTTTAAGTGTGTTTTTCTCTCTCGTTTCTTCACCAAATTGAGTAATTCTTAATTCTAATTCACAATTCTCCAACAAAACTACATTCCTGTGGTTTTAGAATTTAGATTTGACCTCATTTCGACTTTCAAAATTGGCTTGAAAGTCAGCTGCTTGCACAACTCCTTTCTACCAGACCTGCAACTGGAGTTTTTTCCTCTTTTCTCCTTTAACCCAAGTGTTTTAAGGCCATAACTGACTTAAATAACCTGTTTATAAACTGTCCCAAGCACTCAAACTCTTCCAAGCACACAAAAGTACATCACTTTATCCATGGTTTCTAAACTACCCGTTTTTAGAAAAATTATTCCCATCTCAGTTTGAAACAGCTTGGAGCCTTAGAATTAACTTAGAACACTTATAATACACACCATAAACAATTCTTAGGTATTAGAATTCACTCTAATTGGTTAGGTTTTAAAACCCATGAGTTCTCAAGGTTTTGAATCCGATCATTTTCTGACCATAAATCCAATTCATATACATGCTTATGCTATAAAAAACTGAAGTTTAAATCCTCACCTTGTGTTAGGCTAAGCTTGAAAAGCAACACGCTTCCTTTTTTTCCCTTTTCTTTGCTTTGGCAGAATCCTACTTTGTTTCTTTCTCTTCTTTTTTTCCCTTATCTTTTTTTCTCTCTCCCTCTCTTTCTATCTCACAACTTAGAGATGAGATATATATCAACTTATAATGATATCTATCACCTTACTAAGCTCCTTGGTGTTATAACACATGTCAGACAAGTGTCCAGCATGCAACTATTTTGTTTTTTTTTTTTTACTCCTAATTAATTATACGTTTATAAATTTAATTTGTCGATTAACACAGATAATATATGTTAATTAATTATCTAAAAATACCGAATATTACAGTCTACCCTCATAAAGAAAAGTTTCATCCTTGAAACTTACATTTATTGGAATAACTCTGGATAGTTGACCTTCATGTCTACCTTTGCTTCCTAAGTGGCTGCTTCTACTCCATGATGTTGTCATAATACTTTGACTAAAGTTATCACTTTGTTTCGTAAAACACGTTCTTTAAAATCCAAAATTTGAAGTGGCTTTTCTGCATGCGTTATATTTTCCTGGATCTGAATATCATGCCACTTAATCACATGAGTAAAGTTTGGTATATATCGACGTAACAGCGAGACGTGAAAATGACATGATTTATGAATAAGCATGTATATAGATCGGATTCATGGTCAGAAAATGACAAGAAAATAGTTAAAAAACCATACTTTCCAGCACGAAGTTTCAAAATCTTGAGAACACATGGGTTTTAAAACCGACCCAATTAGATTGAGTTTTGACACCTATGAATTATATATAATGTATTATAAGTTCTCTAAATTAATTCTAAGGCCCCAAGCTGTTTCAAACTGAGATGGGAATAATTTCTCTAAAAACGGGTAGTTTAAAAACCATGGATGAAGTGATGTATTTTTGTGTGCTTGGAAGAGTTTTGAGTACTTGGGACAGATTGTAAACAGGTTATTTAAGTCAGTTATGGCCTTAAAACACTTGGGTTAAAGGAGCAAAGAGGAAAAAACTTCAGTTGTAGGTCTAGTATAAAGGAGCTGTGCGAGCAGCTGACTCTCAAACCAATTTTGGAAGTCGAAATGAGGTCAAATCTAAATTCTAAAACCATAGGGATGTAGGTCCCTTCAAGAACTATGAATTAGACTAAAGAATCACGCAATTTGGTGAAGAAACGAGAGAGAAAAACATAGTTAAAGATCAGATGTCAAATCAGGTGCAAATTTAGGTACAACAGTCAACTTTCAGAGCTCTATTGGAGCTCAAAACAGGTTCAAATCTCATTTTTAAATATACCAGAGCGTAGGTCATTCCGAGATACACGGTTTAGGCACAAGTTTATAAAATTTCATTGAGAAAACGAATTTTGAAGTTTCTAGGTCAATTTGTTCGAAACTGCTCTAGGAAGATAATGAACAGTAACTTTTGAGTGCTCCAAAATATAATGAAAATGATAATCTGAGGTTAGTCAAGCTAAGAACATCATGTAAAACTTAATTTAATTTACTTGGAAATTATTATGAATTTTTAAGAATTTAAAAATATTTTTAATTTAATAATGAGGTCAATTAAGGAGAGAAAAGATTAAGCTAGTCCGTCAAAGATTACAAATAGCCCAAAGTAGACAGAAGAGTTATGCTAATCGTTGAAGGCGACCATTAGAGTTCAATGTTGGAGATTGGTGTTCTTAAAAGTCATACCACGAAAGGGAATCGTTTGATTTGGAAGTTGCACCATTTTGGGCAAACTGAAGACAAGTGAAAAGTCTCTCGAGTTTTCGCCGCTTTGAAACATTTTCAAAATCTCGCAAAAATTCCGCGTGGTTTTTCTCTAAAAACTCGGAAGGCCCCAGGACCCCCCTTATAACCCCTATAACCCCCCGGCCCCTATGCCAAAGCAGTTGAGTGCAAGGAGGTCAGAGCAGAGGAGCTTCCCGGGTAGCAAGCTAGTTAGGAGAGAAGTCACCTTTGGATTCTTAAGTAGGGGGGCGGGGAGGAAAGCACGATAGGAGGCATGTCTCGGGCCTAGGTGACAGCAGAGAACTTTAGAGGTAGGCTAGAAAAGAAGGAAAGAGAAAGGCTAGGAGCGATATAGGCTAAAGACGGAAGTCAATTCGTCTTTCAAAAGGGAATCATTTGATTTGGAAGTTGCACCATTTTGGGCAAACTGGTTAACTGTATAAGATTTCTAAGAACATGCAATTTAACAAGTTCAAATACTTTGCAACATAGACTATAGTGATTGTGCTCCTTAAATAACGATACTTCATGCATATATGCATGGTTAAATTCATTTGAGTGAAACTCAATTGAAACATCTGCCTCATTATGATTATCAACATTTATATCATAACACATGTTACAACTTCAAGTATCTCCACTATCATTGCATGGACACCATAATAACATTTTCCTTCCACTTATCTGGCATAATTTAAAGGGCTATTTGGACATCCCATAATTTGACTTTATGTGCTGCATTCCATCAATAGTTTCAAAAGAAGGCTTCAAAATAATCACCAAAAGAAGTACGAGTTAGGAAATTTACACACATTCGAAATCATTCTTCCTACACTATCAAAAACACAGACCTTCAACGAATTTCAACACAAAGGACTTTTTCAAGATTCCAGGGTGATTTAGACAAGATGCTTCCATCAATGTTTTCCATTCATTTCCAAACCTCCCTTTAAATACAAGGTATTTGAAGTTTTCCAATTCTCTCTTTCTTTAAAATCTAGTCTCACTAAGATTGCTGCAAACTCCTAAACTTGATCCCCATGAAATAATTGTTTTCTCCTAGCAACAGTCATCCTTGTCTTTCAATGAAATCAACATGATCCATCAACTTCTCCTTTCCAGCTTGCTTCTAATCTTTTGAAGTGTATGTATCTCTTTCACAATCCTTTGAATCTAGAGTATGAGATAAGTCATCAGACACTGTACATAAATATTTCTTTTGGTAGGCCATCATACATTTTGTAAGTAACACCTTTCTTAACAAAAAAAATTCCTTGCTTCTAGTTATCTAACAAAAAATTCCTTTTCTCCAGTCCTTTGGACCAAAATCCTATAAATAAACTAAATTGACAGAATCATTAAGCAGTGAATGTTGACATTAATCAGAATAAGGCTACCGGTAACTCGTGATATATCTAGTTCTCTCTCACAAGAGAAGAAACTTAATAAAGGGAAAATAAATACCTGAGAAAGATCTCATACACAGAACGACAAGAAAAAAGTAGAAGCAAAATGACAACTACGTACGTAAAACATTGATACCAACCATTCTCGTGCTATTTGAACATCTAATTGTAATGTTAATCATAGCCACTACTTACAACTCGATTTCCCAAGCAGAGTTACTCTTTGGGTGACTTAGAAACTGAGCTATAAAGAAAGAAAACAGAGCGAGAGGGGCAACAACATATGACAGTCTCCTGGGACATAATCACTTTGTTAAAAGTTAATCAACCCAACACTAAGGCAGCAACAAACTAATTTCTCCCAATTTTTATAGTAATTTGGTCACTTTCATTCCCCTTTTCTTATATGGTTGGTGGAAATAGACTGGTTCCCCAAATCTCTTGAACCCTCAATCCACTGACTAATACAGAAAACTATCAAATACTCATGATTGCTTGGTGTCACACCCCTCATATATGAAGAAGCCTCCTGCACAATAGTCACTGCAGCATCCTGTCCCATTTTTGAATTGGAATTTCAAAGATAAAAGACGTTCACTGGCAAATATCTCTCTCTTCAGAATGCTCCTAAGCTCTAGAGTCTTCTTCACCTCAGTATTTTTCGAGAAAGCTTCTATGCTGCTTCTCCAAACTAAAACTTTTTCCTTAATAGTGCTGCCAAAGCAGCCCACCCAATAAGTGAAACCTCCCCACTTTGAAAGTCAAACCAGCAAAACCAGAAAACATCATGAAAATAATTAACCACAGGAATCAATTTTTTTTCCAAGAAACCTTGGGACCCTTTTTCATTCAGTAATTTTAACCATCAGAACATACAATTTGGGGTTAAAGAGAGAAATAGGTTGGTGGGGCAGGTATTCTCGGGCCTATAACATCCCATGAAAGGAGAGTGAAAAGGCACCATAATTTGTATGTGTTTCACTGACTGATCCTACATATCCAAAGCATAATGACCAATTTGAGTGGATAGTAAGCTGCAAAAAGACTTCTATTGAAGCAACTAGATGTATAGAGATTACTGCCCAATGATAGTTAACTCATGTCTAGATATAGTGCTTATGTAAATAAAGATATCAACACCAACAAAGTGTCCAAAACATCACCATGAATATGACTACATGTTAAAGGACCTCTCAGCATACAGGATGCCGGTGGAAAATGTCTTCTTGCCGGGTTTGAATTCACAGTCCCATCACATATGAGTGACATTGAAGTGATTTTAGATTTTCTGGTGTTAGAGGAAATATTGGAGATATCTATACTCAAATTGATTCTCAAAAAGAAGTACAGACAGATGAAACAATAGCATCTTAGGCATTTTCTTTTCTTTGAATTGGTTTTTAAGGATTCAAACTAAAAGCCCAGGTCTAGAAAAGTTTCTCCTCCACCAAACTTATTGAACCTGCTTGAGAAATTCACTAATTGTGGGTGCTTCCAAAGCCATTCTCTCAGCATCCCCCTATTTACTACCAGAGTTTGTTCCCTAGTTCTTCATATCTCGCTTAACACATTATGATTTTTGAACATCATAGAATTATTATAAAACTCTGACGCTCCATTCCAAAAAATATGTAGAGGAAATGAAACTCACCGTCCTTATAAGCGATTCCCCAAGCCTTGCCATGCCTACCATCCTGCAAAAACCACAAACACATAAAACACAAAAACAAATTTATACAAAACGCACAAGAAGCAAATACACGTATCTACATCTAGTTTTTTTAATATACACACAGAGATAGATAGACCTTGTAGAGATTGATCTTGGTGATCTCATAAGAGACGTTGGTCCAGTGAGTCTTGGCCATGTGGTATCCGATTCCCCAGTTGGGCAGAAACTGAGACACCTCGAATAAGTTCTTCTTCTTCCTGCGCTTCTTCTTCTTCGCCGCCGACGAATCTGCTGTAGGGTTTGCAGAAGCAGTGGCATTGGGAGTAGAAGAAGTGCTCAAGTTTCTGAGGAAGCTAAACGATAGCCTCCAGAAGCTAGCCGTTCTCTCCGCTGAAGCTGCTCTGGTTGCGAGAGTACTCGCCATTTTCAGATTATGCTCCCTCTCTCTCCGTGCCCTGATTTCGGCTCACAGTGTCCTTGCAGTTTGCACAACAGGAAACTTATGACTTTTTATGGAACAGCCTCATTATTTTAGTTATTTGATAGATTGCCCCCTATTATTTTGTTAATTTCCTCAATGAGCATGTAACTAAAGTTGTCACTTGCCAGTAAAACAAACTTTCAAATCAAATCTGTGCCTTTTTTTAGTTGCCGAGCGAAAAGGTAGGAAATGGTAACGACTAACTCCCCTGACCATAAAAATTTTTATATGGTTTGAGCCATAATAATTGATTTGAGAAGGGCGAACTTATCAGTATAATTTTATCAAAGTGCAAACGATATTTAGTTATTTCTTAACAGTATTTAATTTACGCAACTACTATCACTATCGCAAGCGGGTTGAACACACGACTGTTAAGAGAATATTACAGTTTTAAGTTGAGCTGCTAAAACCAACTCAACTAACACCCTTTTATTTGGTCAATTGCCACCTTTTATTTTGTTATTTTGTTCATCGCCATCTATGGACTTGAAAATTTTTGGTTGTCATTTCATAAACCTTTATCGACTCGGCAAGATCATATTTTGAGTGAGTAAATAAAAAAAGTTTATAGTTTAAAAACAATAAAAAGAATATAATTTTGATTCTACTTATAGAGCAAAATTGAGTTACACAAACTGACATCAAAATGCCATAAGTTGTGCATAGAGTTTGAGATGCTATAGGAAAAGTGATTGTTGCATTACAGTACCTAACTTAAATTATAAAGCACCTTGATATGGTCCCTCTTTTTTCTTTTATTATCAAAAAAGGGGTAATTATTAACTTGTATATTTCATAATTATTGTTCAAACGAACTCTTCGTCCATGTTTTTGTGATGAAAAATGTTGAATGCTAGTAGACTTTCAACAAATTGTTAAGACCAACAGGAAAGAAGCCAAACTAATAAAAAAAAAAACTCATGTTTAATTCTTTTCATTAGTTTTTACCAAAAAGTTAGTGTTAAGTTAGAGAATACATCCTAATGGAAACTGAATTTTGTCATGTAATATGCAATGCAAGAAGACGACAAAAAGGTGAGGTGAACAAAATTCTCAAGTAATATAGCGTGTTTCGAACTTGGGGTGAGGAAGAGAAGGGGAGGAGAGGAGAGTTCAACTTTTTTCTCTCTTGTTTGATTCTATCTAAAAGAGAAAGAGAAAGGAAAAGAAAAAATGAGAAAATTTTTATCTAAGCCTCGTTATATATTATTCCAATTGAGGCTAATATCTAGAAAATTTCAACCCATTACTCTCTCTCTCTTCGTGACAACATCATTGCTTGGAGACCTTGACTTGAAGCATTTTTTCACAGGGTTAGTTGCAGATCATAACAATGCTCAATCAAGAAGCATGATTAAAGCATGGCACTATAACCCTACAAAAAAAACACTAGAACGGATGTTTAAAGCATGGCAAAACATCATTGATTGTTCAAATTGTATCTTCTTGCAAGTAAACCACTATAACCCTACAATTTGAAGAAGCAGCCGAAAAAAAAAACTGGTAGTTGAGGTTACAACCACTGTTAACAGAGCTACTGCTACTATTACACAGCAAGTCTCCCAAGTAACCCAACATCTTAAGCATCACTCCTGATATTCCTCCTCCTCTTCATCCTCATACTCTCCCTCCTCATCAGCCGTTGCATCTTGATACTGCTGGTACTCCGACACCAAATCATTCATGTTGCTCTCGGCTTCAGTGAACTCCATCTCATCCATTCCTTCCCCAGTATACCAGTGCAAGAAGGCCTTCCTCCTGAACATAGCCGTAAACTGCTCGCTTACCCGCCTGAACATTTCTTGTATTGATGTCGAGTTGCCAATGAAAGTAGAGGCCATTTGTAGACCTGTTGGTGCAATATCACACACAGTTGACTTAACATTGTTGGGAATCCACTCAACAAAGTAGGAAGAGTTCTTGTTCTGGACATTTAGCATCTGCTCATCTACTTCCTTGGTACTCATCTTTCCTCGGAACATAGCTGATGCTGTCAAATAGCGGCCGTGCCTTGGATCAGCTGCACACATCATGTTCTTTGAATCCCACATTTGTTGGGTGAGCTCTGGGACAGTCAAGGCTCGGTACTGCTGAGACCCTCGCGAGGTGAGAGGAGCGAAACCCACCATGAAGAAGTGAAGGCGAGGAAATGGAACGAGGTTTACAGCAAGTTTGCGGAGATCAGAGTTGAGCTGGCCGGGAAATCTTAGGCAACAGGTGACCCCAGACATGGTTGCAGATATTAAATGATTCAGATCACCAACTGTGGACAGAAACAGAATTATGGAAATGAAATTTGTGAATTGAGCTTGCACATTATACTTGAAACAAAGCATTTTTTTAATAAATGGAATTTGGAAAATGCTAGTCTTAACCAAAGTTCACATATAAAGGCAAATGCTAATAAAGTGTTATACCACTCGACAAAATATGTTTAACACGTGCCCTTAGTAAGACTCATAAACTAATGCAACAAGAGCACTTTCAAGACCGAATAAATTTCTGCTAAATTGATTGGACCTAACACTCAGTTCCCACAAACATATTGCAAATAAAGAGCTCGTATCATGTGGAGTTCATTGTTTTTAAAATATGTCAAATTATGCCTATATAAACTAATAAAAATTACAAGTTCTGTGAGTCAGCAAAAAAAAATTGGGAGTTTTTTTTTAAAATTTATAAAACTTAGAGGGGTCTCTTTTTGTGAATACCCAAAGTAGATTTAAAAGACGGTTCGGTTCCCCTTTTCTCTCTCTCTCTCTCTCTGCAACTGACTTCCATTTTCATCTACTTAAGAGTTTAGAAAGAATTTGATTTCATTGAAAACACGATCTGAAACCACCCACGTATGGATCTTGATTAGTAGAACAAAAAATTCCAAACGAGTAATACCAAAATCTAGGTAGATGAAAATGGAGAAACAATGTGGAAAAAATGAAAAGAAGAGAGAGAGAGAAAGAGGAGAAATGGGCTTGTCTTTCTTTGGGTATTCACAAACAAAATCTCTCCAAATTATATATATTTAAAAAAAAAACTCCAAATTTATTTGAGTCATCACATTATTAGCCCATATCAAGATTAGTTGTCATGACTCATGACCTTAGTTCATACGTCATTTCAAAATGTATGGCAACCTGTCACATTTATCGTTTTCCATTTTTTTACAAATGAAAAAACGATCTATGAAAAGATCATAACATTTTACATATGACAAACAAATCAAAATTTTAAAAATTGCTTACCAAGAAACAGTAAGATAGTTTTATTACCAGAAAAACTTTTGTTACTTTCAAAGAAATTTAGAGTACTTCATTGTTCAATATTTTTAAATTTCTTTTAAAGCAAAAAAACTTTTTCTTGCAATAATACTTTCCTATAATCAAACAAAAATTTTAGTTTTTCTTGATTTGAATTTCACGACCATGATAAGTCATCACATGGAACAATGACGAACAATTTGTAAACTAAACTATTAAGAATTGGTATCCACGTAACTACGAAAAAAAATGCTCCACATGCTCTTAATATCAAAGTTTTAATCATACCCAACTAAGTAGCAGTAGAGACCTGTAAGTATATGTTCTATATTGCAAATCATTGAAATGCAAAACATTCCCAGATATTGATAGTTAAAAATCAGATATGAAATTATCAGATCGGTAACATACAAAAATACACCATTAAAATGGCATTAGAATAAAGACCCACATAGCAACCTGATCCTAGACAAAGAACAAAACCATTCATGGCTTAAAAGGTTGAGAAAACTTACAACTTGGAGTGGTAAGCTTCAGGGTTCGAAAGCAAATGTCGTATAAAGCCTCATTGTCAAGAACCATGCACTCATCGGCATTTTCCACTAGTTGATGAACAGACAAGGTCGCATTGTAAGGCTCCACAACCGTGTCGGAGACCTTCGGAGATGGAAAAACGGAGAAAGTCAGCATCATCCTATCTGGGTACTCCTCCCTAATCTTTGAAATCAAAAGTGTCCCCATTCCAGATCCTGTCCCTCCTCCCAAAGAATGGCACACCTGAAAACCTACACACCCAACAACGCTACAATTATATACATATAATATATAATATATATGTATAGTTTATGTGTATATATAAATATATATACCTTGCAAGCAGTCACAATTCTCTGCTTCCTTGCGGACAACATCGAGAACAGAATCGATCAACTCTGCACCTTCGGTGTAATGCCCTTTAGCCCAATTGTTTCCGGCACCGGACTGGCCGAAAACGAAGTTATCCGGTCGGAAGATCTGACCGTACGGGCCGGATCTGACGCTGTCCATGGTTCCGGGCTCCAAATCCATGAGGACGGCCCGAGGGACAAACCGGCCACAGCTTGCCTCGTTGTAATAGACATTGACCCTCTCGAGTTGAAGTTCGGAGTCGCCTTGGTACCGGCCAGTCGGGTCGATGCCGTGCTCGGTGCAGACGACTTCCCAGAACTTTGAACCGATTTGGTTGCCGCATTGGCCCCCCTGAATGTGAACAATTTCACGCATTTTTGTTGTTAAAGAAAGAGGAATAGGATTGATAGGGTTTTTGTGGAGGCTGAGAGCAGAGGAGAGAGAGAGAGTTGGGTGATAGCGGGCGAGGCAGAAAAAGGGTTGGTGGAGACGAGGCGAGGGCTGTGGGAATAATGATAGGTTATATATATTGCAATTTATGCAATGCAACGGCTCTATTATTTTGGTTTGAATTTTGAATGCCTAGCATTTGACGTGCACGTGGATCTGCGAGTTCGAGGGTCTTAACGGATACAAGACCAACGGTTAAGTTCGAATTGTAAATTTCGAAATTAGGACTAAGACAGCTGGAGGCAACTAAAGACGCAGGTCTTTTGGTAATACACAACGTCGCCGTTTAAGGCGTGGCTGATTATTTAACTACTTTAATTTTCCAGCCTTGGCAGTCATTTAAATTTAAATAACATTATATAATCTCATTTTTTATTTTTTTTTTTGAAAAAATTATAGAACCAACATTAAATAAATTCATGTAAAACACATTTACTTGTGCCTAAGAAATGAGAAAAGTGATTAAAGAAAGAGGTTACATATAACATTTTTCTTTAAATTCTAAAAAATGGGTGGAGATGGAGAAAAGAACCAAAAAAATTAGAAAATGTTAGCAATAACTTCATAATATCTAACAATTAAGACTTTTTGGATAACCCACTTTGTTTGATGGCAAATAATTAGTAATTTTATTAGCCATTAAAAGGTTATATGCTTTATTGAAAACCAAGAAGAGAGACAATAAAAAAAAATAGAATAAAATAATTCCATTTATTAATAATTATCAGAACTTTGATTATTAATTATTGAAGAGTTGAACAAGATTCGAGGCCAACTATTCAAATTGTTCATAAAATTCTGAAACATACTAATCAAGTTTGGCTGAAACTACATTCAAACATTAGTTGACATCTTCACAATATTTCTAACACAGTATTTTTTCGAAGAGAATCTATATTCCTCTATTTTAAGCTTTGAATATGCCAAGAAAACGAAAAGAAAGAGCAAAGAAAATCATTTTTCTTATTTGGTTACCGATGATCAACAATAAGGGAAAACTAAAAAATTTTAAAAGAGGCAAAAAAACGCAAAAAGGAAAACAATTCTCTCTTTTTAACTTTCCCTTCCTCCCCTTTTCTCGTACCATTTTCAATTTCCACAGTAAAATTGTTCCAGAGCAGCTAGCTAGGAACAGATTCTTTATGCATAGATGATGCAATCTAGCAAACATAAAATCACACTTGGAGAGTACATAAAAACACACTTGAGACAGTGGGAAGCTGACGATATGTCGCCCTTCATTTTCAAGTTAACAAGCCATCAAAGGTGTTTCATTGTGTATTTGGTGTTCAAACCTGGTCCATCATCGGATTACAAATCATAGGCCATTTTCTTGGCATTGGCATTCACCCAATGCAAAATAATAGAGAAGAGTCAGCAATTGATGTAAAAATTTCATCAATTTAGAAAAGTTTTTAGTGTGGTAAGCATTGTTACATAAGCACAACTAAAATCCGAAACTCATATATACATACAACATTGAAACTGAGGCAAATGTAACCCCTGACAAGAAACCAACATGAAAACATGATGAAAATGAGGTCTTCACAATATACAAGAACAGAACCACTGCAAGTATCCTACCTTGAAGACACAAGAAATACGCGCCACGAAGAGATCCTACAATAGATCTTGCAGACAACATTGAAGCACTTCAAATTGCATTAGCAGTAACAATTGCGTAGAACTCAAAGAACGAGATCTGGTTTGAAAAACAAACAGAATTCTCTAACAAAAATACATAAATAAGTACACCTTCATCATAAGCATAATAAGTGCAATTAATTTGTTGTGTTCCTTTCTTAATTGTAAATATGAACTTCAAAACAACTTTATCTAGTGAGCTGTCATACCAAAATAACTTTCCTAACAAGCATAACCTCCAAATAACCATCAATTGGCATGTAACAAGAGTAATAGTAATGGTAAGTCCTAAAAAGTTTTTGAAAATTTTATTAAAGCTTAAGCTATATTCCACATTGGCAGGCTCTATCTTCCAAACCCTGAGGTGAGATCAATTGAAAGACCTCGGGAGAAGCTAGACAAAAAACTTTACAAAAATTACTTGGAAACTCGTGGAACTGTTTTGAGACTACTCTAAAGAAACATAAAAGTATGATATGTTTCTTATTCATTCTCTATGTACCTCTTGTAGTGATCCACCAGTGATTTTTGGTTTTCTTATTGTCAGTTTCAATTAAGCATCCAATTTACCAACCAAAAAAAAAAAAGTTTCAATTAAGCATCCAATATGTTCTATTAAAGTATCCATTTTAGTAGTCATATAGTTTCAAATAAGTTATTTTAACGCTCCCTTTTTGTATCATAAAAATTTCTTGCTAGGTTTCCAATTCAATTCTTAATTGTTTCCAAGCTTGCTTCCCATTTCCACTATATTTTTGCTTCCACTTCTGTTGCCCCTATCATTTCCCATTTGACTGGACGACAAATTTGAATTCTTAACTTTTCATGCAAATTACTTCAGTGATTTATTCATCCGCTACCGAACACCTATTTGACTTTTTTTTACCCTTTTAAATAATCAGCTTTCTATGCAATGTGAATGGTCAAAACTGTGGAAAACTTTTCAAGTTTACCAACTTATTTTTAAAAAGTTACCTACAAAGTGAAGGGAACAAAAAAAAAAGAAGAAGAAATATGTGACTGGTACAAACAGCACATAAACTTGTACAAAATTCTAAACCAAATGTTTGTTTCCTTCCTCAACTATCAGAGAAAGTCGGAGATCATTCAGTCTTGAAACTCTTATTCCTCGTAAACAACACTCCCAATCTCAACTGACAGGACAAACCATACAACTTTTTACTCAAACAACTACCAGTCATGTGTTTAAATCATAAATAATCTTCTTCTTTTTTTTATTAGTAAGGCAAATTTGAATTAAAAAGGTGCCAACGGGACACCACACAGATACATAAGAATGCTTGAATGACATCTCAAGCCTCCAAGAAAGAGAATAAATAAAATAAGGGTAAATAATCATTTTGTCCCTCCTACTTTGCTTCAGATTTCAATGTCACTCCTGAGCTTTGATTTCTTCTATTTTGGCCCTCCAACTTTTAAAAAAAAGTCAATGTAGTCTAACATTTTAAAATAAATTACAAAAAATAAAAATTAATTACACTTTGACCCTCTCAACTATGATTTAGTTTCACTTTAATTGTTAAACTTTTAGTCGTTACATTTTACGCCTAAACCATGAGAATTTAAGTTTGCATTAACACTATCGACAATAAAAAATAAAATAAAAAATTGAACACTTGTAACATTTATTATTGGATACAATATAAAAAAAATTATCCTTGGTTAACAAATGTGTAGTTTCAAAATTTTTCTTGATATTGTCAGGACTAATAATTGATGGTCCACAAAAGTAAGATTTTATGGATCATTTTGGCTATTTTCTTAAGCATATTGAAATGATTTATAAAATTTCATAATCGTGAAATTATTTTTTTTCTCTTTGCTTTAAAGATTAGTACAAATTTTTTACCAAACAAATTCTAATTTTAAATTTTATGATGGTAAAAATGTAACTATGTTTAGTTGAATCGAGTTAAAGTAATATTAAGTCATAGTTTAGAAGGTCCCATAGAATTAATATTTAATTTTCTTATCTATTTTGAAAAGTTAAGACCAAATTGACTTCCGAAGGGCTTAAATAGAAAAAATTAAAATTTAGGAATGACATTGAAATCTAAGGTAAAATTGGAGGGACTAAATGATTATGTTTACCCATAAAATAATAAAATAAAAAGTAGCAATAAAATAAAAGTTTGGTTTATCTCAGACTTAGAAAACCACCCGTAAACCCTTCCTCCATATCATTTTACTCCAGCCCCTACAACTCTACCACTACCATCATAATTGATAGTACAACCCAAATTCTTAAGTCCCCTCCATCTTCTAACTCTGCTTCCCCCACTCCTCATGCCTCATGGAATCCCAAGAATTTTATTAAGACCTTTAACCTTTTCAAAGCCTAGTCCAACACCACAATTCTGTCATCCTGCCTATCTTAAAGACAATTCATTCTCTGCCCTCCTATACCCTCCCTCTTCCTCCCCTTTGCTTCCATTCTAGCTCCAAATCAGCCCCTACAAGGTCAAACACAAACCCATCTTCACTCAGTATGGGGATTTAGAACTCAAAATAAGCACAACGCTTGTCTTCAATTTTGCTGCAGATCCACTAACACACACACACACACAAAAAAAAAAGGAAGAAAAAAAAGCAAACCCCACAATGACAAGGTAAGGTCCACCTAAGAAGTACGGGTACGGATACATACATTGATAGAGACAGTATTTTCAAAAAATGAGGATATGGATACAGCGGGAATAAAACAAAAATATATATATATTTTTTTGATACGTATATCGATGTAACATCTAAAAACAAGATAAAAACACATCAATCTAGAGTCCACTACTCCAATGGTCGAGAAAAACCATTCTAGCGAATAGAGGTTTAATGTGTTATAGTCTACCAAGTGAATTGTCTAATTTCACTTAAGACTATGAACTAGTTTAAAATCACAATTAGCTAGCTGCATTGTATCTCTCTATGTGATAATCTCATTAACGCATACAATCCACCTAAAATGCAATTTACGAAACCTGACAACATCTAATACATCAACATGATTGCTAAACCAGTATAGATAATGTAAAATAAAGAAATCTTATTTAAATGTCCTAACCATGGCTTTAATAGCACATACAAATTCAACAATCTCCCACTAGCCCTAAAACCATGACTTATTGCATCTCAAACCCATTCCATTTACGAGAGACTCGAAAACCTTAACAGTTAAGGTCTTAGTAAAAGGATCTGTTAGATTATCAGCCGATGTAATCTTTGTTACAGCAATGTCTCCTCTCTGAGCCATCTCCTTGATAAGATAATACTTCCGCTCAATGTGCTTTTCCTTCCTGTGGTCTCTCAAGTCCTTGGACTGAGCAATTACCGCACTATTATCACAATAAAACATGATAGAGCTATTTGCCAGTGGTACCACGCCAAGCTCCAAGAGAAACTTCCTGAGCCAAACAGCCTCCTTAGCTGCTTCACAAGCTGCTATGTACTCGGCTTTCATAGTGGAATCAGCAATGCAAGATTGCTTCACACTCTTCCAACTAATAGTTCCACCACCAAAGGTAAACACATAACCTGATGTCAATTTTCTGGAATCCCTATATGACTGAAAGTCAAGATCAATGTAACCTATAGGCAACAGGTTCTCACTTCCATATATAAGCACATGATCCTTAGTCCTTATTAAGTACTTAAGGATATGCTTTAGAGTAATTCAGTGCTCGATCCTTGGATTAGATTGATATATACTGACCATGCCCACTACAAAACAATATCTGATCTAGTCCACAACATAACATACATGAGGCTTCCCATTGCTGAAGCATAGGGCACCGCCTTCATGTGCTCTTCTTCTGGTAGTGTCTTAGGACATTGATCGTTAAAAAGAGCAATTCCGTGTCTAAAAGGTAAGAAACCTTTCTTAAAATTATGCATAGCAAATTTTACCAGAACCTTATCTATATATGTAACTTGAGATAAGTCTAACATCATATTCTTGTAATCTCGCAAAAGCTTGATCCCAAGAATATAACTGGCTTGTCCTAGGTCCTTCATATCAAAATTGTGAGACAAATATACCATCACCGATGATAATGCTCCCACAACATTCCCAATTAGTAAGATGTCATTTGCATACAATACCAAAAATACCACCACGTTTTCGTTGGCTTTCTTGTAGACACATGGCTCATCCACATTTTGATCAAAACCAAATGAGTTGATTGCATAATCAAATCAGATGTTCCAACTACGAGAAGCTTGCTTAAGCCCAAAAATGGACTTTTACAACTTGCACACCTGTGCTTTTGGTCATTAGCTATGAACCCATCTGGTTACACCATATAGATGCTTTTGTCAAGATGCTAGCTGAGAAAAGCAGTCTTAGCATCCATTTGTCATATCTCATAGTCGAAATGTATAGTAATTGAGAGCAGGATACAAATAGACTTAAGCATGACTACTGATGAAAAGGTTTCCTCATAATCGATCCTTCTTTCTGAGTATACCCCTTTGCCACCAACCTTGCTTTAAAAGTCTCAACTCTACTATCTGGACCCCTTTTCCACTTGTAGACCCATTTAAAACTGATGAGTTTAACATTAGCAAGTAGATCCACTAGCTCTCAAACCTGATTAGAGTACATAAACTCCATCTTAGCTTTCATAGCAGTTTGCCAATGACTCGCAGCTACATCACCCACTACCTCATTGTAGTTATTAGGATCTTGCTCCTCTTCAGAGAATACCTCGTAAGATTCTCCCAAGAACATAAACTTGTTAGGTGCCCTGACAATCTTCCCACTATGCCAAGGCTCCGGTGTTACAGCCGATTATGGAACTGTGGTATCTAGTATAATCTCAGGTGTTTCGACATTATCTGTGCTTATCAGTCTACTAAAAAAGGTACTCTTTGTGCTTATCATCTCCTCTAACACCACACGGCTTCGAGGTTTGTGATTCATAATATAGTCCTCCTTTAGGTAGATGGCATTTGTATTACCAAACACCTTCTGCTCCTTAGGACTATAAAAGAAACCATCTTTTGTTCCCTTTAGATACCCTATAAACAAACCTTTGATCTTACCTCCAATTTATTGGCATTCCCTTTCCTGACATGAGCAGGACAACCCCAAATTTTGAGATGTTGGAGACTAAGCTTATGCCTACTTCATAACTCCTTGGGTGTAGTGGGAACTGCTTTGGAAGGTGCCAAGTTCAAAAGGTATATGGTTGTCTCTAAAGCATATCCTCAAAAAGACATAGGCAGGGTAGAATAACTCATCATAGATCTTACCATATCTAAAAGAGTCATATTTCTTCTCTTTGCAATATCATTTTGTTCTGGTATGCATGGAGCAGTCAATTGAGAGACTATCCCATTCTGACGTAAGTAGTACTTGAATTCTCCTAAGAGGTATTCACCACCTCGATCAAATTGAAGGAATTTTGAGCTTTTACTAGTCTACTTTTCTACTTCTGCCCGAAACTCTCTAAACTTTTCAAAGGTTTCTAACTTACAGTACATAAGGTAAACATAGTCATACCTTGAGTAATCGTCAGTGAATGTGACGAATTCTTACTAATGAAGTACTCATAACCACCTCTTACCCAGATATTCATTGGACCACAAACACTGGTATGTACTAATTCTAACAATTCTTTGGCTCTCTAACCCTTTGCAGTGAACTACCTTTTGGTCATTTTCCTTCAAAAGATGATTCGCAAACTGGTAATGATTTAAGAACCAATGAACCCAAAGGTCCATCCCTAACCAGTCTTTGGATCCTATTTAGATTAATATAACCTAGTCTAAGACGCAAAAGGTATATAGAATTAACTGAAGGAGCCTTTCTCTTTAATGGTAATGCCTTAGATGTGTTAACTATCTCAGTATCTAACAAGGTAGGGACTGGAGTAGTTATGGGAGTTATTAGATAAAGACCATCTTCCATTGTACCAAAACAAATAAATTTTCCATTCTTTTTAATTGAAACATCTTAATCAAAATGAACAAAAAAACCATTTGTTATTAAAGAGGTACTCCAAATTGGCATGTCTAATATATGTTCTAGCATGTCCGAAGCGTATGTGTGCCTACCACACAAATGGCAACCTAAAAGAGTATTCATGCTTCCTAGAGGTTCATCATCCAAAAAAGGAAGAAAATCAAAATCAAAAAAAAAAGAGAGAAAAGATATTAAATATAAAAATAAAAATAACAACAATCAAAAAATAATTTCCATTTAGCAGACCATTATGAAATTTTGGCAACTTTATATCATCCATTCATCACTCTACAATTCAACAAATCCTTTCCTAAACTCTATGTAGTAACTCAAATGCACTTTGTTTCACTATTCCACACTGTCTGTATTCTATGTTCTGTTAAAACTCCAAGGGTCTTCTTTAACTATCTCACACCACAGCAATTATCAGAAGTAACAAAAAAAAAAAAAAAAAAAATCTCAAGCCACAACTATTTTGGTCCTTCCGCCACATCATTACTCTCAATGAGGACTATCTGCAATTAATGAACTTCGTCACCCATGACGCATCCATTATAGTCGGTTCTCTCTTATTTTATCTCCATAGGTTCAGACTAATGTGTTCATTTATATCAATCATTCATAGTTGGCAAATTAACCACCTGAGGAAGAAGGCTTCCAAGCAACTCATGTCACGAATTATGTAAATATTGATACAAAAGACTAGAAAGTCTAGAACAAATAGTGACATCCAACTCTTTCGAAGCAATACAAACACCAGAACTATTATTGCAAGTAAAAAAACAATGATGGAAACCTAGCACCTCTTCCACTACTCAGATGTGAACGAGAAAGGAGAACAGAGTGAGAAATTGACTATGGTACACTTTCCTCACATCTACTAAAATACAGCAGTTATAAGAATAAAATACAATATAATCACTCAACAAGAGGTTCTAAAAGTTTTCTGGAGACCAGCTGTGTGAGGCATGTTTCAACCAGTATTCTCTCTCTCGATCTATACTACCATCCAAAGGTCACGAGTGTGTCCAATTCAAACATTTAGTAAGCTATGACACTTTCATTTATCAAAAAAAAACATAATAGAAGAAAATAAAATTTTAAAATTGTCACATTGCTACAGATACAGCATGCACCACACATGCACCTCCCTCCAAATTATTTATCCTTGCCAAAGTTTATTCCCCATAATATTAGAATCATGCAATTTATTTACTTTTGGTGAATCAGAATCATTTTAAAGTACCATGCTACCCTTACTCATGGAAGACAAAAAATACAGCCTAAGTTCTTCCTAATTCAAGTTATACATGTATAAAGAGAGTTCACCTCATTTAATAGCTTAGATAAGTGAGAGAAGAATCTGGCACCTTAACATTTAGGACAGAAAGTAAAGCAAAAATTCCGCTAATTGCTAAAATCCAACCGGAATTGAAGTTAATGAGTGATGCAATTCAAAGTTCACAATGCAGGAAATACCGCAAACCTGGTTAAAACACAACGAAGAAGCAGAATTTGAAGTCCAAGATTGTCATCCAACAAAGTAAAGCCTACCCCCGAAGCTTCGACACTAGTCGCATCATTTTGCAACAAAGGAAATGCAGCAGATGAGTTCTCGAAGCACAAGAAATCCGTCTATAATTAAAATTGCATCATTCATAAGAGTATCAATCTAAAGGAAACTAATATCAATAGTTATGCTAGCGCAGCTATTGAACTACACTTGTGCAAACAATTGCATCACTCATAAGAGTATCAATCTAAAGGAAAATAATATCAATAGTTATGTTAGCGCAGCTATTGAACTACACTTACGCAAAAGGATTTGGCAACGTAGAGACTTGCACTAGCATCCTACTCAATACTGCCACTAAGATTTAGATCATTAAAATTTATTTCTGAACACTGCCAGATTGAGTTCTCCACTGACTCATTATTTACACTTGAGCAAGTTTTTTCAGCTGCCACTTCATACCCACCAGAGAGCTTATTCTCTATCCAAGTTAAAATTGAACAAACACTAGCCTTCCAAAACATGAAGGGTCTTTAATTGTGGCAAGGAAATAAAGAACATCATACAGCGGTGAAGATCATTCAAGAGCCATAGCATACCAAGTCCAGAGAAGATGTTATAAAATATTCATCCAGGAAAGAAAAGTTGATTGGGAGAACAACCTCAGCTTAGGTTGTCCAAAGGTCAAGAGACTCAAAGTAGCCACATTACTGACATACTTCCTTGAAAAATGGCAAATAAATATCTAAACTTCTTGAAAATTAATTGCCCCTCATTCCATCCACAATGACAACTTCATATCTAAACTGCTATTATCCAATAATCCAGATAACTTCAATGGGTTACCCTCTTCCATCAGGTGCATGAACAGGCAGACTCACACCACGCAATTGCTCAATTTACAGATCACACTCCTCATGTCCTGGAACTCCCTTACGACATGATTCACACAGGATGGTAACACTGAGCTCCAGTCAATGGTCATATTCCCGGAAGAGAGCCAAGATACGAGTTTCCATATCAATCTCCAACAAAATCCTACACATATGGATAGGAGAGAGATTCAAGGGGGAAGGAGAACTTTAATTGAATAATGAGTATGCCCAATGCTACTGTCATGATTACTCCATGTTTATTCTGCCATTTAAATCCTTTCGGATAATGTTGAGTGGAATATTTTGAGTAGCAATGAGTTCGATGATTGTAGATACCCCTTATCCACATGCATGCCACCTCTGCATAGGGCCACACAAATCAGCTCTGTACTTCCACATTAAGGCTCTCCACATGCTCTACATAGGCTGCGACACATGTTCGGGAAGTCGAACAGCACGTCCCAAGTCCTTGCACATTCGGTATGCAGAACGAAGCACACAAAATAACAACGTGTATCAAGGACCAAAAGCAATTTGTGCTTTGACCATGTACTTCGTCATTGGTCCACTGAACCATATCACTATGCTCTCCTAGCTCAGGCTATGGGGCAACCCTAGATAAGCCTGAACAACCTTATCAGCTGGCACCACGAGAACTTTGGAACTTGTAGCTTAGGGGCTGAGGATAGAGATATTGCCTCAGCATTACACTCCCACATGGGTCTAGTAACCTTTAGGCCAATCCAACTACGAGAGAGAGACTTACCCATTTAGGGCTCTGATTCCCTTGCCTACTAAGAAAAGGACTCTTATGGATAAACCTCATCCCTTATAAGTCAGATACGTATCCCTACTCTCAAGGGGCATTTTAGTTATTGGAGAATTATTATAATAAAAGAAGATCAATTGAGGCATAAAACTATACTTTTGTAAACTAAAAAGCACGAACACTCCGTTGGAGGAGTCATACCCTTGTCGGACAACGACACGCATGGCACACTCGCAGACCCGTGTCGACCACTCCATGTTACGTGTCATTTTTTTTTTTTTTTAATCGGACACTCCACGACTCAGCTTGGACATGCATGTCTCATTTTGGACACTTTAAAGACACGACAGGGGCTCAACTATATTAGATGATGATGGATAGTTGATAAAGTATAATGAAGTTTTAATGTGTTGAGTAGTTTATGACTTTATAGTCATATTAATGGTACAACTTTTTTGTTGTTAATGTGTTTATTTACTTTATCATTTTTTATGGAACGTAATTGACTAATTGTGAATGATTTATTGTCGATTAAGTAGTGAAATAGGTTGTTTTTTTAATTTTAATTAGTGTTAACTTGTATATTTTTCACATTACTTAGTAAAATATTTATATATATGACATAAAAAATATAAAAAAAAAAAATTTTGTCATGTCCCCGTTGTGTCATTTCCTGCATTTTTTAAGAATTGCAATGTCAGCATGTTGAGCACGTTTTGTATCGAACTCTCATGTCCGTGTCCATGCTTTTTAGTTTGTGAACATGTGCAAGTCAAATGAAAATTTTTCATCTATTTTCTTAACGCATTGCTAACATAAGGTGTTAGTAGATACAAATTGATAATTTAAGAGCTCATGTGTCACATTTTAGAGTTTAGGGGGTTTAGTAATATGATTCATAGTTCATGAAATGTTTTTGAAATTGCCCCTTAAAAATATCCCAAAATACTCCTCTAGTAAGACCTATTTAAGGTGGGTGAGCTTGACACAACGCGAGAAGAGCACAAGCACAAATCATGTCGGGCCTAGGCCTAGCACTTGAGGGCCGGCACGGGCACGGCATGATTTTAAAAGAGCCAACACAAACCCAACACGAATCTTGATGGACCCAAAATTAAACAAGTTGGTTGCATTGCTCTCAAGGAAATGTTACCTCAAAAGGTTCAATTTTTCCTTTCACAGTTGCATTGATTTATAAGTATGTCAAGATCCCACAAAGGCATCACTAATCTCAGCTCAAATGATTTCCATCCAGATTGAACATTACTCAACCAAAACAGATTTATTACCACCCCTACCTAAGGTAATTGTAAAAAGCGACTTTTCAAAATTAGTACTCTCTGTTTCCTTTTGCCTTGAGTGGTTTTATAACTTTGAAAAATAGCATGCAACAACATGTGCTGCTATTTTTTAAGATAATCTTATTTAAAATCCTATTAACTCTAACAAGGCAGAAAAAGACTAGCAGCTCATATCAGATATGAGGATTTCAGTTTTTCCTCTCTGCAAGGTAGCATTCACAAAGTTTCTTTCATATTAACGTAACTTTTATAAATGGTTCCATATTCCACGTATAGATTTCCCCCAAACTCCACATAGTCCAACACCAAACCAGCCAACCCCAACCTACTCTTCTGTTTCCCAAAAAAAAAAATGAAGATTAACGGTTAAAAGGACACACACAAAGATAGGAACATTCTAGGATATGGAAATGGATTGCTACAATAGTCCAACACCAAACCAGGCAACCCCAACCCACTCTTCTGTTTCCCCAAAAAAAAAAAGATTATCAGTTAAAAGGATACACACAAAGATAGGAACATTCTAGGATATGAAAATGGATTGCTACAAGAATTCTTCCCAGCAAACCAACAGTTCATATTCACAAGTAATAGTTAATAGTTCAGAATGTATCCTGAAGTAAAGCAAAATTAGCCAATAAATTTCATCCTATTAGACCAATCAGACGAGCTGGCGACCAACCCGACACAGACGACTTAGACTCATGGTTATCAACCTCAGACTTGGTCGATGAAATCAAGGGGAAAAAATCCAGTTGTCAAAATGCACTAGCCAGCAGGTAGCAGGCAGACAATCCAATTTGGAGTTTTAGCAACATCCATAAAGGATGACTAATTCTTCAAATTTTCTAAGACCACAAAATATTAGCCTAGAAATTTTGACATACGAATGCTTAGTGATTAAAATGTCCAATACAGATTAACAATTTCCAAACAAGTCACCAATTGCACCAGCAGAAAACTACAAAGCAAATTTTGCTAATAAACAAATTTGTGCATTGAACATATTCTTACCATATAAAAAATTTGGAGTTTCTGCTTAACTTTCAGCCTTTATGTCGTCTGCTTCGCCGAAAAAAGACATGTTGAGTCGTAAAGATCTATTATAGAAAACAAATACTTCAACCGAAGAGATAAAATCAACTTCAAAGACCAACCTCAACAATTTAAGCTAATTGTGATCAAATTACAGATTACTCCTTAATTTAACACTCTTTTATACTATAAAGAATAGAAGCTGCTAATGAAACAACAAGAATCAACCTTCTTCACTAAATTCAACTAAAGCCATGAAAAATAATCTCTCCAAGACAATAGCAATCAAAGGAAAATCATGATTAAAATCCTAGCATAAAGACAATTCCTATTCTTAGATATCCAAATATTTGGTCCTGTAACCATCTCCATTGGAAGTCCTAAATTGCCCTAGTTTGGAGTTGAGTATTATATCATTTTTATCTTCCATCTGTGCTGTTGGAACAATGTTATTTATGTTCATTAGAGTTTACAAGTTACAGCTATTTTAGTAATTTCAGGATTTACTGTACATGGCCTGTGGTAATGGTCCTCATGACGTTTTATGAATCATTTCATATAATTGGATTTTATGAGGTTTATAGCGAGTCTAAAAGAGTTTCCATAGCCACAGTTTTTTATGTTCATTGTCTTGGTCACACGAGCTTAGTAGCCCACAAATACAAGCAAATCGAAAACTAACTTGTGGATCAGAATATTGATTCTGTGATTGGAAAGACAATGTAATTCAAGGCCCATATAGTTCATCTATATCTAACATTCACTTGACAATTCCAGCTGCTGCCAACCTGGGGCCAACTTAAAGTTGGACTTCCCAAATAGTCATTAATATAAGGACTAGAACCCTTAACTGCCATCAACCAATGAAAATGCAACAAACTACAGAACCAAAAATTAGTTTATACTATTCATCCATTTTATACAAGCTAAACACCCAAATTCCTGACCTTAATCCCAAGTATGGAGCCGCTGTCGCCAAATAACCCGTAACTGACCTCTTAAGCTCACCCTTGCGGCAGAGCTAAGACAGCACTTCCGCTCTTAATAGCCCAATTGTCAAGGACAGAGTTAGTGATAAAAGCAGTGTCAGAACCGCCTATTTACGTCCAAAAAAATAGTTTAACATGTGGATATACATTTACTTATGCTTATAGTTGCGCTTGAATGTTATGTTTCCTATTCTCAGAAGAGAACAGTTTGGGCCACGTCAAGCAAAAAGAAGCTGGCTTCCCTTCTCCTCCACCTCCATCGCTTCTACAAAGAATAACCTAGAAACTATTCCACAACCCCCAAAAGACCCCACTTTCATCAGCACAACCCTAAACTGGACATTGTGGACAATAAACCCCAACCTTCTCCCCTACATTTAGCCTGATTCACACCCCAAAACCCTAATTCGTTGCTGCCCAAAATTTTCCAAAACATAATTTATGATAAAAGTCCCATAACACTTTGTTTTGGAAACCAAACCATTACCCTACCCCCTTCAAATTCCCAAAGCCATTCTCCTGCCTCTTACACACTTAAACTACCAGCTTTCCATAACCAATAGAACCATAAAAAAAGTAACTGCAGGATTCTCCACTCAAGGTTTCCCAGTATCATTCCACAATAAGCTTACATGGTAGAAGCACCCCAATGACCAAGAGTAAGTCATCTAAACAAATAAAGAACACCGAAAACTTGTAGACTAGGTTCATGGCTTTAATAACTAACTTGGTCAACAATGCATATGCGTCAATAAAACCAACATTTATCACCTAAGTAGAGGCATCTCTAGAGCCATTGATGAACTTAAATCATGATTTTTTACTTTTGAACCGCCAGCTACAAGTATTAGATTACCTCTCTCTCAGTTTCTAATAACATGAGTTAACAAAACATATTCTCCAATAAGTAGCATGATGAAGCTACATAAGCAATCTAGTCAATACTCAAATTCTCTTCAGTTGACAACACAAAATATCCCAGGAGAAATCATTGATATCATCTCCAAACAATTTAAAGTGAATAAGAAAGCAAGCATAATAACAGCTCTGTTTTTTGCATTTCACTTCTCTTTCTTATTTCCCCTCTATTCTTTCACTGATTTATAGGGTTTAATGACGTACTCACAAGAACCTTTCACAATTCTAAGTTGAAATATATGTCTAGGGACTTTGGCTTGATAAAGACTATTAATCTATTGCAAAACACTACACTTTGAATGTTCTCAATTGGATGCAGAAATTATTGACTGCCTGTTAGACTACTTTGCTACTATGATTATGGATTCCTAATATTACCACTGCCATCGATTTACATTACCCTCAAATTTCATGGTTCATTTTTCCATTTTCTCTATGATTTTCGAATTTTTCCAGTCTCCCATTTCCAATAGCCATGTTTTGCATTTAATCATCAACATTGTACTATCTTTGTAATGGTTGATTAGCTATTAGCATCATGAGCATTTTCTTCTCAACAAAGCATCAAGTGTAGTGAGTATTATACAGATTCTGCATTTTGTCTGAGACCATCCCTTGAATGGTTCAAGTTACTTCATGAAAACCTCACAAAAGGAAAGAGGGTAAAGGGCTAGGATGAAAGTGAATTGCCAGCTGTTCAAATGACTGCACTAAGACAAAAGCATCATTTTATTTTGAACTAAGCTGGAAGCAAACAAAATTTGATGGTTTTCATTTAATGCTACACACCTGTGCAACACACCAAAAAAAGGGTCATCTGACGAACTGCCTAAGGCAATTAATGACCTGATACCCGATCACCACTGTGAAAAGGTAGGACTGCCACGAGGTCAGTCAAATCTGGCTGTTCCAAAAAGGGAAAAACACTAACCAATTGATGGCCAGAAAGGCTAATCTGAACTCAGAAACACCGCATTTCGAAGTCAGGCAGCCCATGACCCCAACAAACTTAAAAAGTCATCTCAAAATAGTATTTAAAAATTAACAAGTGATTGACCATTGGTTGAACTAGCATTTTCAGGCTTGAAATGTTTTACCAAACAGAAGTCATTCACAACTGGCTCAAACGCAGGTCACCATGAATTGGTAGGCCCAAGAAACAATAACTTGTTCCGTGCGTGCTATTTCACAGCTCTATATCTCAGTATGAGACCCGCAGAGTCAAAGCAGAAGCCATTATTCAAAACTGATGCCTCATGTTGCATTGTGGAATTACTACTAAATGTTGATAAGACGGAATAAAGCCTCAAAAACCAGAAGAGACTGAAAAGTTAAAAATTTACTCAACACCTCGCTCATTTTTCATCACTTCTGTTTTTCGTACTCCTTTCTAGTCCTCTGAGTTACATTGACTTATCAAAAGGAGGGGATGAGAAGGGGGCGATTGGAAGTAACTAATAGTTTTCTTTCCCGTTAGTGATTACAGTATACAGAACCGTTACACAAAACCCTATTCCCATGACAGAAATAAATTTGTGGTATTCCATATGAACTTACATTTGAATTTTTAAGAATCTATTGCCTATGAACTTCTTAAAAATGTGTTTTTCAAAAAAAAAAATGTCCTTCAATTTTTTAGAATGCCTCTCCCTCTTTGAGTTTCTAATAATCAGCAATCCTCATTCCCCTAAATTTATTGACTATGAAATTCCCTTTGAATCAAAACCATTACAAATGGCAATTATGATTGAATGTGAAATTCCTATAATTTAAGGTAAATTAAATCAAACCATGTGGGAGAAATAGAATAATTCAAAGAGACAACGAATCTTCCAAATTCAAGCCATGCAATCAGCTCAATACCAATATGTTACATGCTCGTATATCAACCAGGAAGTATGACAGGCCTACTAGGGTAACGTGTCCATGCCCAATACGTATTGGACACTGGCACAAGTTGGATATGAGGCATATGCCTTCAAATGAGGATCATTAATTTATAAATTCTGTTAAATAATAGGACAAACTTCGCACACGTATTGGACACCCATATCAATTGCCTACATAAATGTGAAACAGCATAAGTTTGAAACAAATAGAAAGAGGGGCCAGAGGTTAAATTTAAAAATTAAAAGAAAAAGAGGGATGGATTTGAAAATTAAGGGTCATCATATCCCATGCTTTAATTGTTAACCACACCTCTTTATTCCTCCTTTAGGATTTTAAATTTTTTAAACTACAGCCATCACAACTTTCAATTTATTTGTGAAGAATTCCGGCCTTTTAAAATGGACATCAGGGCTTTCTTTCCTCACTTCTTTTCCAACATATAAACACACATGATTTTCATAGATGTGTTTGTGTGTGTGTGTGACTATGTGTACCTGTCATGTCTATGTCCCAATCTTTTGGAAATTGCCAATTCAAAGTGTTCCTATTGTGTTGCATCCATGTCCCATGTTCATAGCTCAGCGCATCAGATAACAAATGTATGTAACGATCTTAAATGTTTACTTTGTACAAGAATCCGAGTTGACAACCCTTTTATGGCAAGGAACAACCCCCCCCCCCCCCCCCCCCCCCCCCCCCCCCCCCCCCCCCCCCCCCCCCCCCCCCCCTCTTCCCCCCTTCTTTTTTGGACCCACCCCCTAGAGGGTAAACTCCTGCAAAGCAAAAGACTTGGAAAACATTAACCACTTAAAACGAATATTTGATAACAAAATCAATAACCAACTTACTGAGTTTTGGCAATTTTTGAGCCTTCTTTATCTCTTTTAAATGATCATACAAGAAATATCTAAAGTCATTGCCATCTAGCTTCTTTTCTTTCCCAATATTAACAAGACCTAAACTAGCTCACTTCAAAAAAATTTTGTTTTTTGTTTTTTGATAACGGAAAGTCTATTAGCAACACGCCACCAAGGGGGCGCAAACCTATACACACTAAGTATACATCCAGAAAGCAAAAAGGCCCCACCAAATAACCCTATATCACTACAGGGACAAATCCCCCAAAAACTCTCCCGAAGGATCCAACGAAAAGGAAAAAGTCTCCCTCAGCCAGAAAAATAAGGAGACAAACACCATTCCCTTTCAAACTATACACTGTGCACTCTACACCTTCAAAAGATCGACAAAAGACACCACATCAAGCACAGCGGAGCAGGCTCCCCAGCTTTTGTCACGTCCCCATGGGCAACTCCTTTAAAAAAATGTTATAAATATCCTAAATACATTTTCTAGACAAAACACATTTGTCCATGGGAAAGGAGAGAGGGAGAGTGGGGCGGAGAGCAAAAGAGAGAGAGTTTGGTTAAAAATTTATCTCCATCTTGCAGCCCTAATTAGGACGTGTAAAATTTCCATCTTCATATGAGCAATTGACACAAGCTCCAAGAATGCCCCACCACATTTTCTAGACAAAACACATTTGTCCATGGAGAGGAGAGGGGAAGAGTGGGGCGGAGAGCGAAAGAGAGAGAGTTTGGTTAAAAATTTATCTCTATCTTGCAGCCCTAATTAGGACATGTAAAATTTCCATCTTCAAATGAGCAATTGACACAAGCTCCAAGAATGCCCCACCAATATCAAAGGTTGAGAAGGACAAGCAACAAACATTCTCGTCCCAATTTTGGCACCAAAAATAAACAACATAAAAGCTCTGAGCAAAAAGCACATATGCAAGTAAGGAAGCAAATTGCAGAGACACATATAATACAACAATCTCACCCTTAATCCCATACGTGCACCCAGTTTAACTCAACATGCTCATCACATGTACATTTCAGCCTAAAACTAGAGGCCCGTCATAGGAGCTATGGAAAGCACCTAATTTTTCCCATAAAAAGATCTAAAAATTGCTCAAACAAAAGATGGTGCAATTTCACTTTTAACTGAAGTATTAATTAGACATAAACTATCCCACTACCAAATAAAGATGTCAAATCAAAAACAAAACAAACATAGCTGAGACTGAAACTTCAGTTCCAAAATACCATCTCCACTAAAAGAACAGCAACCTGAAATGATAAAACTAGCATAAACCACCCCAAATGAGGAAGAGAGACATAGTAGGGCGAATCACCTAAATTGCTAAATGTAAAAATACCGAGACACAACTTTGGTCCCAAGTCAAGAGTGAGACTGCTTCAGTCCTTGCAGCATGGCACAATGACTCAAGGCTTATTGCCACGAATCTGAAGACCAGAACCTCTCAACTTGCTTGGCCCCTCAAGTGAAGAATGATCATTGGAAGTCCTGCAAAACAAATGCAGAAGGATAGTTTAAGTTTTAAAAACATCTGTAGCATTCATTTGATAAACTGATGACAACTCACTTCTGCTTCTTTGCATTCTGCTGCTTTATGCTTAGAACCATATCCACAGCCATCTTTTGGTGTTCCCTTGTTTGTGAATGCAGGTCTAACCCATCCACTGTTTGACAATCAACTTTACAGATGCGGCACCACCCCATACTGGCTGCCTTCCGCTTCCTTGAGTTATCAAAAGGATCCATGCCACCCTGAAGATATCCATGCAATCAAAAAGATGCACTCCCCAAATTCATATGCACAAAAAGCTAAGACTTCTGCATGCAGAAGACAACAGCCTTGCATGCAATAACATGCAATAAAGAACGTCCATATCAACCAGTTACAGGCCCCACAAAAAAAAGAGAACAGGGAAGAACAAAATTAGCAGAAAGGCTAACAGCACTTACGGTGAGGGAAAAACTGCTCCTAAATCCAGGCTCACCAAGACGTGGATGACCTGACTTGTTACCTCCAAATGGTTCGCCAAGACTTAGATGATGCGGGAAGTTTCCAGGACCAGCCAGATCCCCCATATGTGTGTGACCAGGAAAACCAACAAAACCAGCAGGCTCACCAAAACGCAAATGACCCGGTAAGTTCCAAGGGCCCAGAAATTCACCCCTCCTTAAATGGCTAGGAAGAATATCTTGCCCAATCAAATCACTGCTTTGCATATTCCCTGGCCCATCAAGCTCACCTCTTCGAAATTGGCCAGGCAAAATAGGAAACCTACTGTCATGAAATGAGTTGCCAACAGGATCTGAAGGAAAGTTAAAGGATTTGTGTCCTTCACCAAGGAAACGTGACTCACAGCCCTCAATATCATCCAGTCCTGACTGTTTACGGGGGAAACCAGAAAGACCGCCAAAATCACAAGTTGGAAAGCCAGGACATTCTCTACCCGGGCTTCTAGGAGTCAACTGATCCATATGATGCCGACCAAATCCAGGAACTGGTCCGAGAAAGTCTGGATGAGTATGAGTAGCATCAGCTCTACCAATGTTACCATCAGGACCACCCCGTCGTGCTCTATCCCCAGCATCATTTGAACCACCAGGATGATAAGGAGGCAAGAATCTAGGAGCACCACCAGCACCTGGATCTAACTTCAATCCACCATAGTTTAATCCACGAGGTGCCTTGTCAAGAGGTCTTGATACTGCATCTACAGAAAAACCATGAGGTCCCCTATCATTAAGCCTTGATGAGGAATGGTAACTCCCAAACTTTGGTGCAGACTCAGTGTCCAAGTGAGGGTGCCTAGGAAATTGTTTCAGGTCTTCAAACTCACCTCGGTCAATGTGCCGAGCTGGTTCCATTGGGAATCGATTCAACCCCTCCTCAGTCGGAGGCTTGAACCTTTCCTCGCTCAAACCAACTGCAGAGGAGGAATCAGTACCTGCAGCCTCATTCATTCTCAAAACATTGGATTCAATACCAGGAGACTGTCCAAATGGAGCCCTTGCCGAAGAGCCATGCAAATGGGCATAAGGTTGTCGGCTATCCAAGTGACCAGACCTCTGCTCTGAAAAAATTTCACTTCCAAACGGATTAATGGGATGATGCAGACCAATCTGCCCTTCAGGGCCATCTGGTGGTGTCCTTCCCATTATTCCACCAAGTGAGTTGAATGAGCCAGGAGGTTCTCCTTGAGACATCCTGGGGAGCCCAGCATGTGAAGGAGGCACATGACCTTGACTATAATGCCCTTGATGAGCTACAGATTGTGATTCAAAACCTCTCTCAGGGGGACCAAAATGACCGGGTCCCCCATCAAATGATGTTGAGTTTGGACCTGGCTGCTTCAGCACAGGTGGCTGGAAATTATCAGGTGGGTTTAAAGACTGTCCTGACTGAGGCAAATGTCCAGGTCCTTGAGGCCTAAACATGTTGGGGGGTTGCCCTAGCACTTGCGCTTGATGCAGGGGCCCGGGAGGAAGTGCTGATTGTAAAATTGCAGCACGAGCAGGCCTCTGTTGATGAGTGGAAGGTCCATAATGCATTAGCATATACTGATGCCTGCCTTGATCAGCCGGTGGAAAAGGAGTAGTAGGATGCACAAAGCCCTTGCCCAGCGCCTGAGAACCATCCTGCAAATGATCTTTACCAGTACGAGGAGGCAGAGACCAAGCAGAACTGTCAGGGATGTGAGTTGAAGCCATAGGAAAAGCTTGACAGCCCTTATCAGCTCCACCAGATACCAGCATACCAGCATCTACTGCATCCCTTGGCCACTTCCCACTCCGTTCCTTGAAAGATTCAGCTTGCTGCAATGAAGTATCATCTGCTGTGGAATGCTTCCCTTGTTGAGGGATACCAGTGGCATGTTTGCGTTCCACAGCTACAATTTCTAGATATTTCCCACCAGGTGAAGATTCCAACCTATTACCCTCTTTCTTAACCATATGCTTGATTGCAGGATCTGCAGAAGCATTTCCCACTGAATGCAACTCGGAGCCTGTATCCTTGCCATGCATATCATCTTGACTATTATTATCTGCATCTCCACCTATAGGTTTCTGTACATGATCCATAGATTTCACATCTGTTTCCGATTCGAGATTTTTTACTTCAACTGAATCAGCTCCAAGACCAGATGTTAGAACCAAACCATTTGGTTCCTCTTGAGAAGTTTTCCGCAAGGATGATCCATGATTTTGATCAGCTACACCTTTCTCAGGCATATGATTACCTTGCCTTTCAAGTACCATAGGTTCCAAGGTCAGGCCAGACTGGACATTTTGTTGTTCAGAAGACATTTGCAGTTCGTTGTTAGACTTCAGCGGATAATTTTGATTTGTCAGAGGCTGGTTTGCACCAAGCTGCATTGGCCTAACTTGAGCTGCACCAGAAAATCCAGCAGGAGATTGTGTGAAGGGCAGTGGTTGTGCCCCATGATTTGGTATCATTGGTCTTGCAGCATAATTCTGAGACTGCTGAGATAGTGCAACATTCTGCTGTGATGACATGTAGGCACGAGAATTTTTCTGCACCGAGTGAGGCGGGCCCTGAGGACGCAACTGAGATTGCATAGGCTGCTGCTGCTGCTCTAGGAAATGGCCATGTGGATGAACCTGATTCGAAACCAGAACAGATGTCTGCCCTTGCAAATGTTTCTGAGGCACTGGTTGTTGCATTGGCTGCATAACAGGACGTTGGTGGCCAGGATGACCAGGTTGCTGAACATGAGGATGAACTGGTTGTGCTTGCCCTACAGGACCGCTTGGGACCTGACCCTGTGGAGGAAACAAAACAGGTAGTTGCTGATTTGGCACTGGAGTATGAGATTGGGGTGGACGGATTTGAGGAGTCTGTTGAGGGAATTGCCCATGCATCTGGAGAGGATGCTGAGGAATAGGCCCACTCTGGGGTTGCATGTGAGGTGGCTGCTGGGAACCCAACTGCATTTGCTGATGAGCCTGAGGTTGTGGAAACGATTCATGACCTGGAACTGCATATGCCAATGGGTGTTGTGTCTGCGGCTGAGCATTTGGATTTTGGAGAGGATGAGGATGGGAAAGCTGTGGTTGTGGCTGGGCTTGCAGGTGAGTTTGAGGTTGCAGCTGTGGAAGAGGCTGATGCAGAGGGTAAACCTGAGAATGAGACTGAGGCTGAATTTGTGGTTGTGGATGTTGCATCTGAGATTGAGGCTGCTGATATTGGGGAATCTGCATGTGCTGCTGTGAATGAGGCTGAATGGGATGGGACTGGGGGTGGGACTGCGCTCCAGCATATGACTGGGGCCAGGGTTGGGGCTGGCCATGGGGTGGTGGGTGAGCCTGTGACTGTATTTGAGAGGGGGTCTGCACCGCAGGGTGGAGTTGAGGTTGTGGGTTGACTGAAGCCTGTGCAGCCACTGGAGCCTGAACATGCTGAAGAGGTTGAGGCTGATTTTGTGCTTGGGGTTGTGTTTGGGGTGTAGGCTGGGCCTGGGGCTGAACCAGTGGTTGAGACTGAAGATTGTGCTGGAGCTGGGGTTGAGAGTGAGCCTGACGTTGTTGCTGCCCCTGCACATGTGAGGGATGCTGCTGGTATTGCTGAATAGCCTGCTGTTGATACAGATAGTAATTTTGATAAGGCTGCTGATAAAGCTCATGTCCAGGATATTGCTGGTAGTATTGCTGGTACTGTTGCTGATACCACTGTTCTGGGGTTGGCACAGCAACCAGAGCCACACTGTGAGCCTGAGAATTTGCATTAGCCCGCAGATTGGGGTCCTGTCCAGTTGGAGGGGCAGCCATGGTTTGTGATGTCAGGGCCCGAGATGTTGATGCCCCAGACTGAGTAGCAGTGTGGGCCTGTTCAGCATTTGCCGATGTCATCGTGGCTGTGGCTGCACCACTCTGCCCACACTCTACCTGTAATGCCTGAGGCTGCACACCCTGTTGTTTAAATACATAAATAAGAACTAATTAATCAATAAAACAACAGAAGTAGCTCATATAAATATGAAAGCTTGGGCCTTAATGCACTAACAGGACAGTTCTGAGCATGCTCCTGCACTTGACGATGCACAATTTGGACACCACATCTGTTGCATACAACTGGGGAGTTTCCAAAGGTGCAACCAGAACAATGGGAAGTGCACTCAGATAAAGGACCCTGCCATGAGCATCCACTCCTGTGATAGAGACAATGAACTGCTATTTTGCCAATGGTTTCAGCCAATCCTTTGTTTGATTCTATAAGAGGCTGCAAAAACAAAAGTCATTAAAGAACTGTAGATTAGAAAGATAACACTCAGCAGGCGATATAAAGAATGACAAGGAGAACTTAACCTTCGAATCTGCTTCCGTCACCAAGTATCCATCATAGGGGCATGCCCGGGTAGTGCCCACAATGTATGTCAAACACGGTTTGCAATAAAGATGGGTGCACTGTGACTGAAATGCTTCATCTGGGTAGACAAGTAGGCGACAAACAGGGCAAAAGTACTCTCCAGCAAGAGACTGAATATTTAGTATGCACTCGTTATCGAAACCCATGATAGCTCAGCACTCAAATCCGACCAAACATCAATGAAATGGATCTAGAGAAGTAAGAGAAAAGGAGGGGGGGAAAGGGTATTATATCAGCTGTACAAAGCAAAAACGAACAAACACTAGCCAACAATGCTTTGAACAGACGAGGATGGTAATAAAGTATATTCGGAGGCAATAACAATGACAAAAAGAACAAGAGAACCCTATATTAACTAAAAGGCGGGTATTATATCAGCGGTACAAAGCAAAAATGAACATACACTAGCCAACAATGCTTTGAACAGACGAGGATGGTAACAAACTATAGTTATAGAACAACAACAACAACAACAACAACAACAACAACAACAGAAAAATGAACAAGATACCCCTATATTGACTAATGTTTTATGCGAGATCTGAGTTTTAGCCAGCATTCATGCCAACAGAGCCTAGTTTACAGAAGCAAGAAAAGAGAATGAGCCAGTGACGGCAAAGAACAACATTAGATAATCATAAGACAATAGCCATCAGATAAACTTCTGTTCATTCCGTCTATATAAGGCATGCAGAAATATGGAAACTCTCAGCTCATGCTTTGATAAATTGAACAATCAACCGAGCACATATTGCAGTAAAACTTGCAATCCCCTGATACACAAATAGAATATATCACCCTATTGCTGACAATTACAATCAAAACTGAAACTTAGATTCCTCCAATAAATTTTCTTCACAAAGGCAAAAATGCTTATGAACATCAACTACAAAAAATTTATGGAAAAGTATCAAGTTTAGCAACTAGACGTGTCCTTGGAGTAAAAAAATGCTCTAACTCCCCAACTGTGAGTCTGTAACGCTCGCAGTTGGTTTTCACACATCACTCGTGCCCAGACCGATGTGTCAAACTAGTTATCACACAAACAAATAATTAATTGTTTTAAGCTTCTATAAATGTGATTGGTTAATCCATATCAAAAGAACTCTAGCAAATGATTCATTTTCCAATGCACTGAAACGAGCCAAATCAACTACCATGTCCTTTGGCAATAGAGGTAGAAAATTTTGCAGAAGCCACTAATCATGTGCATACTACATGCCCAAACACAGACACATTGATACTAAGATTCCCAGTAACAAATGAAAAGTAGTCCACGTAAGCATTTACAGATTAACATGAACTTCTTTTTTTTATTTTCACATTAGACTAGTCAACATAAAATTCACGAAACATTCACATAGGAACCCCAAAATTAAACTAGTCGATTTAAAGTAACAAACTTCAGGAGGTAGATACATAAGTTAACACCTGACATAAACCGTAATCGCATGGGAAATCAAATACTCAGTAAAATAAACCCCAAAATCGATAAGATACAAAATCAAACAAGGGAAATGATCGGTAAAGCATTCAAATCAGGCATGCATGGTGACGGGCGAGGAAAAACTCACAGATATAGAATCAAAATCGATAATTACAATCAGGAGATCACCCAAATGACGAAATTGAGATATATATATATATATATACACAAATGCATAATCATAAAAAGATCAGCACAACTAGCAAAACCAATATTATAATCCAATTATTTCTGTATACATAGATGTCGCAGCTAAAATTCACAGATACAGCGGTCGGATTCGATTGAAGATTGTGAACCCTGAGCCAGATGGGCCTGCCACGGAAAATCAAGGTTCTGGGTTTTCGAAGGTCGAGAGAGTTACCAAGTTTTAGAAGCAGTTATCGAGAGTATGCATATCGACTGATTCGAGGAACGAAGAGAGAGAGAGAGAGAGAGCAAACCGCGGAAGTGAGACAGGCGGTGCTTATAAGGAGGTGAAAGCCAATGGTCCGTTTGGTTCTTTTCTGATACAGATAACGGCGTTAAGGGGTTTACCCTAACGCTCGTTCAAAACCAGCCGTTAAAGTTTAGATATTTTTAATCTAATAAATTGGACTTTTTAAAATGTTCAAAATATTTTGTAACACAAAAAAAAAAATATTCCCAGAGGGTCGATTTATTTTTGAGAGAAACTTTACCACAAAGGTTGGTGAAATTTCACTATATATATATATATATATGTTTTCAAAAATATTTATGTTTATTTTTTATGAAATTTTATATAAAATAAATCAATAAAATGTAAAAAAAAAAAAAAGATGAAGAGATTTACTGTCCAACAAAATCTTAAAATACTACTGGACTTTCATCATTTGTGCAAGTTTTTTTAACTTACTTGGTGAGCTTATACTGAAAGTAAAAAGTATGCAAGAGCTTTTTCCAATTAATTTTTATGGTAAGCAATAGTTAAGGACTTACTTTTTACGACGAATTCAAGTAAATTATGAGTTTTCACAGAAAATCAAATAATAAATTAATACTAAACGGAATAAATATCCTAGTAGTTTCTTATGGTAAAGTAACTGTAAAGTACTATATATATGCAACTGGCTATTTAGCTAAATAAAAATTATGAAAATTTTAACTACTTATTAAATTTAGATGATAATTTCATCGAATATATAAATAATGTTCTCTTTTTTGTAACTTTTTATGTAAACACAACTGCAAATATTAAATATATTTCAACCGCTAAGTCCAACTATTTTTTGAATTTCGCGCTTAGTCGATAACAAAAAAAATAACTACCATTTAAACATTCGCAATAACTATAAATAACTGAAAACGACTAATTAACTTTTGCCACCCAACTACTTTTTGAACTTTTGTCGTGAACTAAACTCAAATAACTAAAAACGAATCAATAAATGCGACAAGATAACTGTTAAAATTGAAAAATAAAACTTTTGCCGTTGACAATGACAACTACTTTTTAAATATTTTGTCGTTAATTGGACTTAAATAACTAAAAATTAGTTAATAATATATACACTTTACATTATTTCTAACAATGTTTTAAGCTTTTTTCGTGAATTGGACTTAAGAAAATAAAATTGAGTCAATAAAATTATAAGTAAGATGATAAAATATGCATATGGAACACTGATATATATGCTATATTATGTATTGCAATAAAATAGTACTGATTTCATAAAACCTTTTGTGCAATAAATTTTGACATATTCAAGTGTAAATTCAATACTTATAAAAAAAAAATACACTTAAACCGTGATTGTATGGCGACAAATAAATAAATGAACAAACTTTAACAAACATCTTAAAATTTTGCGTGAATAACTGAAAAATAAACAATGCAATTTTGTTGATCAATTTTATAATTACCTTTTAATTTTTTTTGTGAAGCAAACTTAAATAACATTAATGAATCAATAAGATTTAAAGTGATGAAATATGCACGTGAAATACTAGTATATATGCTCCCATAAGGAAGTTATTTGTCCTATGTTATTTCCCGTCAAAATCCTTAATAAGAGTTAACAATTTTATCCAATATAAACCATTTAAAAAGTAAAACATATAATGTGCAATACTTAAAAATTAAAGGAGCACATTGAAACTCACCCCTAACCGTGGGGGTAAGAATGTAATATATCTAAAAATAATGTAATAATAAATGTATTTCTAAAGCAATTGCAGCAACCAATTGCAAAAGTCCTATTACAAAAAGTTAAAAAAAAAAAACAAATAAATTGGATTACATGATTGTTTTTGCAAATTCAAACAATTATAAGGATATTTCCTCCCAAAGCTTTATATTGGGTATCAAATAATTTTCAATGATGTTTCCCATGAAGTTCAAATTATAGTAATCCAAGTCATGGATTTTAAAAATCTCATCATCAATAGACTCATTTAATGCACGTACCAAATAATTGATTTTAAATTAAATAGCTTTTGAAGGAAAGGTTTAGTCTTATTTATGGCATTTGTTTAATGTTACCTCCCAATGCTTTATCTATACTGCATTAAGTACATCTAATTTACTATATCTATCTTTATGTATATAATGTTCATCTTAAAATTTTCTCTCTCCTATGTGCACCCTATGTGACACTTTATATCTTCTTATATTTTTAAATGCCACCTCATAGGGCCAATGAAAGCTAGCCAACAATAGTTACTTATTTCTAATATAAAAAAAATTATTTATATAAACTCCTAATAGAAATATTAATACTAAAGAAGACTCATTTATTAATTGATATTCCTCTATCCTTCAACTCTTATACAAATTTTAATATATTATGAATTTAAATATAATAATACTTACCTTTTATATCCTCTCACCACCAAATGCTACATTTACCCCACCTTAAAAAAAAATATTTCCCTTCCTCTCCATTTCCATGTTAATTCCAAACGAAATAATTCTATTAATAAATGCAACTACAAGTTTATAACTCCCATCATAACTTATTAAACAGGTTATTTTTATATTAAATAGAGAGACACGTATAGAATCTAATTTGACAAAAATTAGTGGAGCCAATTAAATAATTAATTATCTTCATTGTATTGAAAATAGTTATTATGATATTGTAAATTGTAGCATTTAGAAATGAATAAGGAATGAACATGTCTCGAGTCGACCACTCAATCTAATTATCTCGGCTCTATTTTTCATGCAAGTTTCAATTAATTGGCTTTGAAATTTAGCGTTCGTATGTATAATTTAGTCTTAAATTCATATAAAGCACAAAGCTAAGGTAGGCCATAACGTTTAAGCTAATTATTTTTAAGAATAATTATTAATTAATAAATTAACTTAACCTGGTATGACTAATCATATTTTTGTTATGTATTATGAAGGGTCAAGTAGATCTTACTATGACTAATAATTTCGGTAAGGCAACGTGTTGATTTCAAGTTAATACATCTTAATTAATTAGTAAATGAGTTCGAGTTCGTAGAAAAAATTGATGAGATTAGTTAGGTTCCTATATAAAAGTAACAATAAATATAAAAATAATTAATAATTTCATTTAAATTATGTGCATAAAAAATATATTTTTATCACGTCCATCACACGGGTAGATTGCTGCTTAATTTTAAATAAGTACATAATGATAGGGATTTGCATTAAGTGGTTAATTCCGATGTCATTGGTAGAAAGAATAAATGACTTGTGTCCATATAATTTAGGGTAATGCTTATTCTCAATTGCTTTTCTCATTTTTAGACAGATGATTGAGAAATTCCATTAATAAATTTATATGGGTATTTTTAACTCCGTACAATGCTATTCGTATATGCTTGACTGATGCCTTAAAGACAAATGTTGTCTTTATTACTATATAAACAATTATTCCACCAACCATCAAAACATCTTTTATGAAATGATACTTATAATATACCAACTTCAAAGTTTGCATTTTGAAATATACATAATAAAAGGAAAAGAATAACAAAATTTATTAACGAAATGATGTAGTTGAATGAGAGTCATTCACTTTAAAAACAAAACACCTAGTTAGGGTTCTTAATTACAAAAAATACAACTGCACATCTTTCTGGTGAATTTTTATACAAATTTTATAAATTTTTCTAATTTTTGTACAAAATATTACACCAAAATAATATAGTGGTGACAATTTTATAATTAAAAGATATATTCGTAGATTATTTATTTTATAATGATGACCCACACAATAAGCTAAATCATTTTGTACACTATTTGTTTTTGTTTTTTCATATGTATTATCATTACTTCTGATGAAATGCAAACAAATATAGTAGGTGGTGCGTACAAAAAAGTAATCATCTTTCATAAAATTTGTACAAAAATCTAACTATAATGATGTGAAAGTGATATTTTTGTAATTTTATTCTAAAATTAATGACTTTTATTCAATTACATTATTTTGATAATAAATTTAATAAAAATTTTAATTGTATAGCATTACTTGTTCATACATCATTACTACATCATTACTCGTAATAAAATATAAAACAATATAATAGATGGTGGTGGTGGTGAAAGAAGGTGGTGGTAGCTGCAAGGAATGCTCAGTGCTTTTAGGATAAAACTATGAGGATCAATAAGCGCAATTTAAGGACTGTGTGGTACAATTTTTTTGTTTGACTTTTTTAGCTATTAAGCAAAAAAAAGTTATTTTTTTTTATTTTTTGCTTTTGTAAGTTAAAAAAAAGTTAGGCTCGAAAGTCTTATCAAACGAACCTTTACCTTTCCTTTTCCATTGTCTTTTTGTTAATCACTTTATTTCTCTCCCTCTCTCTCTCTTATTTTATTTCACATTCCTTTAATTTTTTTGAAAAATACAATTATTATAAAAAATTTATACAGAAAAATCTACCAGAATAATAAGACAGTAACATTTTTATAATTAAGAGTCACTATAATAAGTGTTACGTTTTTAACTAAATGACTCTTACTCAATCACATTATTTTTAATTATAAATTATGTATAAATTTTTGATTTGTATTATATTACATTTTTTATTTACAAAACTAAACAGAAAAATAAAATATTTTCCTTCATTTTCCTTGCAACCTATTTGAAACTTGGGAGAGAAAAGAAAAAGAAAGGAAAATTTTTAAGATTTTATCCTTTATTTGTTTGATAATTACCTAGAAGATAAATGAAAGGGAAATAGAGAAAAAAAAAAACCATTCACTTTCTCTTATTTCCTCCGCTTTTCTTTAATATTTTTTACAAAACTAAACAAGTTGGAAAATACATTCCATTCATTTTCACTTTATAATTCTCTTCCGATATGTTTGGTACAAGGGGATGGAATAATTATTCCTATTTTTATTTTTATTTTCTTATTTGGTACCACTATTTAAAGGTAAATGACCATTCTCATAGAATAATTATTCTCACATTTTGTTAAAATGACTATTTCATATTTCAAGTGTGGGAATGGTCATTCCATTCTGACATAAAACAGCATAAGACAAAATTTAGTAAGATTTTTATTGTCAAATTTTTTAAAAAAATATAAAACATGTTTGGTAATTATTTTTTTAATTTTAAAATTTAAAAAAAATAAAAATTTTTAAAATTAAAAAGTTAAAAATTCTCATGATCACCGTCACCGTTAACCACCACCATTATCCTTCGTTAGTCAAAATTAGCCGACATTCACTGACATCGCTACCTCCTATTGCCGTCATAGTCCCATCACCACCACCCACCATAAGCCACCATCGCTGCTCCACCACTGCTGTCGTTACTGCTACCAACTACCACAACTGCCTTACTATCAACTGCCGTCGCCGTCACTGTCACTACCATTACTAATTCTTAATAATATTTAATAATTAAATAATTAAATAATATATATTATTAATATTTTATATAATATAATATTAAATATTTATATCATATACAAATTTTATTCCATTTTAATCTAACATTATTCATTAATCTTACCAAAAATAAAAAAATAAAAATAATTATTTGATTACATTTCTTTCCATTCACCTCCCGTAACAAGCATACCCTTCGTTTGCATGCACTCCTCAAGTTCTAAAAAGCAGGCCGTAAGTGGTACGCGGACGCAGAGATTGGTAAAGCAAAAGGCACTGTCCGGTCTTTGCCAAGTCTTCATTCCGCTTCGATCGTCTTCTCTCCGACTGTAATTTACCTTTCAAACAGCCGCAAGATGTCCGGAGGACGCCACACTTCCGGTGATCGCAAGGTACAAAACTGCAATTTTTCAAAGTATTATTTTCAGCTCCTCATGTTCTTGCGTTTCGCACTCAAACCACTACCTACAATTCTTCTCCAACAGGTAATCAGCCTGAAGCTTCTGATAGACAAAACCAGAGACCGAGTCATCTTCGCCGAGTGCGACTACGAGTTCATCGACACGCTCCTCTCATTCCTGACACTCCCTTTGGGGACAGTGGTTCGACTGCTCGGCCCTGACTCTGCCTCGGTCGGATCCATATCCCGAATATACGGCAGCGTTTCGTCTCTCCAAGTGCCTTACCTCCGTACCATTTATTGTAAGGGCATGTTGCTTAACCCGAGAAACGCATCGGAGACTCAGTGCAACCAACTGAAGCTCAATATCTACCCTTGGGAGCCTGCAAAATTGTACAGGTGCAATGATTGGCCCGCCGATTTCTGTGCGGGGACCGGCCGTTGGTTCAGTACCTTCGAGGAGAGGCGTTGTCGATGCGGGAGGTCGATGGTTATGGAGCCGAGAGTGAAAGTGGAGGATAAGGCAATCGCGGACGACGGCGAAGAAGAAGGGGGAGTGTTTGTTAAGGAAGGAGCCGCCAGGTTTATGCTTACCGATGATTTGCAGGTGATACCTGGGACTACTGCTGCTTGCATTTCGCTTTTCCGCAAGCTTGGGATCAATGATGGAAGTGAGGTTGAGGAGAGGACTGTTGAAATTGGAGTAAAGGAGGTAATGTTGTTACAGTTATTTATCATTGATATATAGATAACTCCATGTTTGAGTTATCCATGATATCAAATTCGTCTCCATAATTGCCAATTTGTCATGCAGATGATAGTAGACGGCCAACATTAGTTTTTCATTTACTACATTTATTCTGCTGACTAGGGTTAATGTGATCAGTTTATTTATCTTCCAAAACATTCAAGCTAACACTTACACACGTGACGAAAATGGGAATATCTCTACTTTGTAAGGCTGTATCTCAGAAATGTCAACTTTGTAAATGAATATGTAGTTCACCTTCTTTTTTTTAATAATTATTTCAAGAGTAATATGCTATATACAATTTCATTTCTTAGTCTCTTTTCTCACTTCATGGGAGACTCATTCACTTTTGTGTAGGAGAAAAGGGATTATGTGTAGTATTTTTCTTATTTCAATTATAACAACGATATTGAAGGAGTGCAGGGTAGGGGGAACAGAACACAGAACATGATAAGCCTTGACGTGTAGAGCAGTGATGGTTACGTGATGGCTCATTTACGCACAATACCACATGAAGGAGATGGGGCTTCTATTGACTCTTAAGTGTTTTGGAATTAGTGATAAATTTCCAATTGATCAGTAGAATGGACTAACGATCACTGGTCGTAGAGTCCTTGTGGTTGGTTATTCAAAACTCTGCCTCTTCCATAAGGCCTCTGAGTTTGAGCTGACTTAGAAAAAAGAAGAAAGAACCAACATGGAGACGCACAATGTCAATAATGTTAATGTTCTAGTGATTGATGTATTTGTACTGATTACTAAAAAATTAGATGAATAGCGGGCAAAAGAAGATAGATTGGTTTTACATTGCATATGTACTGATTACTTGAAAATTAGCTGACTAGAAGGTATGAGAAGAAAGATTGGCACCGTATTGCTAAGCGAGGGATTAAAAATGTTCTATCATGACTGTCGATCACAGTTTCTTTAGCATATATATAATTTCTTCTTCCTGTTGATCCCCTTGCTGGCTGTTTTTTTTTTCTCCCCATTTTTCTTTTCTTTTTCTCCTTGTGCACTCGAATTTGGCTTGGGTTAGGTGCTGCGTCTGCTGAAGTTTGCATTGCTCTCCAAGTCACCCTTGACGGAAGCAATACTGCTTGTCCAAGGCAGCAGTGTAAAAGATGAAGATACTGTAAAATTCCAGCAGAAGAAAAAGGCTCAATCGGACAAAAAAGCTAGGGCTGTTAATTCAAATAGTATGAACTTGAAGCTTATAGTCAGCAAATCTAAGAAAAGAGTTCTGTATGCTGAAGCTGGAGTGGACGTGGTTGACTTTTTATTCAGCTTTCTCACTTTTCCTCTCGGGTCTGTAATAAAGCTTCTTGGTAAGAATTCTGGCTTTGGGTGCATGGATAACTTGTACAAGAGTGCTGAACATTTGAGCGCTGGAAGTTACATTAAGTCGGAAGAATGCAAGAAAATGTTAGTCTCTCCAAAGTTAGCTCCATTCTTCGGCTTTGAGAACCAGCTGCTTCAGATAGAGGAAGCTTCCTATCCTCGGTACAAGTTTGATTTTGACAGATGTTTATGGTTAGTGACTGACAATACAAAAGCTGAATCAATGAGTTCTCCAATAGGAGAACCTTCGGAAGAGGGAGTCCGTTTACCTGTTGTGATGGATCCCAAGTCTCCCACCGGAGAAGTCCATGCCGGGAAAGGATACATGAAGGGACCTGCAACATTCATGATAACAGACAACTTGTTTGTGACACCACTTTCCCCTATCACTAGCGTAGCAATTCTCAACCAATTGAGTGTGCCAATCAGTGACATTGTGGAGCGTGTGGTGACTATGGGCAACGATGAGGCAAGCTTTATGATTTTAAATCAAATACTAAATTTTTTAAAATTCTAAAATCTCATAGAGATGCCTTACCGTTCATGAAGAGTCCACGGAAGCAATAACTGATGCCTTACCGTTCATTATATCTCATAGAGATCCCTCATTCTTTTTTGCAGGCCCTGAATCTGCTGAATGCTTCCTTAATCTCGAAAACAGCTCTGAGTGATGTCTTTAACTGGAGGGAGCCATATCCAGAGCTAATGCTAAAGGTGTAAGAACTTGCCATAGATGCAATGTGTGTCTGTGTGATCAGTGTGTGCGTATAATTAACTTTGGAAATGTAAGGCGTGCCTGTGTATGTGCCTATGTTGAATGTGTTTGTGATGATTGTAAATTATCCCACAGTGTATGAATCAGCCTACGCTTTTATACTGTAAATAATGAATTAAAGCTGTTAATGAAGTAATGAAGTTGGGTGGAGCCCAGTCAGAGTGCAGAAATTATTCTAGACAACAGCTGATGTATGTGAATAATCAGCTTTAGGTAGTCATAAGCAAGTTATGTACAAAACCTTAGGTGATTGCACAAATCTACCTGGCATACCAATTAGGCTAGATGGCAGCCCAACAGGCTGATAAATTGGCTTTGTGCAAAAACAAGATTGACAAATTGAGAATTGTAGCAATTGTTTTTGCTCTACAGGATATATATATATATATATATATCCAAATCCAGGATATAACTAGTTAGACTGTCTAAACATGTTTATCATTTGAGTATTGTCAATCTAAGACATATACATGCTAGTTAGATACGTGCTACCTCTTCACCAAATGTTGTGCTCTACTGCAATGAATTACAAGATACAACATCTTTGGTGTATTGTTCCGAGTTATCTGAACTATTAAGCATAGGTCCTCCACCGTTATATTCTCTGCCATTTGACTGAATGAAGAGTTCTGCAAAGAAGTGCATGATACACTCGTTAATAATAATGAGAACAGAAGCATTCTCCGGTTATCTTTTATGCCTTCTCGTTCTATTGCACAAAATTAATAACGACGTGCATATCATTGTTAATCAGTTGATATTAAGTTGCTCTGTCGAGAGTCTGTTGCCTCAAAGGCTGCTAGAGAATAAAATTTAGTTTGCCTCGTGGCTGAAAATTGTAGGAATGGACAACTAAAATCTCACAACTGCCACTGAACACCCTACTTTCCAATAATAATACCCGAAAACTTTAGAAAATATGGTTCATTATATATGAGAGAACTGTGATTACACCTTATGGCAAGCCATCTGAATGAGAAAAATATTTAGTGCAACGATGATGCCAGGTGAAATGCATTGATTTTTGTCAAAATTAAGAAGTTTGTGAAGACTTTTTTTTCAAGACTATTTGGTACGATTTCATTAGCTTTTAATATCATGTCAGTAAAATGGTGTGATTTTACCGTTACACTTATTATTTTCTGAAATTAAACATAGCCCCAATGAAGAGAGAGGGATGAACCACCCTAATTACTGATATTAATATGCAGGTAAAATTTGCAAAAATCGAAACCACTGTAGATTTACATGATGACTAATGTCCCCCCTCAATTAGAACATGGGCCACCTATATTTTGTTTGGACTAAATTGATGTTTCACCGTCAGGCATTGAGTGAACACCGAATTGAGGTGCTTGCCAATGCCAAGCAATATTAACCAAGCACCTCAAATTTGCAGAGTAAATAAGTTAGAGTTGGATCACACAACGAAGCTGAACTAACCTGTGGGGGGCCGGGGGGGTATCATTTTCAGAACTGTTGTTTTTGTTTTCGTTTCGTTTTATTTATTTTCGAGAACAGATAGCTTGATAGCCAGATTTTGATAGCTTGTCCGAAGACCAACAGATATATGTATTTTAAAAAAATTTAAATTTTCAGCTAAAAATGATATTCACAAAAGACTCTGATGTATTACTTTCTTTATATTTATGAAAGTGATTCCCAGAGTTTCTAGGAAATTTCCATCTGCCTGTCACATTCTTTCTATGAAAGGGGTTTACACTAACGCTCGTTCAAAACCAGCCGTTAAAGTTTAGATATTTTTAATCTAATAAATTGGACTTTTTAAAATGTTCAAAATATTTATTAACACAAAAAAAAAAAAAATTTCCAGAGGGTCGATTTATTTTTGAGAGAAATTTTACCGCAAAGGTTGGTGAAATTTCACAATATATATATATATATATGTTATCAAAAATATTTATATTTATTTTTGATAAAATTTTATATAAAATAAATCAATAAAATGTAAAAAAAAAATGAAGAGATTTACTGTCCAAGAAAATCTTAAAATATTACTGGACTTTCATCATTTTTGTAAATTTTTTTTTCGTTTGTGTACATTTTTTTTTTAAACTTAGTCGGTGAGCTTATACTAAAAGTAAAAAGAATGCAAGAGCTTTTTCCATTTAATTTTTATGGTAAGCAATAGTGAAGTACTCACTTTTTATGCCGAATTCAAGTAAATTATGAGTTTTCACGGAAAATCACTTAGTGAACAAGAGAAATGAAAACTTATAAAATAACTTTTATAATCAAATAATAAATTAATACTAAACGGAATAAATATCCTAGTAGTTTCTTATGGTAAAGTGACTGTAAAGTACTATATATATGCAACTGGCTATTTCAGCTAAATGAAAATTATGAAAATTTTAACTACTTATTAAATTTAGATGATAATTTCATGGAATATATATTTTGTAACTTTTTATGTTAACACAAAATATTAAATATATTTCAACCGTTAAGTCCAACTGCTTTTTGAATTTCGCACTTAGTCAATAGTGAATAGAAGACAAAACAAATAACTACCATTTAAACATTCGCGATAACTATAAATAACTGAAAACGGATAATTAACTTTTGCCTCTAACTACTTTTTGAATTTTGTCGTGAATTAGACTCAAATAACTAAAAATGAATCAATAAATGCGATAAGACAACTGTTAAAATTGAAAAATAAAACTTTTGCCGTTGACAATGACAACTACTTTTTAAATATTTTGTTGTTAATTGGACTTAAATAACTAAAAATTATTTAATAATACATACACTTTACATTATTTCTAACTATGTTTTAAGCTATTTTCCTGAAGTGGACTTAAGAAAATAAAATTGAGTCAATCAAATTATAAGGAAGATGATAAAATATGCATATGGAGCACTGACATATATGCTATATTATGTATTGCAATAAATAGTATTGATTTCATAAACCCTTTTGTGCAATAAATTTTGACATATTCAAGTGTAAATTCAATACTTATAAAAAAAAAAATACACTTAAACTGCGATTGTATGGCGGCAAATAAATAAATGAACAAACTTTAACAAACATCTTAAAATTTTGTGTGAATAACTGAAAAATAAACAATAAAATTTTGTTGATCAATTTTATAATTACCTTTTAATTTTTGTTGTGAAGCAAACTTAAATAACATAAATGAATCAATAAGATTTAAAGTGATGAAATATGCAAGTGAAATCCTCAACAAGAGTTAACAATTTTATCCTATAGAAACCATTTAAAAAGTAAAATATATAATATGTAATAATTAAAAATTAAAGGAGCACATTGAAACTCACCCCTAACTGTGGGGGTAAGAATGTAATATATCTAAAAATAATGTAATAATTCTAAAGCAATTGAAGCAACCAATTGCAAAAATCCTATTACAAAAAGTTAAAAAAAACAAATAAATTGGATTACATGATTGCTTTTGCAAATTCAAACAATTATAACGATATTTCCTCCCAAAGCTTTATATTGGGTATCAAATAATTTTCAATGGTGTTTCCCATAAAGTTCAAATTATAGTAATCCAAGTCATGGATTTTAAAAATCTCATCATCAATAGACTCATTTAATGCACATACCAAATAATTGATTTTAAATTAAATACCTTTTGAAGGAAAGGTTTAGTCTTATTTATGGCATTTGTTTAATGTTACGTCCCAATGCTTTATCTATACTGCATGAAATACATCTAATTTACTATTTCTATCTTTATGTATATAATGTTCACCTTAAAATTTTCTCTTTCTCCTATGTGCACCCTACGTGACACTTTATACCTTCTTATATTTTTAAATGTCACCTCATAGGGCCAATGAAAGCTAGCCGACAATAGTTACTTAATTCTGATATAATTAAAAAAATTTATTTATATAAACTCATAATAGAAATATTAATATAAAGAAGACTCATTTATTAATTGATGTTTCCCTATCCTTCAACTCTTATACAATTTTTAATATATTATGAATTTAAATATCATAATACTTACCTTTTATATCCTCTCACCACCAAATGCTACATCTACCCCACCTTAAAAAAAATATTTCCCTTCCTCTCCATTTCAAGGTTAATTCCAAACGAAATAATTCTATTGATTAATAAAAGCAACTACAAATTTCTACCTCCCATCATAACTTATTAAACAGGTTATTTTTACATTAAATAGAGAGACACGTATAGAATCTAATTTGACAAAAATTAATGGAGCCAATTAAAAAATTAATTATCTTCATTGTATTGAAAATAGTTATTATGATATTGTAAATTGTAACATTTAGAAATGAATAAGGAATGAACATGTCTCAAGTCGACCACTCAATCTAATTATCTCGGCACTATTTTTCATGCAATTTTCAATTAATTGGCTTTGAAATTTAGCATTCGTATGTAGAATTTAGTCTTAAATTCATATAAAGCACAAAGCTAAGTTAGGCCATAAAGTTTAATCTAATTATTTTTAAGAATAATTATTAATTAATAAATTAACTTAACCTGGTATGACTCAAACTATAAGAGGAGAATTAACTAATCATATTTTTGTTATGTATTACGAAGGGTCAAATAGATCTTACTATGACTAATAATTTCGGTAAGGAAACGTGTTGATTTCAAGTTAATACATCTTAATTAATTAGTAAATGAGTTCGAGTTCGTAGAAAAAATTGAGGAGATTAGTTAGGTTCCTATATAAAAGTAACAATAAATATAAGAATAATTAATAATTTCATTTAAATTATGTGCATAAAAAATATATTTTTATCACGTCCATCACACGGGTAGATTGCTACTTAATTTTAAATATGTAATAATGATATGAATTTGCATTAAGTGGCTAATTCCGATGTCATTGGTAGAAAGAATAAATGACTTGTGTCCATATAATTTAGAGTAATGTTTCTTCTCAATTGCTTTTCTCATTTTTAGACAGACGATTGAGAAATCCTATTAATAAATTTATATGGGTATTTTTAATACCATACAATGCTATTCGTATATGCTTGACTTATGTCTCAAAGACACATGTTAACATATGTCTTTATTACTATATAAACAATTATTTCACCAACCACCAAAGCATCTTTTACGGAATGATACTTATAATATACTAACTTCAAAGTTTGTATTTTGAAATATACATAATAAAAGGAAAAGAGTAACAAAATTTATTAAAGAAATATAGTAGTTGAATGAGAGCCATTCATTTTAAAAACAGAACACCCATCGTTATGGTTCTTAATTACACAAAATACCACTGCACATCTTTCTGGTGAATTTATGTACAAATTTTATAAATTTTCCTAATTTTTGTACAAAATATTACACTAAAATGCTACAGTGGTGACAATTTTATAATTAAAAGATATGTTTATAGATTCTTTATTTTATAATGATGACCCACACAATTAGCAAAATCATTCTGTACACTTGTTTTTTTTTTTTGTTTTTTTTTAATGTATATCATTACTCATGATAAAATGCAAACAAATATAGTAGGTGGTGTGTACAATAAAATAATAATTTTTCATAAATTTTGTATAGAAAATCATACTATATTGATATAGAAGTGATATTTTTATAATATTATTTTAAAATTAATGAATTTTATTTAATTATATCATTTTGATAATAAATTTAACTAAATTTTTAATTGTACATCATTACTCATAATAAAATATAAAAAAATATAATAGAAGATGGCGGCGGTGACCGGTGATGTTTTAGTGATAGAAATTAAGGTGCAAGGAATACTGTGTTTTAGGACAAAACTATAAGGACCAACAAGTGCAATGAAGGACTGTTTAGCTCATATTTTTTTTTAACTTTATTTTATTTTGCTCTTTTGGCGCATAAATAAAAAAGTTAATTTTTTATTTATTTTTATAAGCTAAGAATAAGAAGAAGAAAAAAAAACTTGACCGGAAAACCCTACCAAACGCACCCTTAACTTTTCTTTTTCTTAGTCTTTTTGTTAATCTCTCTCTCCCTCTCTTACTTTATGTCACATTCCTTTAATTTTTTTGAAAAATACAATTATTATAAAAAATTTGTGTAGAAAAATTCATCAAGATAATATAATAGTGATATTTTTATAATTAAGAGCTATTATAATAAGTGTTATATTTTTAAGTAAATGACTCTTATTCAACTAAATTATTTATGATTATAGATTATGTATGAATTTTTTGTTTGTATTGTATTATATTTTTTTTATTTACAAAATTAAACAGAAAACATTTTCCTTCATCTCCCTTTTAACCTGAGCCTGTTTGGAACTTCGAGAAGAAAAGAAAAAGGAAAGAAAAATTTTAAAATTTTATTCTTTAGTTGTTTGATATTACCGAGAAAAGAAATGGAGGAGAAATAGATAAAAGATAGAGGAGAAAAAGTTATTCACTTTCTCTTACTCCCTTCATTTTTTGTTTTTTTTATTTACAAAACCAAATAAGTTAGAAATCCTTCATTTTCTCTTTATAATCCCCTTCGTTTCCGTTCAGTCCTCGAGTTCCAAAAAGCAGGACGTAAGTTATACGCGTACGCAGGGATTGATAAAGAAAAAGGCACTGTCCAGTCTCCGCCAAGTCTTCATTCCGGTCCGATCGTCTTCTCTCCCACTGTAATTTACCCTTTCAAAAGGTCGCAAGATGTCCGGAGGAGGCCACACTTCTGGCGATCGCAAGGTACAAAACTGCAAATTTTCCAGTTTTATTTTTCAGCTCCTGCTCTTGCCTTTCTTATTCAAACCGCTACCTACAATTCTTCTCCAACAGGTAATCGGCCTGAAGCTTCTGATTGACAAAACCAGAGACCGAGTCATCTTCGCCGAATGCGACTACGAGTTCATCGACACGCTCCTCTCATTCCTTACACTTCCTTTGGGGACAGTGGTTCGACTGCTCAGCCCTGACTCGGCCTCGATCGGATCCATATCCCAATTATACGGCAGCGTTTCTTCTCTCCAAGTGCGTCACCTCCGTACCGTTTATTGTAAGGGCATGTTGCTCAACCCGAGAAACGCTTCAGAGACTCAGTGCAGCCAACTGAAGCTCAACATCTACCCTCTGGAGCCTGCAAAGTTGTACAGATGCGGTTATTGGAGTAACGATTTTTGTATGGTGAGCGGCCGTAGCAATTGGTTCAGTACCTTCAAGGAGAGGCGGTGTCGATGCCAGAGTCCGATGAATATGGAGGCGAGAGTGAAAGAAGAGGATAAGGCAATTGCGAACGGCGGCGAAGAAGAAAGGGGAGTGTTTGTGAAGGAAGGAGCCGCCAGGTTTATGCTTACCGATGATTTGCAGGTAATACCTGGGACTACTGCTGCTTGCATTTCGGTTTTCCGCAAGCTTGGGATCAATGATGGAGGGGAGGTTGAGGAGAGGACTGTTGAAATTGGAGTAAAGGAGGTATTGTTGTTACCATTGTTCATCATACATATATATATTTGAATTTTTTCCATTTCATATCCATCTAATAGAAAGATTTTCATTTCAATTAATAGGAGTGTGACACATCATTAAAACATGAGATGTCCGGTACTCAAACACCTATAAGAGTGTGACACATCATTAATAAAACATGGGATAAGTTTTGCTGCAGTCATGACCAAACGGCCGTGTACTGTCAGTGTTGAATTGTAATGCTATATAATATTTTTTTTAAAAATATAAATTTTGTAATTCATGAATATTATTTTGAAGATTGGGTGTGTAAAAAATATAATCATTTAACAATTTTAGCCACATGATTATGTGAAGAAACAATTGACGGTCATAATACTGTCACAAATATTTTCAAAAAATGTTTGAGGAATCAAATGCTTAAAGATTTTTAAATTAACTTAAATTTTTTAGGAGTAATATATCCAATAACATTTTATTTTGTGCTAGGTCTTGATTTTTAATATAAAAAATTAGCAAAAAAATATAAAATAAAATGTATGCTGACTGCACACAACTCAACAGGAGCAAAGCCCATCTCAATAAAACATGAGATCTACGGTACTCAAACACCCACCTCATAGAACTCTATTTTAGAACACAAACAAATACGTTCTACTAATATTCCTAGCGAACGGCGTTTAAATTAACAGACTCATTTATTTTCTCAAATTTTCCTTTGATGTTTTTGCTGGGTGTCTTTAATGGTTGCAGAAACCATTATCATAATACAACAGAAGAAACCTCTCTCTCTCTCTCTCTCTTTGATGCCTCAGCTTTGCTTGGAATCACCATAATCAGTAGTTCAGTGGGAATGCTATCGTCGGCATCTTCTGATGCCATTGTCACGATCAGAGATCCAATCGTAATGCATCAACGCTGCTCCAAACCGTGATTTGGGGACGAAAAATATAGTAAAATATAAAGAGATAAAAACAAAATTGAAACTTAAGAGTTCGTTTGGAAGTAATGTTAGTTTTTATTTTTTATTGTGTATTATAAATGTGTATTTTTTTTTTGTTTTTTATAATCTAATTATGATATTTATAGATTACCGTTCTGTTAATAGTACCAGACTAATGTTTTAGAATCAGAAAACACACTTATTTTAGTGTTTTTTTTTATGTTTTTTACTTTAAAAAAAATAAAAAACAAAAACAAAAAACAGAAACCAAACGGACTCTAACAGTTTTGACGGTAGCCTAAATTAAAACGACGTAGTTTGGTCATTTGTTTGAAGGTCTGGTGATGTGGGTGTTTGTGTACTGTAGATCTCATGTTTTAATGATATGTCACACTCCTATTAATTGAAATAGAGATCTCCATTACATTCATAAAATGGAGAGAATCAGACCGACCCCTATATGCATAATACCGGATTATGACCTCTCAATTTCATTTATTGAGCTGTTGACACATCAGCTAAAGTGAAAATCAAGAGTTGAAATGAATTGACTTAAAACTTATTTGAAAATAAATAATTTTATGATTATATGTAAGAAAACAAGTTTTCATATAAAACGATGACGGAATAGAGAGGATTCAAATCCATACCCAGCCTACTAGAATTTTCCATTTGATGACATTCCATTAATTGATTTTGTTTTAAAAAATGCTATTCTTTTAAAAAATTTATACAAAAAATTCTATCAAAATGATGGAATAGTGGCATTATGGTAATTAATAACCATCATAAAGTTCATAACAATTATTCTGTTAGCAAATGACTCTTATTTAATCATACTATTCTGATAATAAAATTTATATAAATTTTCTATTTAGCATTACTCTTGTACTTTATAAAAGGAGCTCAATCCAATATATTATTAGACGTGTATCATAGGCCCCTTTGGGTTGTGACATGTTTGATTGGGCCTATGCACACCAAATATTGATGTGGTTGGACAGAATTGGGGGCACCTGTTGCAATGATAGTGGGCTCACGTCCCCTCTCTTCACCTAGATGGGTTTTTTTTTAGTTTTTTTAAGAAAAATGTTATTCTTTCATAATTTTTGTACATAATTTTAAATCAGAATAATGTGACAGTGACAGTTTTATAATTAAAATGCATCTTAATGGGTTCTTTGTTTTAAAGTGATAGGCCCACAACTCAACCACATCATTCTGGATATAAATTGCATATGAATTTTTTGGATATATAGCATTACTCTTTTTTTTATCCATTGAGAGCTCACATATTGTTATAGCTAGTGGCAAGCAGAGGAAGAACTAGCATAAGTTATTGGATTCAATATCATTGAATTATCTGTTAGAATGACGCAATCACGTTGTTGTTGATCACATTGATGTTCTAGCTTCATATACATGTTATATATATATTCTAACACAGATGCAGGCTATCAATGAGGAAGTTTGTGTTTTTATTTATTTATTGCCCATGGAGGATGTTGAAAAAGGCGTTAAAGAGTGAAAAATTGTGATTGCTATTCTATAAGACAGAAGTATCTTATTTTTCCCTCGACAAATAAACGAATCCATTTAGAGGAACAAAAAACAGGAGTGTCACCCAAGTATATATAGTCATCTGTCATGAGATAAAACACAAATATGTCATATGAAAGTTTGGGTAAGAATATTAAGGATACAATTTTCTTTTGAGCTCCAAGGGTGCAAAATTGGATTTTGTTTTAACTTTTACCCTTTGAATCATTGATTCTGAAATTCATCGCTTTCACTTGATGTACTGAGTTACTGTGGTTTTCCATTCACTACGTTTTTCTGTTGGTTAGGGTTAGTGTGATCAGTTTATTTATCTTCCAAAACATACAAGCTTACACTCAAAACATGTGAAGAAAATGAGAATATCTCTATTTTGTAAGAGTAGATCTCAGAAATCAGAATGCCAACTTTGTAAATGAATGTGTTCCGTCATGACTATATATCACAGTTTCTTTAGCATCTTTCATTTCTTCTTCCTTCTGATCTCTTGCTGGCCGGTGATGAATTTGGCCTGGGTTAGGTGCTGCGTCTACTGAAGTTTGCATTGCTCTCCAAGTCACCCTTGACAGAAGCGATACTGCTTATCGAAGGCAGCAGTACCATAACAGATGAAGATACTGTAAAATTTCGGCAGACGAAAAAGGCTCAATCGGGCAAAAATGCCAGAGCTGCTAACTCAAATACTATGAACTTGAAGCTTATAGTCAGCAAATCAAAGAAAAGAGTTCTGTATGCTGAAGCTGGAGTGGATGTGGTTGACTTTTTATTCAGCTTCCTCACTTTCCCTCTCGGGTCTGTAATAAAGCTTCTTGGCAAGAATTCTGGTTTTGGGTGTATGGATAACTTGTACAAGAGCGCTGAAGATTTGAGCGCTGGAAGTTACATTAAGTCAGAAGAGTGCAAGAAAATGTTAGTCTCTCCGAAGTTAGCCCCATTCTTCAGCTTTGAGAACCAGCTACTTCAGATAGAGAAAGCCTCCTATCCTCAGTACAAGCTTGATGTTGACAGAGGTTTATGGCTAGTGACTGACAGTACAAAAGCTGAATCAATGAGTTCTCCTACAGAACCTTTGGAAGAGAGAGTCCATTTAGCAGTCGTTATGGATCCCAAGTCTCCCACCGGAGAAGTCCATGCCGGGAAAGGATACATGAAGGGACCTGCAACATTCATGATAACAGATAACTTGTTTGTGGCACCACTTTCCCCTATCACGAGTGTAGCAATTCTCAGCCAATTGAATGTGCCGATCAGTGATATTGTGGAGCGTGTGGTGACAATGGGCAATGATGAGGTATGTTTCTGGTTGAAATCACCATTCAAATGATGCTTGGACCCCTTCTTTGAGCTATACACAACTAGCAGAAAATTGTTGTGGCTCTGATTTGGAAATCTATTTCTTAAGATCCTCATTATGTTTTGCAGGCCCTGAATCTGCTGAATGCTTCCTTACTCTCGAAAACAGCTCTGACTGATGTCTTTAACTGGAGGGATCCATATCCCGAGGTAATGCTAAAGGTGTAAGAATTTCCAAGATGCAATGTGTGTCCGTGTGATGAGTGTATGCATCCTAGTATGTTCAACATTGGTGTGGCTTTGGAAATGTAAGGCGTGCCTACATATGTGCCTATATATGTTAAACATCCTAGTGTGTTTGTGAGAATCACTTTTTTTTGCTTTATAAATTATTGCAAAGTCTATGAATCGGCCTATGCTTTTATACTGTAATAATGACTTAAAGCTGTTAATGCTTTGATGCACCACCAAGACACATTTTATCAATGAAAATTTGAAAATTTTCTTCTACTAAAGATAAATTAGGATTTTTTTGGAGGCTCTCAATATGTTTCTCAAGTGTGTAAATCCTATGAGACCCATTATTTAAGTATATATAAGAATTGAAGCTCTTTGAGATCAAATAGGAATAGTTTCCTAGAATTCATCCAAGAGTTCGCTGAGGTGAGAAGGTAGCGAGTAGGTGGCGAAGGCTACTAGTTAAAAACTTCAATTCTCGCTGGGGCGAAAAGGTAGCAAACTTCATTAGATCTCTGTTTTTTCATATTCACACAGATCTCGAAAAGTTATATGAAATCGATATATCATAGACTCAAAACGGAAATCCAAGTATTGAGATATGACCTCTTAAAGTTCCAGCTTTGCGTGCTTTAAAAACTTGTATTGTAGTTTCAGTAACTTGTACTTTAGCTTCTAATTCATTCAAACACATACTTTGGATATGATTACAACTCAAAATTGAATTACAATCAAAGTATTACTACGGGTCATTCAAACACTTCTTAGCATTTGTTTGAATACCCAATCTTATTAAACTTATTTATACTTTAACGCTTCGTTTAGAACTCGAATTTTTTATTAAAAAAGTAAAATAAAAGAAAAATAAAAAAAAAAGTGAATGAAAATACTATTTACTCTTGTTTACTTTTTCTTCACATCTTTCTTTTTTCACCTAAATTCAGTTTCCAAGCAGAGTCTAAGGATTTTGTTTATGGAATTTGAAAAACAATAAATGTCCTAACAAGTTGATATTACTCTACTGCTTACAAGCATATGCCTCAAGCGATTGTAGATGATAACCCAAGCACCTTTCCATCTTGCCCCTTCTTTATGTTTTTTTAACAAAATTTAGACTGCCCCATGGCTGAAAATTGTAGGAATTGACAAACAAAATATCACAACCGGTGGATTTCGGCGGACCGTCTCGAATCGACTGTTATATATTTGTATTTGGCATACATGGTTTATTATGTATTAAAGAACTGTGATTACACCTCATGGCAGGCGATCTGAATGAGAAAATATTTAGCTCAACTATAATACCAGGTAAAATGTAAAATTAAGAAGTTGGTGACGGCCTTTTTTCCAGACTATTTGACATGATTTTATTGCCTTGTGCACGTTATCACTATTACACTTCAAATTAGACATAGCCCCAATGAAAGAGGGAGGCAAGAACCATCCTAATCACTGATATTTTGTTAAACTTCAGAAAACTGTTGTTTTTATATTTTTAGAAACAAAAATAATAAAAATTTAAAAAATGCCCTAGCATTATTCATTTTCATATGAAAATTGTTAGGGAAATTCAAAATATAAATTAAAATTATTTCTTAAAAGTAAGATGTTTAAAAATATTTGCAAAAACAATTTGTAAAACGTATTATATGTTTTTGAGAATATTAACCAGTTTTTGAAAGCTTGTCCGCATACCAATAAATATATGTGTTTGGAAATTTTTTTAAATTTGCAGCTTAAAATGATATATTCTCAAAAGTCTCTAATGCTGTACTTTTTGTCTACATTATGAAAGTGGTTCCCACTGCAATTTCAAGGATATTTACATCTGCCTGAACGTTCCGCTCAATGCAAATGATGTCCTCCTCTTCGGCAAAAATAGAAAGGGAGAAACAGTTGTTGTAAACTTGTAGGCGGACGCATGGCAGGATGGAAATTCATGCAACTTTCCTTGCTCTTTATACGTGGCACGCGGTTATGCCATCAAAGACGATATGTGCCGTACTTAGCACGGACAGGGATTTCCTCTTGTGAAAATTCTTAGGCAATGTTTGTTTGAGAGGGTTGGGGTTCGGTGGGTTCATAAAACTCATGTTTGTTATAAAAAAAAAAAAGTATGAAAATATGTAAAACTATAAGAAAGTGATATTACATTTCTTTGTTTTTAGGATAAGATGAAAATCTCATTTTTTACCATTCTACTACTATTATAAGAGGTTAATATAATATTATATAATTATATTACAATATAATATATTATTAATATTAATTTTGTAATTAATAATATAATAATATAACAATATAATAATATTTATTTCATTCTAACTAAATATAATATGAGTAATTTCTTTTCACATCATCACTTTTTTTATTCCATAGTATTACTTAATGTCTTGTGCACATAATAACATACCGTTTTGCCATGTGATCATATTTTTAATATATTTTAATAAAAATTATTAATAACATAGTTTTGTTACACGACAACTTAATATGTTGCCACATATATAGGATAACAAAAATTCATTCAACTTAATGGCCGGTGTGTTTGATACTTGAGGAGAGAAGAGAAAAGAAAATAACTATTGCCTTCCATTGAATAATTTGCAGTGTGAAAAGTTAATTTTCTTTTACTTTTCTTTAATTTTTTTTTTTGAAAATCAAATAATGAGAAAACTCATTTTTCCCTCCCTTCCTTTATATTTCTCTTACCATGATTTTCAAACACATTCTAAGCTGGACAAAATCTTTATCGCTTGAGTACATCCAGTGTTCCTTGATTTCTTTGCCGTCATACATTAACTTACTAACTTGTAGTACATAGTTAATAAAATTACATGATATCACCGTTACACTTAAAAATATTTTCTCAATTTAAACATAGCCCCAGTGAAGAGAGAGGCATGAACCATCCTACTCACTTATATCAATATGCAGGTGAAATTCGCAAAAACTCAAAAACCTTGTAGTTTTACATGACGAGTACTAATGTCCTTGTTCAGAGAGAACGCAGAACCTGTATTTGTTTGGGATTCAATTGATGTTTCACCGGCAGGCTTTGAATGAGCACCGAATTGAGGTGCTTGCCAATGTCAAGCAATATTAATCAAGCACATCAAATCTGCAGAGTAAATAAATTAGCGGTGGATCACACAAAGAAGCTGAACGATGGGCTAACAAGTCTACTGTATCATTTTCAAAACTTTCGTTTTTGTTTTTGTTTTTATTTTTGTATTTTTCATAAGCAAAAACAATAGGAAGTTCAAAAGATCATCGCTTCTATTTATGTAAATCGAGTTTCCTATATTAGTTCTCGTTTTAGTTGTTTTCGAGAAAAGTAACCAGTTTTTGAAAACTTGTCCGAAGACCAATATAGATACAAGAATTTTGAAAACTTTTAAATTTGCAGCTTAAGATGATATTAACAAAAGTCTCTAATGTAGTACTTTGTTTACTTTATGAAAGTGGTTCCCACTGCAGTTTCAAGGATATTTCATCTGCCTGTCACATTTTTGGTCTTTCCCCCAAGCGTTCCGCTCAAATCAAATGATGTCTTCCTCTTGACAAAAATAGATTTGAAGAAACAGTTGTTGTACGTGGGGACATAGCATGACAGAAATTCGTGCAACTTTCCTTACTCTTTATACGTGGCACGCGGTTATGCCATCAAAGGCAATATGTGCCGGTAAGGATAGAGATTTCTTCCAATTTAGGTTGTATGGATTTCTGCCGTTTTATCATGTGTTTCATATTTATATATATATATTTTTAGTATATTTTAATAAAGTATATTAACAACACAAATTACTCTTTCATTTTGTTTTATTTTTTTTAATTTTTTTTACTAAAAAATTTAAATTCCAAGCAAAACATTGACGTAAGAAAAATCCTTATCATTTGAGTTAATCCAGTGCTCCTGATTTCTTTACCCTCATATATTAATATGGATTTGGTTAATGCCACATAAAAATAAACATTTAAATGAAAAAAATTTTACAAAAATAATGTAACTAAATTTAATTAAGAAGACCAACGAACTCTTACTTAATTATTAAAATTCCTAATTCTGAATGAAAATTTTGTATACCTTGGACAAATCACAAAATTTATGAGATGTCCGTAGACAATCATTTTCCCACCACCCCATTGTAGTAGGAGGATCCATCCTTCTACGTGGATCCTCCTGACCGATTCAACCCTTTTCACGATAGTTGCATAGAAATTTCCATGCACTCAAACCCAAAATTCCAAAATAGCATATAAAACTCGAAGCCATAAACGCAACTACCAGTCCTCTCTTCACTTCTCCGCTACAAATTTGTGTTTTCTTCTCTCTGACTCCTGTCACTGAGAAGCATAGCTGATACTTGGGGCGATTCATGACTCTCTCTCTCTCTCTCTCTCTCTCTCTCTCTCTCTCTCTCTCTCTCACATAGCTTCTTCCGGAAATGAATTGATTTAGCAGAGATAATTGCGATCAGATTGAATATTATGCGCTCTTGCGTATCCTGATTTCTGTCTTAAGGTAAAAAGATCTCTGACAAATTTCGCGTTTGTTGATTTTTATTTGGGTTTTTTTTCTAGGGTTTTGTATTCTGTCTGTATATGCTCTTTGTGTATATATATGGGTACGTGCATATTCATCTTTTATGTCTGAAGAGACTTCAACTTCTGTTTTGATCAATCATTTCACGTGTAGAATTTCCCAGTAGTTACATTTGATAGCTCTTCTGAAGGTCTGTTATCCGAATCGGATGCAAAGAAGCATAATTTGTTACCTCTCTGTATGAAATGTTTTCCGTTGACAGAATTTGCTAAGTTTTTCATTTGCCTAGGTTGTCAAAGAAGAAAGTGTATCTTCGAATAAGAAAAAACTTTTGACTGAGAATTATATTCACATCGTAGTGAAAATTGCGAATACGGTGGCAGAAATTTTGTTTTTCTTGGGGAGGGATACACTATTTCTTATCATAAATATTAAAACAAATATAGGACCTAAAGGAATTTTAAAAAACTCAGGGGGCCGGGTCTCCCCTGGTCTTAATACAGTTCCTCTTCTAGGTGGATGTATATAACAAATTCGAATGTTCAAATTTTCGGTTGTGTACATTTTTTACTGTGATAATTTCTTTATTATTATTATTATTATTTTTATAAGGTTTTTCAACATGGTTCACTTAGGCAAGCGTTTATGTGTATGATGTGTTGGAGAATGACATTCGCTGAACACACACTAAGACGAGTCAGTGTTGTAAAGTGCCTTATAATTTATTTAAATTTCTTTTAAAACTGGACTTTAAAAGAAATTGAAATAAATTTAATTCGACTTTTGCGGATTACATCTTGGGCTTGGCACAAGTTTAAAAAAATTTAATGGGGGACAATAGCAAAATAAAAAGAAGTATGGACTTATGTATATTAATCCCTACTTTGAGCTACCTTCTATTAAAAGTTCTAGCCCTTACAACTTCCAATTTATTTGTGATTCTAAATGATTGAGACTTCTAAAAGTAAGGCTTTAGGATTTTTAAATTCCCATTTCTTTTCCAACTTATAAATGTAGAAAATGTATTATTTGTTAATTCTTTTCAAGTATAAGCATATTTGAAATTAAAAAATATAATTTATTTATATTTATTATTTATCTTTATGTTCTTGTCCTGGTTTTTGAAAATTGCCATGTTAGCATGTGCTTCTTGATTTAGCAATTTCCGTTTCTAAACTAGCTCTTGTGACAGATTGTTGTTACAACTTATTCCCTCATTTGGTGATGCATTTTAAGACTTTACATATAATTTAAAGATTTTATTTATCTGGGAATAGATTTGTGCATTTATGGTATTTATCTAATTCTGGTACGGAAAAAATCGATGCTGCCAGTCCATTTATTGGGACAGCTTGTTGCAATTTCCATGTACCATCTAATAAGTGTTATAAGATACTGACACTTTCAGTGTATATTCTGTTGAACTGAATATATAACATGATTTTTCTTTTTGATGAAGGAATAGAAGAACCCATTGGTGGTGCAGGAATGGAGGTTTTCTTTGCTTGGAAGCTCAACGTCCAGAAACCATGTGCTATGATATGGTTTTGGATTTCGCTGTTCCTCTTGCTACAGAATAGCAGAGGAATACTATCAGCTTCCAATTACTTAGTTGGGCTTGGAAGCTATGACATTACAGGACCTGCAGCTGACGTCAATATGATGGGATATGCTAACACAGAGCAGATCGCATCTGGTGTTCATTTCAGGTTGCGAGCGCGGGCTTTTATCGTAACAGAGCCGCAGGGTAACCGTGTAGTATTCGTAAATCTTGATGCTTGCATGGCCTCTCAACTTGTGACGATTAAAGTGCTTGAGAGGTTGAAGGCAAGGTAGTTATTGTCTGATTAAGTTGTCCCTAATGTATGCTCAATTCCGATATAGATTGGAAAAGGACAGCCTTTTTCTTGCATCCTCCCGTTGGCTAAAATGTCAAAAATTTGCTACTGCTATATAATACTCCTAGCAATTTAGCCCCAAGGGCCTTTAAATTGAATGAATTTGGATATTTCTTGTGCATAACCTGTGGTATTTGTTCTCTATTTTTTACATACTAACTGGAATAGTACGATGTTAAATTTGCAGATATGGGAACCTATATACTAAAAGCAATGTTGCTATTAGTGGTATTCACACCCATGCTGGCCCTGGGGGTTATCTACAATATGTTGTGTACATTATAACATCTCTTGGGTTTGTGCGCCAGTCATTTGATGCTATTGTTGATGGCATTGAGCAAAGCATCATACAAGCTCATGAAAATCTCCGGCCGGGATCAATTTTGGTGAATAGAGGTAATGAAAAAGGACTCTTTGCTCTCACTATTTTATTAGCTGCGTGCTAACATCAGCAAGTGTTTCTTCTTGTCTGAAGTCAAAGCAGAAAAACACGACTTGTACAGAATTTGCACATTCATGCATAACGTAATGATAAAGAAGTAAAAGATCACTTGTTTGTTTGTTTTTTTTTAATAGAATTTAATTATCTTGATGAGCAGCATTAATCTTGAGCACTCAAAAGTTGTGAGTTTTGAAACTCTTAAGGTCTCTCTCCCCCTCTCTTGCTTGTTTTTTCGCTCTCTTCGTTCTCTTCGCTTCCTTTCCTCTATAATGTTTTGAGTTTTATGGAAGTTCTCTTTTAGGAGTTTTGAGTTTCTGTTTTGCCGGATACTCCTCTCACCAAAAGGCCTGGGGCTTTATTCCTCTGAATATGGGCCCCATGAGATAATGGAAGTCGTTGCATTAAAAACGTATGCATGCTTGAATGCCAGGCTCCCCTTCATAAGAGTCTCAAAATGCGCAAAAGGCTTGACTATGCATTATATTTTTCAAGTTTGTGATTATGCATGGGTGTGTTGGGTCTTGCCTTGTGTTTTGAGGATTGCGCTAGATGCATTTATCAGAATTGTCTGGTCTCATTAACTTTTTTGAGGAATTCATGAAAGGATTAATTCTTTAATTCTTGAGATGTTGCTCCCTTTCCTCTTTTCAACTAAAATATCTTTCAATTTATATAACATTAAATAGATTAATAACTATCTTTTCACACCTCTCATTTACCTTAAGGACTGACTAGGTGGTGCTGTGTGGATTTGATGCCATTTTCGTCCATGCAATTTCCAAAAATTCCTTGCTACCATCTGAACTGCAGTCCAGGATTTTTCTGAGCAATGCCTTGCCTCCTTACTGGCAAAATCATGTTAATATATATGACATAATTTTGTTATTAATATGCCATCCACAATGAAGGGAGCTCAACATATAATACACTGGTGTCATCGTGCGATGGACTATATTGCATTCGTGTTTTTATGATTAGTTGGTGTTACATCATCTCTTTTTCAATATTTATGGTTACTCATCATAATTTTGGGCTTTCCACTGGCAGGAGAGCTTCTAGATGCTGGTATAAACCGCAGCCCTAGTGCTTATCTAAATAATCCTGCAGCAGAACGTAGTAAATACAAGTTTGATGTTGACACGGAAATGACTCTACTAAAGTTTGTGGATGATGAGTGGGGTCCAGTTGGTAGCTTTAATTGGTTTGCAACTCATGGAACTTCTATGAGTCGTACGAACTCGTTGATCAGTGGGGACAACAAAGGAGCTGCTGCACGATTTATGGAAGACTGGTTTGATAAGAATGGCATTGAAAGTGCATATTCTGATAACTTTGAAGCTGATGAAATCCCTCGAAGAGTCTCAAACATAATTCCTGTTGCTCGCAAAAATCGTAAGTTACTAGCTCTTCCCAGCCTATTACACTGCATTAATATCAGAAAATCAAAAAACGATTCAAATTCGGGTTATTTGTGGGCTAATTATATGCGTCATATAGAGGAATATTATATTATCTACGCTGCTACCATTGAGGGGCTCTGCACTTGAATTTGAAACATTGTTATGTGTGGACCCTTGTAAAAAACCTGAAGCATATCTTGTTGATGGGGCAAGATAGTATCTTAATGTGGAATCTGAGTTACAAATGGGCCAGACTAAGACCTTCCTGAATACTATCTGTTACATATATCAGTTTTTTTTGAAGTAGTTTTAGAAATGAGTATATAAATATTTTACTATCTATTATTCTTAGTTCAACAAATGCAACATGTTAGTTCACTCAGTACACTGCTGTATTGTCAAGCCTTGTCATCAATTTAGGTCTCAGAACGATGGAAACCCACGTAACAGGGAAAAAAAAGGCTGCAAAATATAGCTGTGTATGTTGCATTTAATTGTCTAAGTTGTATTCTATTAAGCTCAAATTCTCTCTCACCGAAAGAGGGGGTGGGGGGAATAAAAGTCGAGAAATACAGTTACAAACAGAATGTATTATCTTAAAATACAGTTATACATTTGCTATTTTATTAGCAAATGTTTGATTCCTATGTAGACCAAACTCTGTCTTTTCAATTAACCATCTCATAATTAATATTTTATAACTAAATGATCTCTATCGATTAGTAAATTTTTTATGAAAACCTTTTATAATATTAATTGTTGGAGAAGAAAATACCATTCGAATACTGGTATATATATTGTTTTGGAATCATTGGTAATATTAATTTATTCATAATAAAGAAGGGTATTAGGGGTTTTGTACAACCAAGACTTGATATAATTGGTATATATATGTATATATACAAGATGTTCATTGTCTTCAAAATTACACATGCATGTCTTGTATTTATAATGAAAATCACACAAATATTTGAAAATCATAGAGTCTTAGGGCCCGTCTGGTATTGTTTTCAAAATTTTTGTTTGCGTTTTTCGTGTTTACGGAATAAAAAATAGTGAAAAGTTTAAATATTGTTCTCATTTTCGTATGGAACAGTTTTTGAGAACTCAAAAAAAATTTAAACTGTTTCCCAAAAGGTGTGTTTTCAGTATCCTTTTTTGTTTTTGTTTTTTTTTCTTCTGTTTTTTGGAACGAAACTAAACACACCCTTAATTTTTAATTATTCTATTAGTTAATAAATTTTTTATGCTCCTCATATTATTAATTATTAGAGGCTCCATTGTAATCTTTTGTGAATACCTTATAAGTATATTGATTAACTAGAAGAGCTAGCATTTTAAACTTGCAACACAATGACACAGAAAAGTTAGAAAATCTCAACAAAAGTGCAACGCGGAAGGATGATCCGGATTGGATTTTATACATTGTTTCCCTCATGTTTGAGTCAACGCAGAAGCGGTAGCATCAACCAGATCGTTATAATCTGTTAAATCTGAAGAAAGGGAAGAAAAAGAACTTCCTCTGCTTAATTTAAAATACTTGAGATCTTTTCATGCAGACCATGAGTTGCTGGAGCTTGCTGCCTCTTTCCAATCGTCTTCTGGTAAACGAGCGACCAGGATTCTGAGTGTTGCAAGACGTGTTAGAAGTCCTCTCAGGCAGGCTGATAAGCCTAGATTTGTATCTGCATTTTGTCAGTCAAACTGTGGTGATGTTAGTCCAAATGTGCTTGGTGCATTCTGCATAGATACTGGGCTACCATGTGACTTTAACCACAGCACTTGTGGTGGAAAGAATGAGTTGTGCTATGGCCAAGGACCAGGGTATGGGATGCTCTGCTTGCTAAGATTTTCTGAAGCATACTTTAGGTAATATTAACTAATCCCTTATATTGCAGTTACCCAGATGAATTTGAGAGTACACGTATAATTGGAGACAGACAATTCAGAAAAGCTGTGGAGCTTTTTGACAAAGCATCTGAACAGTTGAAAGGGAAGGTTGACTATCGTCACACCTACGTTGACTTCTCCAAGCTTGAGGTGACACTTCCTAAACGGGGAGGAGGTAATGAGGTGCTTAAAACATGCCCTGCTGCAATGGGGTTTGGATTTGCTGCAGGTACCACTGATGGACCTGGAGCTTTTGATTTTAAGCAAGGAGATGATCAGGTGCCAAGGAATTTCAGTACTGCAATTTCCCCCATAATTCTAGGTTCCCGTGGTGTACTGGCTACCTGTTTAGAAGTGGTTATAATGTTTGTTAATGTTACTACAGGGAAATCCTTTTTGGAAGATTGTTCGCAACGTACTTAAAACGCCAGGCAAGGAGCAAATAGATTGTCAACATCCGAAGCCTATTTTGCTTGATACTGGTGAAATGAAGGAGCCATATGATTGGGCGGTGAGTTGCAATCATCATAGGCATTTTGATGCAATTACAGTATAGTTAACCGTTATAGAGTTTATAGATAGGAAGGTTTCAATGACACAACTGTGCTTATAGTATCGCCACTTCAACTTTAATAGTATACTTCTAACGAGGGTTGTTAAATGTGTGTGCTGGGGTATGGATGGATGTGTATGCGTTCTGCCATTTCTACGTAAATCTAGAGATTTCAGATGGTGAGCATTGTGCTATTGTGTAACCTTGTCAAACTATCTAGTTTTTAATGTCAGTAACTTTCTAGTTGTCTTATTAATATAGATTTGGGACAATTTACATTTTCCAAGACTTACATGAGTAAGCTGCTATTTTGATGCATATTCTGTGTGGCGTGTGTGGTTTGAAGGACTTCACCACTGGGCAGAATAATGCTGACTGATATACCCACAATGTGGCGCGCACAAAAAAAAAAAATTTTGGCAAGGAACTGTATTGTGGATTTCCTAAATAATAGAAACAGTTGATGGAAGATTATAATTATTTGATATAATTAATTCTTATGAAGCCTAAAGTCTAAATGCTGTTGTTGCACGTTGGTCTAATTTGTTCGATTTTTGGCAAAGGGGTTCATAAGAAAATGTAGTCTGCCTTCTATGTGTGATTACGTATCTCTTGTGCTACTATTAAAGAAACGGACAATTACCCCAGAGCTTCCCCCCACCCCAGCACTTCACCCATGCAATTGGGTGGTGCCCAAGCACGTGCATCAGCATTGTTCATAACTGTGAAACATGGTGTGTGATGCCTGTCATCGCTAGTCTAATGATTATTGCCTACAAGCATATGGATAGTTTTACTTACTGATATATTTGGTTTTGTCTCGTTTCTGCAGCCTTCAATACTTCCAATTCAAATCCTCCGGATAGGGCAGCTTGTCATTCTTAGTGTACCTGGAGGTATGCATGTGGCTTGTCTTGTCTCTTCTCCATTTTCCTTCCAGGTTGTGCTGTTCAAGATATTCATGTTTTATAGTTCGTGACCTGAATCAATGGCAAGTGCCATCCGCCCAGAATTGTGGTGTGGGTTCGAGTCACTGGAATCAGCCTCTCCACAAAAAAGTGGAGATTAGGTTTTATATCTATTGCCTCTCCCAGCTATAAGTGGGAGGCTTGTGTACTGGGTATGACCTTTATGTCCTAATTTCTCAGTTGAATGGTTCTGCAAAAGGGTAAAAAATTTCTCAAGTGATTGTTCTTTTAAGCTGATTAACATGAAGTAGCTATAAATGCTTTGTCACCATTTGTTGGCTACAGAACATGCCTACATGGTGCAGGTTTTCTACCAATATGGTGATGACTGGCATTGTGTCTGACGGCCGATTTCCAAATTGGGCTACTTGGACTTGGCTCAGGACTGCCTGGTCAAGTTTTTCGTATTTTTAATGTGCTCTTTAGCAACTGTTTAGGATGATATTTGAAGAACTTCTGTGCTGAACTTTTATACGGTGTCGTGTCACGTCTGAGTGTAATGATGATGAGTAATTTTTTCATCACCTTTTCTTTGAGAGATTATGAGGGAATTGTAAGAGTTGATTAGTCCATTGAAGTTGTGTGCCCAAGCACTATATATTTGTGTCCTTTTTCTTCTTTGAGAGAATGCATTAAGTACACTTTCTTCTTTGAGAGAATGCATTAAGTACACACTAGGTCTCCTTTCAGTGGCTATTTTCTGAAAAATTACTCAAAATGCATCCTAACTACAAATTTTTATTTTTATGTTTTGTTTTTTTACCCTCCCTGATGTGTGAGGGTTAGTTAAACTAGTGGCTTGCCCACATTCAACTCCAACTAGCTCAATAGTGTAATAGCATTTTCTGCTGTGATGTCCTGCCTTCCCCAATTTTGAACTGAGGACCTGATTCTCGCTTTTTCTTCTTCTTCTTCTTCCTTCCTTTCTTTGTTTTTTTTTAATGATTTGCCAGTGAAGCTAAAGGCATTTCCTGGTAGATGTGTTTTTACAGCTCATGAAATTTCTTTCTTTTTGTTTTCGACAGAATTCACAACAATGGCCGGAAGACGCCTTCGAGAAGCTATGAAGATGGTGCTCACAAGTGGACACGGAGAATTTGATGGCAATATTCATGTTGTAATAGCTGGGTTGACTAACACATATTCACAATATGTGACTACCTTTGAGGAGTATGAGGTCCAAAGATACGAGGTCAGTAAATAGAAGAAATTTTCAATATTGATTGTTATCTGGTCATGTTCAACACCCCCCTCCGCGCCGGGGGGGGGGGGGCAAAAAATAACATAAATTAAAGGGATTATCTGTTCAGAAACTGTCCTTTGAAGTAGCCTGCCAGAGAGTTAGTTTGCTAACCTCAATATCTTATTTGCATATGGTGGTACATTTATTACTTCCATAGCTGTTAGCATCGAACTTGCTCTGCAGTGGCCTCAAATTTGCATATCCTTATTTTGCCGTCAGTGTGTTCTTGCAGTATGATGGTTCAAGGAGTGTGCCTTCCCATATTAGAATTGTTGCTGTATTACTTTTATGCTACTGTTGGTGACTGCTATGATGCTATCATATCTCTCATTCTTCTCAGGGTGCCTCCACGCTATTTGGTCCCCACACGCTTAGTGCCTACATTCAGGAGTTCCAGAAGCTTGCGACAGCTCTACTCAGTGGTCGATCTGTTGAAGCAGGGCCACAACCCCCTGATCTCCTGAAAAAGCAAATAAGCTTACTAACACCAGTTGTTATGGATACGACCCCTCCTGGTGTGAAATTTGGGGATGTTAGCTCTGATGTCCCTCAAAACTCCACCTTCAAGAGAGGTGACATGGTGACTGTTGTTTTCTGGTCGGCTTGCCCCAGAAATGACCTCATGACTGAAGGGACATTTTCTCTGGTGGAGATTCTCCGTGGAAAAAACTCTTGGGTTCCAGCTTACGATGATGATGATTTTTGCCTTCGCTTCAAGTGGTCCAGACCAGCTAAATTCAGTCCGCGAAGTCAAGCAACCATAGAATGGAGAATCCCAGAGTCCGCTGCTCCAGGTGTATACAGAATAAGGCATTATGGCGCCTCCAAGGGTCTTATGAGGTCAATTCGCCATTTTAAAGGAACATCTAGTGCATTTGTGGTTGCGTAAGAAAGCCTTTGATATTTCTATGTACATACTTTCGAGCTATTTCCATGTAAATAATATGTATCCTTAGCATGGGTCAATTTGAGAAAAATAGTCTCACATTCGGGATCTGTGGCTTTTGGCTCATGCTTCAAGACAGTTCCATGGTTGGATTATCTATACTCAGCGGTTAAATTTTTGTTTCCCCACTTCAGTTTTGTATTACTTGAATGGTTGACAGGTTTGCTGCAGTCTATGAAGCTGAAGCATGCCAACTTCTACCTGCATATGGCTATGAATGTATTGAACTCAATTCATGCAATAATTTTAATCTGCAATTGGAGGAGAGACTCTGAAGGAGCTTTCACCGGATATAACTGCATACTTCTGCTGTAAGTAGTACCTAGGTGCTCCTCTTCCCTAATGGAAGAGTATTGTTATTCTTAAGAAATATCAAAACCAGCAAAAAAAATAAAAAATAACACCCTCAAGCACATGATGAGAAATTATATTGCTTTTTGTATAATAGATATATATTATTCCTTGTAATTCGTGAAAATAACACTTTTAAAGCACGTGATGAGATTATACTGTTTTTTATATAATAGATATATACAAAATTATTTAGTCCTTTGGGAGCATTACAAATTTAATAATTAATTCGTATCAATTATTCAGTACTTATTTCTATTAATTAATTTATTATAATTTACAAAAATTTTAATTAATAGAATAAATAATGAATGAAAAAAAATTACCACAAAATTTCGCCTTAACATCCTATGATTTTCCGGAAAACGGTACAGCACTCACTGGGAATTTTTTTTTTTGCCAAACTTGTTTACCACATAGAACGACGTCGTGCTCCTCGCGACGAATTTTCTGGGCTGTTGCCGGTGGCCTCCTGAGTACATAACCTGATTCAGAAGGCTCCAGAGTCCCCAAATACCAAGCGGAGCGTAGAAGATACTCTGCCATCGGTTGAACACAAAATCAAAAACACTTCTTCAAATCCATTTTCGTCACCAAAACCCTACTTCAAATCACTTCTTCTCTACCAGAAGAAAACAGAAATTTGCAGAGCCCCAAAATTTCAAGGTCTCAGGTTCCCGAAACCTTCATCAACACACGGCCAGATTGAAACAAGTGGAAGTGTTACTAGTTGTAGAAGGAAATGTCGGTGCAAGAATATCTGGACAAGCACATGCTTTCTCGGAAAATCGAGGACGCCGTCAATGCCGCCGTTAGGGCTAAGACTCCCGATCCCGTTCTTTTCATCGTAAACCTCCCTTCTCTCTCTTTCTCATGTCATTTTCTTTCCTTCCAAACAAGTTTAGTGGTTTACATATATATATATCTACTTTTTAATATAATAGTCTAATCATATGAGGAAAGCGGTACCTTCGGTGATCACGAAGGTTAAAGCCAGGCAAATCCTCGACAGCAGAGGAATTCCTACTGTTGAAGTCGACCTTTACACCAATAAAGGCATGTTCCGTGCTTCTGCTCCAAGCGGCGTTTCTTCTGGAATGTAAGCTTTCTCAGTTTTCTCTCTCAAGTCTCAAATCTCAATATCAACTTCTTCCGCTTCTAGATTTTTTAGTTTTTATTTTTATTTTTCTTCACTTTGCTGCATTATTAAAAAATTATGCTGTTTGATGGTAAACATAGAAAGGAGTCTCTTTTTAGCTGGAATGTGGCTTTTCCTGTATAACATCAGAGCTGAATTTTGAGAATTTTTATATGAAGTTTAATTATTATCAGTAACTAACCACGTTGTTGTCCCTGCTAGGGCACCTGCACGCACATGTGCGCCATGGTTTTGCTGGAAAAAAAAAATGGCTCAGAGAGGACAACTCTTCAATATAATTGATTTCCTAGAAAGCCATCTCTATCTAAATATGATAAATGGCATTGTTTCGGTTATTGAATTCTGAGCTTGTTCTTTTGATTTGTAAATGGTTTGAAACTTTGAATGTATGCTAATAGAGCTAGAACACTTTTGTATCCATTGACTTTACGAATTGTATCTTTTAGCATTTCCATGAGCAGTCCAGACAGATGTAGAAATTTAATTAATTGTTATCACGATGTTTTGTCTCTCATTGCATTTTCATATATTTGTTGATTTTTTCCATTTTATTAGAAATAAGGTCCTATATATCAATTTAGTTTCAGTCATAACAGGTACCATATCACAAATTTTTATAATTGACTCCAGGTATGAAGCTATTGAATTACGTGATGGAGACAAGGGAACATATCTTGGCAATAGCGTGCAAAGAGCTGTTAAGAATATAAATGAGAAAATATCTGAAGCTTTGATTGGTATGGATCCAACTCTTCAGTCACAAATTGATCAGGCAATGATAGACTTGGACAAGACAGAGAAGAAGGTGCTTTTCTCCAAATAATCTGATGTTTTTAGACGTTTCCATATGCAATGCCATTTTTACAAGTCACAATTTGGATTATGAGTCGTAATTCTGAAAGAATGAATGTAATGAGTTGGGCTCTTTACTCATTGAAATGTATTTAGAGTTGCTATGTATAATTGTATCTGGAAGTTCCACTGAAAGTGTGACGATATTCTGGGCACGAGACACCCTCAACATATAATTTGTACAAGTTGCTATCCGAAAGTTTCAAAATCATAGGTTTCAACCTGTTGACTTTGAGGCAAGTAGTGATGCTTTTACTGACATCAGTCATATGATTGTTGATAATGGAGTTAACTTTAGCGTAGATTGTGCTGGTTTTGTATGACATCTATTCAAGCTTAAGTAGGAGACGTAGAATTTTTTTCCCCAAATGCGGATGTGTGTTTTTTTACTTGTTCTTAATATTCAGTGTAATTCCAGACGGAAAGTATATTGTAAGAGATTTATTTACATACCAAAGTATATTTTTGATGAGGCCAGTTTGGTAAAATAGTGTAGAACCATTATTGTGACCATCTGCAACTTTTACGCGTGATTTAAGTTCTAGATATTATAAGTTATGGATATATTTTCTATGAGTTGGTTTGTTCAGTAATATATCTCTACCAGTCCCTCCCATTCATCTTAGGCTAGCTAACAGTGGCTTTTACAGTCTAACTTTTATGCACATCATCCTTTCATAAACCTGCTTTTCTTTTCCTTTGTTCGAAGCACTTAGGAAGATGTGGCTTGGTGCCTTCATAGTTTTTGTATTAGTTATCATCCAAAAATCCACCCTGTTAACAGTTATGTTGGATGATTGTTTGCATTTGGAAGAGATTTTTTTTTTTTTGGTTCCTTTCCTTCAAGAATTGATGTTATAGTTGTTTATATCTTTTTCAGCATCATCTTTCTTATTTAAGGTTATTTTGCAGGGTGAACTTGGTGCAAATGCAATTTTAGCTGTGTCAATTGCTGCTTGCAAAGCCGGAGCTGCTGAAAAGGAGGCATGTATATTATACATATTGACATTTTTATGATATTTTCTTTCCTTAGGTTGAAGTTGCTTGGGAATAACTATTTCCTTTTTCAATTTGGTATTAATTTTTGTTTTGTCATAAAAATTAGTTATGTTCTTTAAATTTGTTATAACATTTTATTTTCAGGTTCCACTTTACAAACACATTGCTGAGCTATCTGGTAGAACCAACCTGGTTCTTCCTGTCCCTGCCTTCTGTCTGATAAGTGGTGGAAAACATGCTGGAAATAATTTGGCTATTCAGGTTGTAATGAACCTTCCTGAATGCGTGTTTATGTTAGTTTTTTAAGTCATTTTTACTCAATGTTGATCAGTGTCACTTGATAACTTTTTCACCGTGTACTATTAATCTTCTCCTGTTAGTGGCAATTATTCAGTAGGCAACACTAATGAGAATCAGCACAACCTAAGGGTGGTAGTATTTGACTGATGACGCTTGGAGTGGAATGACTACAAATCAGATTGGGTGAGAATGGTGGTAGCAGATGCCTACAGGGATTCTTATGAGTTCCTCATCCTTGGCAGTGGGAATTCTACTGGCATGGTTACTTAGGTTGGTAGTATTTGACTGATGGTGCTTGGAGAGGAATGACTAGAAATGGGATTGGGAGGGAATGGTGGTAGCAGATGCCTGCAGGGATTCTTATGAGTTCCTGATCCTTGGCAGTGGGAATTCTACTGGCATGGTTAACTGATGAAGACAACAGTGAGAGGTCTGAGTCCATGTGGACTGGAAGGAGTGAGAATAGGGAAGAGGGCAAGAGCACCTAGAGCACTATCTGAAAACTTTAAGGGGAGAGACCTCTCCCAGAAGCTTCTGTTAGGAGAGATTCTCTTTTCAGATAAGGGGAGAAAGCCTGTGAATGGGTTTCAACTTAAAAAAAAAAGGCTTGAAAAGATGATAAAGATGGAGTTGCACGGATACATTTGATGTTACTTTTATCTTGTTTTGTGAATCTTCCCAGTGCATATCAGAGTCCTAGATGCTGCCACATAGTATTCAAACTGCCTTAAGATGTTAACTGTCCAATTCCTTGCTTCTGAGTGGGTGAAATCCATTTGTAGACATTTAAGTTACTGCGAGAGTCATTTGTTGCATGCAGGCTAATTAGGACTTTCATATTACTGCCTGGGCTTTTACCCAAGTTCAGGCTTTGTTCTTCTATGTTGATGAAAACAGGGTCAAGAACCACTGTTAACCTAAAGCAGGCCCCGGCATTGCCAATGTAGTGGGTGACCAACTTGCTTGTGATAAAAAGTTGTGTGAGAGGCTGATCCAGCATCCATGTGGCACGGGAGAGTCCATTTTGCTCTATAGCTAGTCCCTTGTGGAACTCCAGCTTATGTTGTTATGTGGGTTAACTCAGAAGAGAGCTGCTTGGGTGGATAATTGTCAGGACTAACCCTTTGTATGGCATAATCTTGTGCTGGCATTTGAAGCCATGGGGTCAGACCACATGGTTATGGTGAAGTTGGTTTATCAAAAGCGATATAGCAAAGGACCGAACATTTTATTTATTATCAGCCCCGTGTTTCTATTCTTTCTGTTGTAAACAATGAGTCAATGACAAGTAGGTTGTGCAGTGAGTGAAGATTCTACTTCATCACCTTACACCCACTACAGGTATTAAGGAAGACTACAGAAGATGTAAAATGACCGTAGGCTTCTGTCTGCACTCGCACTATTATAGTCAATTTTTTGTGCATCGTCTATTTAATTTTCTCCTCCCCATTCCTACGGAATTATGACTGGTCCGGTTGTATCAGTGGTGACTTTTCTTCTTACAACCATTTAAACATATGAACATTATTTCTTATGCCGTGTTTCTAAATTGAATTGATGGTTGAAATATTTTTCAGGACATTATGATACTTCCTGTTGGAGCAAGAAAATTTGAGGAGGCAATGCAAATGGGCTCTGAAACATACCATCATTTAAAGGTAACTTCCTTCAAATAGAAAATAATATCTTTTGGATTTTGATCTTAGCTTAGTGGTCTCATCTTTTTAAGTTAGTGTTCAGCTGTTATTGCTTCAGTGGGAAGCATCTAAATTGCTCTTTATTCAAAAAGGAGAAAACTCTCAATTGTAAGTGTTAGGTACCTTCCCTTCTCTTGCAGCACATTGATGAATGTTAGTCACTATCGATGGTTATAGACTGCCAATCATTAACTTCAAATTGACCATTTGGACAATTGAAATCAACTATTGGCAGTCTGCAACCATCAATAGTGGCTAAGATTCATCGATGTGCTGTTACAGTGCGGATCGTCTATACCATCCTGTACAGCTTCATCTCAGCTTTGTCGATACATGTATGATTTTAAGGCTCTAGTCAAAAATTTTTAGAATTTTTTTGGAATTAGATGCTTATGTCTCTTTCCCCTGCCCATGCTTTTGTCTTGTTCATTATTGTCATTTTTCTTGACAAAAAGGGCAGGCTGTTATAACGGAAAAATATGGTGCACATGGATGTAATGTTGGTGAAGATGGTGGTTTTGCTCCAAACATTTCTGGGCAAGTTTTTTTCCCTTCATATTGATGTTTCTTTTTTCTCTTTTCATTTAGTGATCTTGGTCCTCTGCATTTGCAGCTTTAGAGATGGCTTGGATCTTGTAAAGGAGGCCATCAGCAGAACAGGGTATAATGAGAAAATAAAGATAGCAATCGATGTATCTGCTACTGATTTCTGCATAGGTATTGTTGTCTGTATTCGATAACTGTCCTTCAGTAAGGGTAAAATTGGAAAGCAAGATAGTTCCTTTTATCACACTAATTAAAATCATTGTAGTGTCATTATGTAGTAAGTAATACAACATGGTTGGTATTTAAATATTATCCATTATATGGGAATAGTGTTTTACTGTGGAAATGGAAATAGAAGCTGTTCTCCTCACTCTATTTGCATAGGCTGCCAATAATTGTGTGTACAACCAACTTAGGTCGCTTGGTTTTGTTTTGGTTTTTTTTCAGCTTGTATTTTCCCTGCCTGTAAAATGGAGTTCTATTCTTTTCTTTTTCTTGATTTAGGTACAAAGTATGATTTAGATTATAAATCACCAAATAAGTCCGGGCAAAACTTCAAGTCAGGAGATGATATGATTGAGTTGTACAAAGAACTCTGTGCAGGTACATCAGCCTCTGCTTTGATATCACTGATTGTTTCTCCTAACATTTCATTTGAACACTGCATACTGTATGATATGGCCATGATGAGAATGCCTCTTTCTTTTTCTTTTTTTCAATTGTTTGGGGTTCCTAGACTACCCAATTGTATCAATTGAAGACCCATTTGACAAGGAGGACTGGGAACATGTCAAATATTTTTCTGGTCTTGGAATTTGCCAGGTATGTCTGTATACTTTGTTAGGAACTTTTCAAATCTGGTTGTTTGTATGAAGCTGCTGTGGGCACCCAATTATGCCATATAACCATAGAAGCATTTGTGCCATGTCCGCTCATTTGGTGGCCTATTAGGATACTTCTAGTGTAATTGTTTTGGTACGTATTGGTCTAATTAAACGCCAAGTGATATATAGAACAAAATGTGGCCAGAATGATCACCGTAATAATGTACCTTACACCCTTTTAATTATTCAGATTGTAGTTAACAAACTTCTCGAAGTATAAATAAGAGGATTGGCTGGTTGCATTCATTTGATTCAGTTGCCTTAAACTAAGCTATCTTGAGCATAGGATCTGACCAAAATCATGTTCAGAAGTTCTATTGGTTCCTGGATGCTCCAGTTCTTTTTTTTTATTCTGTATGTTTTTCTCTTCACATTTCTTTTATGTTCCTCCAGATTTAATGTAAGAGAAAATTTTCTGTTCCAGGTTGTGGGGGATGATTTATTGATGTCCAATCCAAAACGTATTGAGAGAGCCATTCGGGAATCCGCTTGCAATGCTCTTCTTCTCAAGGTATCCTGCTTATCCATAGGAACTTTTGTGGCTATCTGGTCAAAGTGATCCTGATATTCTGATGGGCAAGCATTAGTATTGACCATTTGTTTTGTCTTTATTTTAAGTATTCCATATTTTTAAGAAGTAAGCCAACTGGACTAGAACTTTCATCTTTCTCAAGAAACGAGACATTTCTTCATGTGAAGCCAATATTGCACTTTGGACTGTTCAAATCTTCTTGTGCCAAATGCAACAATGGCAGTCTTGACCATGTAATGACCTTATTTTACTGGGGTTTTCTTTTTCTCAAAAATGTAAGTGGTTGAGATGAGCATTCTTTTGGCCATAATGCATGACCACAAAAACCCATAAACACATTAAAAAAAGAGGTTGTTCAGATGGTAAAAAAGAAGAGGGGGTTGGGGTTGTGAGAAATCCGCAACTCTTACCCTGTTTCTTTATTGCTGAGTAAATGTGACTGGTTTATGTTCAGCCCATTTCATGGAAGCCATCATGTCTTATCATCCAAATAACTGGAACAGTTTCCATCAAAGTAAAAAAAAGAAATAATTGGATATGTTGAACCTCTTTCCAATCATTGGTTATTATTTTTTCATTAACTCTGCATTAAGACTTTGGTTATTTTTTTCCTGAACTACTGTGCATGAGTCAGCAGTGTGAAGACTTGTAAAAAAGGAGAGTTAGCAGTGTGAAGCCTATGAAACTATCTCTAGCATGTTTACTAGATTTACTGATGGGTTTTACCTCTATTGCCACTATGTGATACTGTACCCTTGCATTTGCTTGTCTTGGCAATTCGACTTAATACTCTACTTGATTGAATTTTGATTCAAGCCAAACAAAGATTTGCCATTCATGTTTTAATTGAAATTATCTGGGTCTAGTTTTATAATATTTTATATCTGTTTATGAAGTTATGAAGGAATATAATTTATCTAACAATGTCCAGCTTTGTTGCTGTTATCTTCAAGAATAATGCATAGTATAACTTGTAACATAAACGGTCTTTAAAGTTGATGGTGCAAAATTGCCCACTGGACTCTGGAATCTAGTAGATTTTTTTCCTTAGGTAGTATATTCTGATTGTATTTCTGTGAAATTCAGGTGAATCAAATAGGGACTGTGACTGAGGCCATTGAAGTAGTGAAGCTGGCAAAGGATGCACACTGGGGAGTGGTGATCTCTCATAGATGTGGGGAAACTGAAGATTCTTTCATTGCCGACTTATCTGTTGGCCTTTCAACAGGTCAGATCAAAGCAGGGGCACCTTGCCGAGGGGAGCGGCTGGCAAAATACAATCAGGTTTACTCCTCTTTCATTAGACTTGCTTTTTCTTGCATGCAGTTTTCCAGCTTGATTTAAGTTGAATTTAGATAATAGGAAGGCATGAATTCTGCTAGGTAGTTTTTTCCCCATGTAGTTTTCTAGCCTTGGTTTAAGTTAAAATAAGATAATGGGGAGGCATGACTTCTGCTAAAATTAGCTTTATTTAAAACAATCAAACATCTCAACACCTTGTTATAACTGTTAAAATGTTTTTGGCTTAATCCATCAGCTTCCTATTGGAAACTCCTATTTGGATAATGGGTGTTGTGAGCTTACCAACTACCAACTTCGTTAAATAGATAGTTACTATGTGCCAATGCTTTCTGGTAACCAATGGATAGTTTGGCTTGAAAAGATATGAAGGTATCTTCATGATCAATATGACTTAGTTGCAGGTTTGTGATACTGACCTGTGAGGCACCATCAATATATGCTGTCCCGTAATTAGTTGCTATATGAAGAATATTTCCATACAAATGTTTAATTATACTTACTATTGTTGCAATATTTTGGGGCAATATTGTTAATTTCCCTCAGTTGAGATAACATTATTCTAACTCTTAAATGGGCTGCATTCGATAAATATACTAATGATCGTTTGGTTACTGTTCTCTGCCTTTTTTCAGAAAAACTGATGAACTTAATCTTGCTTCTTCCTACGCTCATCAATCTTTGTGGGTACTTTCCACTTAGGACTATTTGGCAACTTTGTGCAATTGAACAACCAAATCTCAAGTCTGTAACCATTTCCTGAACTGCAATCGATAGGGCCACAAGGGTATTGGCCCTCTCATCGACATAATAAGTTTTCCCTCATCAATTGTTTACTCTTTTGTCAGTCCTTTTTCTTGTCCGGATTAAGGAGTTTGTAGTAATTGGTATTAGGCACTTACGTCTTGGCTGATGTGTACTCTCAAAATTCTAGAGATGAGCTACTACTGCTCGTAACAAAACAAAAAATATAGATACTAACCCCTAAAATAAATGGAAAGAAACATAAATGAAACCATGCTTATCAATTTTTAGTCTTACCAGCCAGCAGCGACTATTTTATTGAAATTGATAGGAAGACACTAAACTAATGGCGCAAGTTTCTTGCAGTTGCTTCGAATTGAAGAAGAGTTTGGTGATCAAGCAGTGTATGCTTCTGATGACTGGAGGATGTCCTGATCAAACTCTTTAGTTCTTTCACCCTCTCATCCTCTCTTTTAATTACTTCCTGGTATATGAAGTCTTTTTGTGTCTCCTTGCATTCAACTACTGGGTCATGGTGATGCTGTTTTTTTCCACACAATAGCTCTTGTTGGAGCGATTCTTCTGATCAACCCGGTAAAGCAGTGTTTCATCTGATCATAGGGAGACTTCAAAATCGCATTGCAAGGACCAATTTCAGTTGTAACAGTTGCGGGTTTTCTGGTTTGTGTGATTGTATTTTGTTTCACTTGAAGTACTGGGAATGTATACAATTTTTTGTAAGTTTTGAGTATGAACTGTCATAATCGGGATTAAGGATTGTAGTAGGAGGATTTTGCTCAAATGCAATTATTGAACAAAATAATAAATATAGAAATTGAATGAACCTTTGTTTTCAAATCATCTTGTGCCACATCTACTATTGAAATCTTGGAACAGCACTCTTGTTAATCGCCGAATGTGCCATTTCTATGGTAATAGATGTCAAAACCTTCTGAACCATTAATAATATGTGGAAATCTCCCTAACCTGCTTCTTGTTGCAGCGATTTTTGCATATGCATGATGAAAATTAATTAGGTTCGGGGGCAATATCCAAATAAAATTGAACAGTGATTAGAACGAGGAAGAAGACTGAAAACCCGAGGAGCAGTGGTGAGTGAAATAGGCTTTGTTTTGGTGTGATGATATTAGCATTTTTTATGTGATTCTACCACTCCGAGTAATAACTTGATACGTATAATGCAGAAGTAGTCATCCGTAATCAAGAAATGATAACATCTGGATTGCATTAATACCCGAATTTAAAGCTCCCCATTAATCCGAAGTGAACCCTGTATTACAAGACACTACCAGCCAAGAAATTCCTATTACACGCTCATCAAAGAACTGATTAACCTTTATGCAATTGGGTTTATGCTGGCAGCTCTAGGAGATTAATCCATACTTGGTGATGTTAGGCAAAATTGTATGTGCAGAGTTTTATTCTCCGATACTCCAAGTTACAAACAAAAGTAAAATGTAAGCACACAAACCAAAAAAGGAATAGTGGGAGACTAAGCTATGAACTAAAAGAACCAAACAAATGAACGTACATAAAGCCCAACATAACGTCTGCTTCAGAAACATACAAAATGGGTTGGGGAAAAAAAATCAAAACTACGATTTTTTGGAATTCATCTAGACTACTAATTACTTCCCAGCAGTGGTGAAATCCTCAAAGAAAAAGACATTTTCTTTGTCAGTACATGGGCTTATTTAGAATAATTCACAAGAAGGCCGTAGGCTGAAGATGCAAATTTGGAAATTTTAAGCTTGAGGCTTAGGCTCATCATCATCCTCTTCTATCTTAGGAGCCAAGTAGAACCTGATATAACCCATTTCAGCAATCTTGTACTCAACCACAACAGGTAGCTCTGATGACAAACTTATTGTGACTGTATGTGACAATGAGGTTGCCTTTGTGAAGGAGTTCATATACCTCAGAGCGAATGTTAATGACACTGGCTCATTCATCTCTATAATTGTAGCTTCATCTGGCTGCAAATTAACACATTATATCCCATATCAACCATCTACTATATTGCACTAAGCTATAACACATCCATGTGTAGAACTCCATCATTATGCAATCCACTTTAAAATTTGAGAGTTAAAAATAGGTTCCATACTAAGATTTTGAGAGAATATCAAGTGAAAGTTACAAGCTAAAATATATTACCTTGTCTACTGTGGTATTCTGCCTGCAAACAACATTTGCAGTTCCAATATCACCTCTTGTGGAGAACTTAACACCTTCCTTCGTCACAGAGATCACAACTGCAAGCATCAACCAAATTCTTACAATTATCAATGATATTAATGCACAGAATACCAATGACCAATTAATCATAAAAATGAACACATTCATACACTACCAGTATCACCAATACTGCTGAGATCTTTACAAATCCTGGAAAATTCAGATGAAGGCATCCGAACAATAGCATGGTACTCTGCTTCTGGGATTCCGAGGTGCTCACTATCAATGTCCATCAGCTTCATCTCAAAATCAGCAATCTTATCTTGAGCTAATATATATCCCATAAACAAAAGAAACAAACCCATATCAACAAAGATCAAACTCCAAATAATGAAAACAACAATAATGCAGGGAGTCCTAAATTTCCCCATCCAAAACAGAGGGGCATATAAAAGACAATCCTAAATGAGTACCGAACAAAAAATAAAATAAAACTTCAACCCCTATTTTGTTGATGAGAGGACCGTGCGTGTATAATGGGCAATTCGGACGTGGTTAGTTTTTGCATCACATAAAATAAAAAAAACTGACCATTTCAGAGCCTAATTTGCCTTGATTTTCTTCTGTTTTCTCACCAATCAAGCAAGCAATTATTTTCTCCAAACACACATGCACAGTACGCATCACAATTCAACAACTCTATATAAATCACGGACAGATTTCGATGTATACCTAGTAAAACCCTAGTTCCAAAGGGTAATTGACAGCTAAAACCCTAACTTCGAAAAAAATCAAATTAAACTTGAAATGCTTAGACAGCAAGCAAGTGAAGCTTACTTGGGCTTTCAAACATGAAGGTGACAGTATCACTGCCATCGTCGGCCTTGATGGTGATGATATCGTCGTTGCCAGCGCACTTCAGCATCTTGGTCATGTTGCTGAGGTTCATCCCCATGGATATGTTGCGGTCGCACCGGTAGTGCTCGAAGCCCTCGGATCTGAGGAGGAGCGCCACCAGGGCGACGTGACTCGTATCCATGGCCTGGAGCGAGAATCCGGTGGCCGAGCAGTCGAAGTTGGCGTCATTTACCAGGTCCTTGATCGCCTCCATGACCTTCTTCAGCAGACTGCCCTGGACAAGCCTTAGCTCCAACATTTTGTCGGAGAGCTTTGATTTCCCGGGAAAGTTAAAGGTTTTCTGCGAAATTGCTGGGGTTAGGGTTTGGGAATAGGGGGTTTGAAAGAGAGAGCGTGGGAAATGAGGGTAGAATGGCGGGTTTTTGGGTTTATATTGTCCGTGACTCCGTGGGGTCAAGACAAGATTTGGGAAACTTGGTATGCATTGGCGCGATTTGGAAAGAACTCGGTTCCCGCCATAACTTTTGAGATTTTGGGCCATTTATGCGGGCCGGGCTTGGCTCAGGTTATAATTCACAATAGCTCCCAATTTTCAGTTTGTTGTTGCTAATTTGATTGGTTTTAAACTTACGTTCAAGGACGAGAGACATTTCTAATATTGTATATATGATATACATAAAAGGATTTTTAAAACAAAATAACTATTTAAGGGGCATTTATAAATCTTCAAGGGAAAATTGAGAGACATTTCTAAAATTGTAGTTAAAATAAAAATTTTAAAAATTTAAGAAGGTATTTATAAATTTTCAGAGACAGTAATTTTTAAAATTTTACATAAAAATAAAATCTTTGAGAACTTAAAGGGGGTCCTATGGGCCCTAAGTAGCTCCATCCCTAAACGTAGACATGTACACTTTGGGTTGGGGGGGGGGGGGGTGACAAAGGCCGCAGCCCCCCCAAAAATTTCAAAATTCCCTTATACCTCTATAGATTTTTATGTGTTTAAAAAAATATATAGTGTAATGGTCCTCTCTAAAATTTAATATTTTTTTTATCTTATCCTCCTTTAAACAACTATCTTTAACTTGGCCTCCCCTTGACTAAAATTCTGGGTGCGAGTGTGAGAAGTTGCTCTTATGCATATATGGAAGTGGGTTCTAGTTTCTCAACTTGTTAGCGGTAGATGGAAAAAAAAAAATTTGTTGTTTGAAAATATAGAATGTGTGTCGGAAAAGGAATAGTAACGAGAGGAAGGTTTTAATGTTTATTGATTTATCATCCCTGCACGTATGATTGGTTTAGACAGACTCCAAATTTTAATTCATGTTACATGAATTTTGTTAAGCTATGTACTTCTCCTTTAGACGTCAGTTTTAAAGTCAAGACTAAACAAATATAGAGGAAGGAGTGGGTGCTTTAAAAATAATATCGATTGATATGCTGCAAAACCGCTGTAATTTCTGATTCTTACTAGCTACTTTAAATATAATGAAGCATGTAATATTATGATGTTGACTCTATAGTTTTGCATGTATAATTTAGTGTCTAATCTTCATTCTGGTTCTATTCTGATTTGTTTCTACCTTTGTAGAATATTTTGAAAATTCCGAGGTTCGCAGACAATGTTTCCAGAATTTAGTAATCTATTCTTAAATTTAAAATAATAATGATCCCAAAAGAGAATAATAATAATAATCATGCAAAAAAGGCATAATTTAAATTCAAAATTAGCTCATATTCATATTATTCTTAATACGTTACTGACCTAATTTTTTTAACAATCTTCTGTCTACATCGAATACGATCTCACAAATAGACACACGTCCGAGTTTACCATTGGTTGAAGATCACAGAGGAAACACTTACATGCCTAAGGATTGATTCGAGGTGGGTTTGACTCAAACCTATCTTGCTCCTAATGGAGGAACCATTCCCAAATTCACCAGGTTGAATTCCGTTGTCCTGCTTTCACCAAAACCTCTCATTAGATCCTTACATTGCCTATTTAAGCTAACTGGGTTAGATTGAAAGGAGTTCGAATGAATTCATAAAATGTAAAAACAAAAAGAATGTTATAATACAAATTATACCAACATAAGCCCAATATAAAATTTAAAAAAAAAAATAAATCAAAAAAATAAAAACATTGCAATTAACACAAATCACGTATTTCTGAACAATAAAAATAAAAAAAACATAACATGCTCGAAGTGAGTTTAGGACGAGATGACATAAATCTTATCCTCTCTAAATTTTTTGTTTTTGTTTTTGTTTTTTTTTAAACGGTTTATCTCAATTATTTAGATCTAAACACATTATTATTAGGTGCAGACGGGCCTTATTTATATTTTTTTTGTTGTCAAATCGTCATCTCTGTTCATGCCCGGGGTACAAGATAAACCCTAGCCTTGATAACCGACCCGTTCTGAAGCTTGAACCCGGGACTCACTGCAAACCCCACGACCTGACCCGCAGCCCCCCGCCCACCGGAAATTCTGACAACACTTTGCATGTACTGCGGATGAAACTCTCCGCCCCCACTGGCCTCAAAATGACTCGGCGGTGGGTCCAGAGAGAATGCAAGCAAGTGGAGCAGCCACACCGCCTTTGCCAGCCCCAAGAATTCCCCGTAGAACTGACTCCTCGGGTGGTTTCCGGCCAGCACCTGGCGGCGCTGCTCCAAGTGTCCGAACAGGGATTCCTCCATCTTGGGGTGGACGATGGCGAGGAACTTATTGGAGCAGAACTTGCCGAAGTGGCAGGTGGGTAGGATCCCGAGGAGCTCGATGGGGTCCATGGCCCTCATGTCGCGGTACTGAGTGAAGCAGTCGCGGCGAAACTGGTCCGGGTGAAGGAGAGAGGAAAGGCTGCCGTCCATGTAGAAGGTCTCGTGGTCGAAGCCTTGGAAGATTTTGCGGTTGACGTAGGACTCCAGCGCATACTTGGCATGGTGGGCTCCGACGGCGGAGGTGTCGGTCATAGCGGCGGCAGGCATGGTTGCTGCATTGGTGCTGGCGACTTCGATGGATCTGACAGCGGCCGCGATGTCCCAGTGGGCAGAGCGCATGAGAGAGAGGAGAAGGGTCGTGAAGGACTTCGCTGCTTCAATCACCAAACTCATGGTGGCCTCGAACAGCTCCGGCGCTGGCGCCGCTGCAACTGATATAAACAAAACGGTCGTCAGATGCCGGAATCTTGACATTACAGAAAGACCAAAATACCCATCTCCGTAGACCTCTAAATTAATAACTACTTCGTAATTGGGTTAATATTAATTCTGACGTGACATGGCCAGATGTTATTGGTTGCTTTCAACATCTTTTGTTCGTTTACGAAAATAACCCTGAGAGAGAGTAGAGTAGAAAGAGAGTACTACTACCTTGAGCTTGGCTGCAGCTGACTCTCCTCTTTGACTGATGAGACCGCCCCTTCTTGCCACCACTGCCGCCGTTGAGACTGGTGGCCGTTTTGAGCTTTTCCCTCAAGTGCTCAACCTCAGCATCCTTGGCCTTCACATCCCTCTTCAGCTCATGCATCGCCGCCTCGTACGGCGCCACCACCTCCCTCAGCGTCGCTCCCGACATCCCCAACCTCTTCCTCCTCCCCCTCCCTCCTCCTCCACTCCCGCATTCCCTCCCAACACTCCTCCGAAATCTCTCCCTCAAAACTCCCAGCCTCCTCAGTTCCGCCACCACCGCCACATCAGCGACCCTCATCTTATCCGGATCCCAAGGACAGTGCGCCTCCTGCAGGCTAACGTACGCCATCTTCATCGCCGACACCGCATCGAACACTTCGCCCATCAGCATCTTCATCGCTATCACCACATCCGTCCTCTCTCCATCATCCGCCCCCTCCCAAACCCCATCCTCATCTTCTTCCTCACCTTCAGTCTTGTATCTGTCGTCTTCGGACTCGTCACCGGCATGATTGTCCGAGACATATTCGGCTTCGTGCCCACCGGCGACAAGCGGGTGCATCAAGCAAGAAGCAGTTACCCGTTGGATCAGATCGGATAAATTTGAGACCTTGCTCACCATCTTCTTCGCCTTGATCCCTCCGTTTCTGTAACTTTCAGCCAACGTCCACAGTGAGTAGTAAAATACAGTAATAAAACAAAACTCGAGTCAATATGGCGCCTATATATTTACCACCGGTAATATAGTAATAGAAAATGCTATAAATTATAATAATATTTTCTCTTCAGTGCTCTGCACAAGGTCAGAGAGACAGCAGTTGACTATATATATGGAGAGAGAGATGAACACGTATATATATATACAGATTTGAACATAATAAATGTCTAATGTGAAGTTAATGAGTTGGAGGAGTGAGAGGGACTGAGGAAAGTGGTTCGACCTGTTCTTGGAGATGTCGGATCGCAAAGAGAACCTTGTTGCTTGTTTAACCGCTGGATCTCTGTAGAACGGAACGGAGTGTCGGAGGTGTTGCGGGTCGGTCGGGTCTGTTTCTACCTCGATTTGGTTTTTCTTCTTCCTGGGAACCCCAAAAACAAGTGGAGGATTATTTGTAGGATTCTTATTACTTCTATATAATTTTCACACACAAACCAATAGTATTGTTTGTAATTACAAGTTATTTTACCTATATAAAATTTCGTGCCACCTTGCAAAAATATCACTATTATTTTAAAAGACACTTTTTGTATAAAATTATACAATTTATTGGAACTATGTTATTTACAGTAACGCCTAGGTGACAACTAAGTTAAAAGTCACCAGTCTGTACTCGTTAAACAGTCAAATTATGGTTAACAATTTCCGTTTATTTAACTACATCTTTCTATATACAATTTATTTAACCAACCCATACTTTTTGTTCCTTTGTATAACATAATAAATGCTATACTTTCAGACAACTATGAAAGCAAGAGCACTTTCCTTTTTTTATTTCTACTAATACTTGGTAAGGAAGCAACAACAAAGCTTGTCATTTCAGAATCTTCTTTAACTTCAGCTGCACTTTGAAGCTTTGGTCACTTCAGATATTTGCATAATCTCTCCCTTACACCTTCAATCAAAACAGACACAAGAAGAAAAGGAGAGGAAAACTTCCCAATCCACCCTATTCCACGTGGTTATAGTGTCCCTGCTTTGTGTGTTTTCACGCTATTTATATTTCTTCAACCAAAAATACGAAAAACATAAGAAAAAACCCACAGCCCCAAGAGTTCCATCATCTGATGGCAAACCTTTGAAATCACTAGAAAACCTTTGAAACCAATGTTTTCTTGAAGTTCTCAACTTCAAAACGAAACTACTGGCAAGTCAGGATTGCCAAAAGTAAAATCATGGGAAATTCTTTAATTCCAGTGATAGAATCATAGAAAGAAACAAGAATGCATATAGAATGAGGCGAAATACATGGAAAGTAAGGTTAAAAGTCAAAAATGTATGCAGAGTTTTGGGAAAACATTAATTAATGTACTGTAAAGTATCAATGAGAATTGTGCTCATAAGGATGAACTTTTCTTCTTTTTTTTCTTTTTTTTTTTTGCCTTTCTCCTAGGGGAAGTTCAGCATCTATGGTAACACATGCAAAAAGAACTAGTTTATAGAATTTACCTCGAATTGTCATGTCGGAAGGACCAAAATAACATATTAGGCAGCATGCTTTCGAGATTTTTAGAACGATATCAGAGACGTGGCGGTTCAATTATAGTGCCACAAAACACCAACTATATAGACTTTTGAAAGCTGGTAATTGTCTATGGTGGAGCTGAGTAGGCAGATCATGGAGCCTTCTAGGAAGTATGGCGGTTGCTAACATAGAGCTATATCACCAAAGGGTGCAGTGGGTGAGAGCCAAGATAGTTCTTATAGCAGGAGCGAGAGTCAGGAGAGGGAGAACCAGAGCTTCCAAGGTTCTTGTATGGAGAAGATGATTTGGTCTAGGATGTATAGGGGAGGCCCTATTTATAGGAGGGCTAGCTCACCTAGTCATGCGCCCAAGTGGGGACAAGAGGACAAGTGGCCTCTTTTGCTTGGCCCAACAATTGGAGGCAACACTCACAATTGGTACTGGAGCCAAAATACTTAAAGAGGACTTAGTGGCTGCAACAGTGCTGCCCTACGGGAAAGGGAGGTAAAAGGTAACACCATTGTAGTTGATCTCCCTAAGACCAGTCAAGGTGCAAATCCCTGAAAGGAAAATGGGACAAATCATCTTGACAAACCCTTTAACTTAGCCACAAGACCCTAGAGATCCTACGCGAGGGTCATGGTGTGGCTCAGATGCTCCATGGCCACACCATCAACCCCAAAGGGGTTCCTAGACCTTGCTTCAGACCCAACCTAGAAAGGTGTGTTAGAGTGTCTTTGTATAACCAAGTAAAGATCGTTAAAGTATGTTTGGGTGGAGAACTGCTTGGTGGGTCCAAAAGAGCCCCGAGTGTATTGGCACGAGTGTAGATGGATGCACTTGAGTAGAGAGTTTAATTAAGTGAAAGACCACCTATGTAAGCCTTGGCCAATGGAGTCCTACCATGGAGGGAGAATTAACACGTGGCGAATTCCCAATGGTCCGGATGTTACTTCATGAGGTTGACATATGGAGCCAAGTTAGGAGATGAAGATGTGGGGCATGGGGCCTGTGTACCTGCAATAGTAGGAGTTGGCAAAATGAGCTCTTGAAGACTAGAAAAAGCAAGGTGTCCATGTGCAGAATGCATAACAATCATTCATTATATTACAACCATAGTTCTAAATTTGGGCAAGCATACAGCCAACAAAACATGGGTTCTAAATTTGGCCAAGCTGATGGTCACAGAGTTGTTAAAATCAGCATGTGAAGAAGAGTAAAGCAAGGTGTCCATAAGTGCAGGATGCATAGAAATCATTCATGTAATTACAACCATGCTTCTAAATCTGGGCAAGCAGACTAGTTGTGTCACCTAAAGTAGATTTGAACTGTAGTACCACAAAAAACATGGTTCTAAAAAAATTTTGAAAGAGAAGAAGAATAACATCACCCCACCACGTCATACCTAATAAACAGGCAAAGAAAGGCAAGTACTCATTTGTTTTTCTGTAGCTAAACTATCTGTGGTGGGGATAGGAGTACCAAGTAGCTTTCTGGGGTTTCATGACTTGCTTTTGGTTTAGAATCCAGCTAGGATAGGTGGGATAGTTAAAAAGACATGAAGAACAGCTCGTATTCTTCATGTGCATTGTGGTTGATGTTCCACGATGACAATGAATTTGGGCCATGGCAACCATTCCCACTATGATCTACCCAACCCTACTCTACACCTCTTACACACTAGACCAAAGACTTGGAGGCAAGATTAGGCTGTAACCAGGGAGGGTATCCCTTTAACTCTCATATGAATGCTCTTTCATTTTTGTCACTTAATATCTTGGCATTGGCACTTGGAGGGTATCTCTAGGAAAGTGGTACTATAGACATGAAGAACAGCTCGTATTCTTCATGTGCATTGTGGTTGATGTTCCACGATGACAATGAATTTGGGCCATGGCAACCATTCCCACTATGATCTACCCAACCCTATTCTACACCTCTTACACACTAGACCAAAGACTTGGAGGCAAGATTAGGCTGTAACCAGGGAGGGTATCCCTTTAACTCTCATATGAATGCTCTTTCATTTTTGTCTCTTAATATCTTGGCATTGGCACTTGGAGGGTATCGCTAGGAAAGTGGTACTGTAGACACGGCTTACACCATTAAGGAAGCTAGAATCAATGTTTAAGAACTCTAAATGCAAAGAACTTGGCATTTTATGAATATCTAGACATTCAAAGTGCATAGAATGCTAAATCCATATTGGATTAGTTTGCTTCACTCGATTTCCTTAGGACCATTCCTGTCATTTTGACTGAGGTGAAAGTAAAGTATGGCTTGTTATAGAGCCATATAATCAACCATCGGGAACTCATGTAAATAGCAAAAAGAATATCCCAAAGGTAACTTTCTGTCTGCACAAGAACTGCTAAAATATCACCATGTAAATATCCCCTATTTCTAACAAAATCATTATCATATGATATGGTGTTAATAGGAAACATCATTTGTTTAGTTGCAATGATATAATGTAGGGCGTCATAAGGCTTGAGCAAAATGGAATAATGCATAGTGATTTGAAGATTAAGTTGAAATTCAATGAGATCCAAATCCAATGGTAGATTTAAGGTAACAACTCAGCCAATTAAGCAATGTTATGACTATCATTCTCAGAGGTCAATATATATTGAGAAAGGCAATTTTTTTAGGCAGATATTCATTTATGTCATCACTTTTCTCAAGCTGTGAAAATAATACCTTGAATTCATCACTGTTTACAAGTTACATTATGAAAATATGAAAGGGTATGTGGATAATTATGATAAATTCCAAACTATTTACAAGTTTGTATTCAGTTAAGAAATTTTTCATACTGCTCTCCAAATATTATGAACTCAACCAATGGGTTGTTTGTCTATCTCCTATCAACGTGCCTAGGACTGAAGGGATAACCAAGGGTAAAGTGATAATGGCTATTAACAAAAAAAAGAAAGTCATTCTCTATAGTTTTCTTCTATTTTCTTTTTTTGTCAACTTATTGAGGCAGTAAACTACTCAATAGTGTTGAAGAAAATATTGCAATAACAAAAATAATAACAAGGATTTAAGACATTTTCTCATCGTTATTTAGGACGAGTTTGAATACCAAGAAGAACTAACTACCAGCCTTAACTTGAAAGCATCACAAAATTCTCATACCTCCTCCAATGTGAAAGATAAACTATAAATAGTTAAAAAATGGACTGTAAAATAGTTATTCCTGGGAAAATGAAGGTAACTGTGCCCAATGCATCAATCAAACCCCAGCTACAATCTAAGAAGCACGAAAACTTCTAAGAAGGTGTCGTATTAGTGTTGAACACCATGTCGGACACGACACTCGTTGGACACTCTCCCAACACGTGTCAGACACGCATCCAAACATGTCCTATTATTTTATTGTTGTTTTAAAGTCGGACACGCTTTGGACACTTAGGGGACGCGTGTGTCCACCAATTGGATACCCATGTACATCACTTACACATATGAAACATGTTGCAAGATTAAAGAAAATAACTTGGAATCTAATTGTAAAATAAAATAAATGTGATTTTATACATAATTAGATGCACAAAACTATTGAATACATGGTTTTTAATTTTAATTAGTGTTATTATGCATTTTTTCATTATCTTTGAGTAAACTTCTATATATGACATATAATAAAACACACAATACATATAATTTTGACGTGTCCCTGCCGTGTCGTGTCCTACATTTTCTAAAAATTATCGTGTCAGTGTGTTCGTGTCATGTCGTGTCTGTGTCACATGTCCATGTCTATGCTTCTTAGATGCCTACAATCTTGTCAGAACTGGTGAATGATGTGAAACTTTAGGTGCCATGAGTTTTTTTTATTATTTTTTCTTGTGCACATGTGACTTGAGGATTGGTAGTTTCATTTTCTAGAGCATCATGTTCTGACCAAGTTTGGTGAAGTGAAATTTCGATGTAAGCAGGACAAGACACATCTTGGAGGGGAAATCACATTTGTGAGATTGGCATGTGATGCACAATGGTTGTTTGAAACCCCCATGCTGAAGGCACGAGGACAGAAATCACAGCTACACTCTGTAAACCAATCACAGTTTATTCCTCACAACCAGTCATTTTCTTCATCATAATCATAATCAATGAGTTTGCCTAAGGTATTCGTCAGACTCTATGCTGATCTTGGGGTATTACTACAGCTTTTGTGAAGAAAGCTGAACGAAAAAAGAAAAAGATTGCATGTTCAACCTTCAAACTCAACATTATATGATTTGTCAACCAAGAGAAGAGAGGATGCAGTATTGTTTTTTGGTGATGCAGCCACAGAGAGGGCTCCTCAAAACACTATAAATTTTGAAGGCTTACTTAAAATGTGACTGTCATGTCAATTATTAACACTAAGTGACCCAAGTAGAAACAGCATTACTTTTTTTTTTCACCTTCTGTGCGTTCTAACTGATTTAGGCTAAAGATTGATGTCTTCTTAGTTACTTACATTAATCAGAATGACTATCATAATGTCTCTTGCAATTATTAAGAGTTTTACAGAGCCTACATACTCACCCTCATCAATTATAAGGACTATTGAGTAGCAAAATTTGACTCTTCTATTATTTTTCATTCTTGGGATCATATTCAACAATTAACCCTTCTTTTACATGCCTTTCTTCTGCTTCCTCTCCCCTTGTTCTTCTTCTTTACTCATGCTTTTGATTTATTTCAGAATAATATTTGACAAGCTTTTTCACAAGCAATCCTCGTTAATCATCTCAACTTATTCTGGATACAGGGATAGGATCAATTTCAAAATATCATGAAGTACACAATTGTTCAGTTCTTCTATATCCTTCGAATGATGGCCATGCTATTTTGTAATGGCCCCATGGGAAATTGTGCTTTTAGTTTCCTCATTATCTATTATTGATTGTTTTCTCACCAAAGGACAGTCGCAAATCAACAACAATCACATGACATGCTTAATGGTGATAGGAATGAAACTCACAAAATCTAGAGCAGATGGCCCTCTTAGAAAAGCAGTTTGCATCCAGATTAAGAATCTGAAATTCTGAGAACGAAAATTAATAAGAATCAGATGAATCCACAATTTATTCGATAAACCAAGCATACCTTGACAACCCAAAAAAGAAAATATGCCTTCAAAGAAAAACTGATAGAAAGACGCAATTGAGCACTTTACACTTTAGAATACATTCAAATGCCCTAAAGTGATAAGGAAATATGCCTTCAAATAGAATGATTTTCACCAAAGTGCAACACTAAATAACAGATGTGTGTGGATGCAATTGATGTGAAAAAATTAGAGAGCACGCTAAATTTTTAATTTTTTTTTGATAACTTATGCAATGTGATACAAATGATGACTTTCTCAGTTCAATAGAAGCTCAAAGAGGTGAATAGAGTCCCAAATAAGGAGAGATAGTAAAAAGCAAGTCCGATTATGTCTATTCCTAATCCTAAATGGAAGGTAGCTATCCATGATGAAAATAAAATTGGACAAAACTAGTAAGAGAAAACATAACTAGACAAGAGCAAAGAGATTAAACTTGGAAATTGAAGTCAACGCTAATAAATGCCTTGCGGTTAAAGTAACATAGAATACTATCTTAGGTGGGACAATAACTTTTAGGCTCAAATAGGGGATTCCTTCAAATCTTTTTCACAGCTACTTGCAAATCAATATACCAAATCAATGCTAAGAATCGAAGATGATGTAACAATATGTTCAACAAATAAATTAGCATTAACTATCTTCCTATTACTTGTTGGATTTAGAGATAATTTTGTCATTTTAGATTTTGGGTCTTAATTGGTCCATTAAGTTCTAGTTTTTTTTTTTTGGATAACAAGGAAATATCTTGCTTTTTTTGGGTTTACGTGCAATATCTTTTATTAGCTTCTCCAAAAATCTTTGGGTTATATAAAAAAGATGTTAATTGGGAACCTCCGTTTATTAGGAGAATTTAGGATTAGCAGTTAGAGTTAATGGATGAATTTTTTATTCTTAGTATGGGGGTGGAGGTTGCTCACAACAGGGTGGACAGGAACATGTGGAAAGGCAACAAGAGGAAATTTTTGGTAAAGTCCTTCTATGATCTTCTTGAAAGAAGTCTCTTAGATCAGTTCCTCGGAAGAATATCTGGAAAGCAGGGTCCTGTCGAAGATTACCTCTTTCATTTATCTGGCAGCTTCAGATTGAGTTCTTACGATTGATAATTTGAGGAAAAGAGGTAGGAAGCAAACGCTTCCTAGATAGTGTTGCATGTGTAGCAAAGCGGAGGAATCCATTGATCACCTTCTTATCCATTGTGATGCCGCATGGGAACCATGGAGCTTGTTATTTTCTCTTTTTGGCGTCCAGTGGGTTATCATCTCTTTATTTAAATCTTGGCCAAGACATGGAGCTCGAAATCATAAAAAGGCTTGGATGATAGCTCCCACATGCTTAGTGTGGTGTATCTGGATGGAATGGAACCGGAGGAGTTTGAGGATCTTGATATGCCAGTATATAGCTAAAGTCATTTTTGTTGTACACATTTCACTTTTGGATGTCTGGGTGCTTTTATGAATCTATGGATTTTATAGGAGATCTTTATCTTGGTGAAAGGTTAAAGTTTTTATACGAGTCTTTGTGCGAGCTGTAAGCGGTGAGAGTCGCACGTACGCTCCCCTTTTAGCATCTCTTTGTGATTAATATATACCTTTTTACCTAGATAAAAAAAATTTGTTCGAGAATTTTATATTTTAGCAATAGCTCCAACTAGAGCTTTGAAGCATATAAACTTCCATTTTCTCTAGGGGAGAGATGCAACCTTTGTTCCTAATAATAATTTGTGTTTCTTGCCAAGAAAGTGTTTCTCTATTATTCTAAGTTGGTTAGGCTCATCATTGCAAGAGTCTACTATATTGCTTGTTTCCATTTACCTCGTTCATCTTAGGAGCAAAAGCATTTGATCAGTAGGCTATTAAGCACTTGTTGAGGGTGGACATGTGTAAGCACACATTCTACTCTTATAACATCCCTAACTCCTTCATAATTGATTTGCAACTAAAGGCTTTAATTGGCAATCCAAGCTATTACCTCTTGATTATGAAGCTTGTCCTTACCTCTTGATTATGAAGCTTGTCCCACATCAGCTAACTAGTCGACCTAGACTATTGTTATTTTAAGGAGACATACAATATTTAAATTTGCCTTGATGGTGTCCACATAGAAAAAATGTTTTACCTCAGATGTCTAGTCCACTACTGCACATTAATGCATTTCAAGGGAAACTAGCTAGCATTAGGTTCGAGTGGCATTGCAGCCCCAACTCCAGCTCATCTATTGATTCTTCAACATCAATTGGTTTGGCTCGTTATGGATAAATCATACCAGTTCATGTCTATAATCAGTGGCAACTTCTACATACAAAGGCTAGCTTATACTATTGTTTCCACAGATTCCCTTAACCAAGCAACTTAATATTTGTTTTGGATGAATTCACATGTTATCTTTATGGTTCTCAAAGAATTCACATGTTTTATATTCATTACAACTCTCGGCTCTTGTCCAAATATTTATTTAACATGGTATAGAACATGACTTGAAAAGGATTCCCGCCACCCTGAACTCTATTTTGTGTGACATAAACAAAAGAAAATTAGTTATTCGAAGACTAATGACATGGCCTTACATACATAAAATGAAATATATGGAGGAAATAACAAATTCTTATTTCCATAGATTCATGCTTTGGTCTTCATTGGTTGTGTACAAAAATAGTCTATCACTCGCTATGGGATTTCACAATTGGTTGGACTGCAAGCAGACATTTCCACAGTTAGATCTCAACAAAGAATTAAAAATTCCATAGAAATCTACCTATGTTTTCTAAATGGAAAAACGAAAAGATATATAGATTTCAAATGACAACGTAAATTCATCCTGAACACAAGTAAGGCCAAGTATTGAATACATAAAGGCTATATCACAAGTTATGACAAATGCCACTTAAAACATAACATTATTAATTATGTGCAATGTTACCTGCAAAATGATTAGCTTATAAGTTGTCTTGTTGATTCCTAATGGAACTATTTGGTGAATAATTGATTATTGTAGTATGGTTATCAAAGCTTATGACAAGTGATACTGTTGTTTATGTAAATAAAAGATATAAATATCAGCCAATTTTTAATAGATTTTGAACGTTTACTTCCCTAAATAATGTTTTTCCTAATATTTCATATGAAAAATGAAAAAAACATAAATTAAGACTCACTTTTCTAAGATACCTCAAGGCACATGGACATTTTTCTATTGAAAATAGTAGATCAAAACTTGAGAATTGTAAGTTGGAACTTGAAACCTAAACGCATATCAACACATCAAACATAATGTACTAGAGATCGTAAAGTATATGTCCATCTTTGAATATGTACATCTTCGAAGTTAGGCAACTGCATCATTTTGATATGAGATTGCGAGATGTTTTTGAGTTTTTACGCACATTTTGATCAAAGCAAGTCTTTTAGATGTCATTTTTTCTTTTTGAAATATGTTTTATTACCTCATGTTCAGCGTTAGACATGAAAGGAATGAGTGTTTGACTTCCTATGCCAATGTATATTTTAAGATGTTTCTAACAATATATATGCAAATAAAAAAATACTATACTCAAACTAACAACTATGTCCTAGTAGAAGATTGTTTTTATTGGATGTTTTGTTACCCAGAGAGAGAGAGCTTTTAGGTACATTTTTAGCCCACAAAGCATAAGAATCAAAGTTGAAGGCATTTGAGATATATATCCCAATAATGAACAATCCAAGATAGCAGGGGCATTCACCATGAAAAAGACCAAAAAATAAAATAAAATCTAGCATGGGTAAGAAAGGAGAAAAATTATTATGCAGAGAGAAAAAGCAAAGAGATTTAATTAACTTCAATGCTGGGAAATTTTGTAATGGAAGGTGGTGCAAGAAAGACAAAATGCAATGTTCACTACACATCATAAATGTTTGAAGTCCATGCACTAGCATTTTTTGCACCCAGAATTGTTATGAATAGTTTTGGAAGTATGAAATTAAGTGTTGCATCAAAAGCGTCTAGAAAATTTACCCTTCGAAGTATTAATTTCGGCAGTTGTATGATTTCTCTGTCAATTGCTAGAAGAAGTTTTTCCCTCATGTTTATTGTCATCAACATTTAAAGAAGATAATTTAACAATATCATTGAAGGGCTTGCAAATTGATGATGAGGTTTCTGAAGGACAATCAGTAGCTCCTCGCACACCATTACTTCCATCTTCAGAGCATGCTGAATTCATTCTTTTTCTTCCACTCTGATCAAAAGGAATTACACAACAAGGGAACATGTTATTCTCACCACATATCACCTCCACCATTTGTGGTAACTCGTTACTTTCATTTAAACAAACCAAGATGAATGACAAAAGATTTTTATAAGAAAATGGGACGCAAAAGAATATGACAAGTAATATAGTGAAAGAAACCTAATTAAACGATACAAGATATTCATAAGACATTATCTTTCTACCAACATGAGCAAAGCAACGCTGCCTTTTTCACCATTGGCAACAATGTTTTGATGAGGAGGATATATAGAGGTGGCTTAAAATCCAACCAAATTTTTTTTTTAGAAATAATATTGTCAAGTACAATAATCAAATAAATAAACAATTTCATGACCCCTTTCTTAAGATTATCCCTTCCCCAGCCACTAGCCTTTCTCTCTCTTGCACACACAGGGGTGGGGGGGAGGGAAGGTGGGCACAACAAAGTTTAGAGGAAATCAGGAAATTCGAAAAGGGAACGATATCAAATGTAGTGGATAACATAATTTATGTATGAACAAGAAACCCCAAGATCTGCTGTTATTATTGAACAAACAAAGATCAGAAATTCAAATTTGTGTAGAGTCAGTCAGATGAAAGAGCTTGAATTTGTTTTGATTGCCTAAAAATTTACATTAAAGTTTAATGATAAAAACTAATAAGGAGGAGCAACCAAGTTTCAAGTATGTAAAGAACATCAACTAAGGAGTAACAGTGAAGATAAGAACTATAGTTAAGGCATTCTATGCTCCTTGTTCTTTTTCATCTTTTACACTATTTCGAATGCATCTAAAGAATTAAATTAAAAGAAAATATCCGAAACCAATAAAATGGTTATTGAAATTAATGCAGGATATATCAAACATGTCTATGGTGACTCTAAAATCTTCTTTCTGTATTGCTATGTCATTCATGATGAACTTAAATTATGGTTCTCAAACCCCTGATGTATTAGATCAGTTCTTTGCCAAGGTTTCATATAATAATTCATAAAATGTGAATGTATTTGTGAACCCACGTATAGACTGCAAAGAAGTATTGAAATTAAATCACTACGAAGGTCACTACCTCATTAGGTGCAACCTTCTCTGTTTTCAGTGTTGCACAAGCTGAAGGACCTACTCCTTGGGCAACTATATCACCAAGGTTGTCCGGATTGTGGAGTCTCTTTGAGAATGGCAATAATTTTTGTAGAGGTTGAGTTGATGTCAAACCTTGAGAAATTTGCTCAGTTTGCTAGAACATGTCAGATTGAGATTTAGGCTAAAATCTGTATATTTAAGTCCAAGGAAAGAGTTATATCTGAATAAAGAAAATTTGCTTACTGCTAAATGGCATCCCATCGACAACATTAGGTTGCCTCCTGTGGTCAACCCTGCAAAAACAAACACTAGGACGATAACTTACATAAAAATGCAAAAATATGTACAAAGTAGAAAACATTTAATACGATTACACATTGTCTCACTTTACTGGCATCTTTATGATGACCAAAATGCAACCAGAGGGTAGATGACTTATCTATTATCAAGCATACCTTCCATCTGAGGTTACGGCATGAGAGAGAGAGAGAGAGAGAGAGTAAACGTAAATTTACAGCATGATACTTTATAACCAAGTAACCAACTTTAAGCAGTGATTCTCATGTGGTTTTCTCCAATACCACTTGTAAATTCACTCACAACAAAAGCATGCAGTGATATACCCTTAAGAATACGAAGTATCAAAAAGTACGTCTAACACATGTTTTAGCCTTCCTAAAATAACAATCACCCAAAAAGCTACTATGTTAACATATAACATCTGCAATCTATCAATATCAAAATCTTTTGCTTCAAGGCTCTTTCTTCTTTAAATGTGAAAATGGGGGAAAATAGTATCACAAGGAAAGTAGGAACCAAAGCCTCAATAACGTAGACTTTTTTTGTTTTCCACTCGTGGTATCAAGAAATTCTGCTTGGCTTACAGTGCTATTAGTTAATCTACTATTCTCTCTTTAAGGCCTTAATGGCATGAGAATCACTAACCACTACAAGGGGATTCAACTAGCTAAGATTGAGTCCACAATTCGAGCATTAGAATTTTGCAACAGAGTTTGTCTAAGGCTCAGACACCACATTCAACATGGATTGTTGATAACTGGCCAATTCCTCACTTATTCATTGATATTGTACTATTAGAACCACAGAAAAATTGTCAGCTATTACATTGTGTTAAATGTATAAACAAGTATATTCTCTAAGTAAGACATGTACACTGGTGTCCCCAACCACCCTCCCTAGTCCCTCCCCTTCATGCTTACTACCAAGAGACACTTCTCAAGATTGGTGGTAACAGATGGCTGCTAATATTTAGATGCATTTTTATCAGCTTAATGCCTATCCTTTACTAATTCATCCATGTTATCCGGACAGATGTGATGAAGACGGGATGAATACGCACAGAGTCGGGCAGTTGAAGAGTAGTTTCGCATTTATAATCTGATCTCAACATTATTTGGTTATTCATCTTAAACTGCCTCAATAAACTTATTAACAATTTTGAGGTATCATACCAAAATCACTACTATCAGTCAGCTCCCTAATCATTTCTTCATTCATCTCTTGCTCCCTGGATGGAGAAGGATTGCCTTGTAGAGTCCCATTAATCATTTGTTCAACCTAAAAATGGGACACAATAACAGGATTAATGACATTGGGCAAACAACTGCAACAAGCATTTAAAATGACCAACGGTAACATAAAAACTGATTTAAAAATCACCACGTAGGAGGAACCCTCGTTATTGTCTGGATTCTTTGTCTGCCATGCTTTAAACATGTCATGAATTGTCAACCACCATTCGTGTAGAAAGCCATCAGGAACATTAATTGCTGGAAAAATTGGGGAAGAAGAAAAGAAAAGAAAACCCATTACAAATCACAATCCTTTAGACCAAGCAACATGTAGTAAATCCAAAATGATAAACAGATTTAGCACTTTAGCTCAGTCAAACAACTGTAAATCAAATCTCTTTATATTTCATCTGGTCTCATCTTGTGGTTTTTCTTAGTATGTACTGCTTTTGATCCAATCTTCTTCCAGTCATGATCAGATAAAAATACAGAATACCACAGAAAAATGCATAAACATATAATTCAGGTGTTAGACAAACATACAAATGCACATAGATAAAAACATATAAATCCTTGTGCATGCATGTGGATAGCAATAGGGATAACAAAACTGAGAACAATTCAAATTAAATTACCAAGCTCATATCTATACACACGCTCCAGCTAGAAGAAATTTAGGTTCTGAGAAGGGCAATCAATGTGACAAATCATCAGATTAAATCAATAGAGATAAGAATAACTGAATAACCCCACGCTTTGATTGATCATGATTCATGATATCTCAGGTCCACTTTAAATAATAACAAAAAAAAACAACAGAGATCAAGAAAGTGATAAGGTCGCAAAACATATGAGGATACCACAACACAAACAAGCATTCACCAAGAAAAATCAAAACCCACAAAAGAAAAAGACAAATTTATATGTGTGTGAGATAAAGGGAGAGGCATAGACAAAAAAAGACATGGACCAAGAGAATGAGAAAGTCGCACATCATATCAGAGAAAAAAAGGACATACAAACATATGACAAGAAAAAAAAAACAAAACTCAAAACTAAAAAAGAAAGAGGACAAAAGTGTTTGTGCTTGTGTGAGAGAGTGTGAATCCAAGAAAAAGATTACCTGGAGCAGACATAGGATCGAAGTTGAGATTAGCCTCTCGCCAGAAGATCTCGGCAGTTTCATGCGTACCATTTTTCCTTAAATAATCATATAAATACCGTTCAAACCTGCAAAGACAACCAGATGAGTAAAAATCCCCAAAAAAGCAAAAAGAAACCAACTGGCTCAAGAATCAACGGCAAGAGCAAACATTTGCGGTTCAAGAGAAGATGAAACCCACATGGCTTGATTGTCCCATGCTATAGGACTGCTCATGACTGCTATCCCAAACTCCTCAATTTCAGAGATCTTATCAAGAGACCATAGACTCGGAACCAGGGCTGAGATTCTGAGAACGAGAGAATGAAAATCAAGACCAAGTCAAGGAACCAGAGAAAATCCAATTTATTTCCAATAAAGAGAGGGGCCATTAAGGATGAAGTGAATGCTTCATTGTCTCTCTCACGAAGCTGAGGATGAACTAAATGCAGTCAAAAATTCAAATTTGTAACTGCTACACAGGTTTTTGGTTCGTCTACAATCGGTACTGCATCAGATACGGACGATTCTAATAGTAGTTGGTTTATTTTTAAAACGCCCGGTCCGGGTTGGATCGATTCGGTTCGAGGTTAAAATTGCAAAACTGATCAAATCAGTTTAGTTCTCAAGTTGGTAATTAGATAACCCAAATCGAGAATTATCATGAATTGATAGAAGAACCTATACCTTACGTATTTTGAATAAATAAATCAAGATCTATACCCCAAAAAAAAAAAAAAAATTAAGGCTAGTATCACTCGAATTAGGTCGAAATTTCTCAGGCATAAACGCTTCAATTTTACTTTTAAACTGTTTGTTTTTTCAATCTAAAAATTTAGAACCAACAAAAATCAATTTAGTTTTGGGTATGGCTTTGGCCGGATCTAACTGACCCATGCAAACAATTCCAATAGGTAAGAGCGTCAACCTTGGAGCAATTGTATTTTGGTGAAAGTGAAAGGCATTTAATGTCCTTTGAAAAGTAAAATGTTGTAATGTGGGGTGTTTGGCACAAAGCCAAATCCAGAACCTTACCTAAAACAGAATGATCTAGGTGTGGAATCAAGCCAATCCAACTCGAGAAAATTTGGATTTGGTTCGGGTTGCACCCTGGGATCTTACCACTTTATATCAAACTTGACTTATTTGCTAAGAACATTTCACTATTATTATTATAATGTAACAACAACTTATCATACAATGATTGTGTGTAAAAATGTCTCAACAAAAAAGGGTCATAACTAATAAAATCGAGACATTAATTAGCAACACAATTCATATATTTTTGTTAAAGAGAATATAAATGGTTGGTTCTCGGGTCGTTTTAAGTCAGTTTAAATTGATTCAATTATACAACTGTTGAGTTTAAAAAAGTAAAACCCACTCAGACTTAATTAAAGCAAAATCTTTATTTTTATTTATTTTTGTTTCTTTTGACTCTAGGTTATTGAACGGTTTCAAGGATTGTTTGGACTTGTGTGCTTAATACCATAATTATGGACTCCAATGGGTTAACAGTCCATTAAGGGGCTCTTAATGGTTTGAAACCTTAGAAGCTTTGATACCATCATGGCTATAAGCTCATGTTCTGTTAGAACATTTTAGTCATGGAGATTAACAATTTACAAAAATGTGAGATGACTATTTGATTGTAAAAATCCCATATATAGAAAAACTAGTAGTTATAAATGATTTTAGTTGTATCAGTTTCATAGGTGGAATACTTTCAAAGAGTTCTAAAAAAACATTTGACGAATTAAATGTTAATATAATTTTTTTTAAAATAAAACAAATAACATAACAATTGCACATTTACTGAACGTACAGCAACGTATGCATAATATATAAATAGCACTTAACTACGTAATATATAAATAGATATAAAAGCCAAAACTTGTGAGTGAGCGACCACACAATCCGAGTTGCTTGCACCATTTGGATATGGTGAATTGTATTTAAATTTTATTTGGTTAGTATTCACTTCTCCAAATTGGCAGATGTTACCACCAGAAGAGTCCTAAATGCTGTTCCTTCTAAATAAATTAAAGTGAAATTGACCAGTTACATCGTGCTTTAAATCGTCCAAGAAGTACTAGAATTAAATTTTTAACAATAACTACCCTTGGAATCCATAATGTAAATTCAGAAAATTCAGTCTTAAATACAAATTTAACTGAATATCACAAAAAATTAAAGGAAAAAACATTCCCCTATACTACTCAAAATTCAGATAAATTCAGAAATGTTAGGCATTTTACCTTACATTCTCCCAAGTTTTTTTAAGAAAATAACAAATAAGCTTTAACTTTTCTTAGACTCCTCATGATATCCATCCTTAAAGAGTAGACCCCTTCACAATGCTTGCAGTCACGGCTTCGACTTCTCCATTCTAAAGTAGTTCAACATGGCTCCCTTCACAAATAAAATATCACAAAACAAAAATCTTAAAAATATCAAAAGGAGAAAAAAATAAAAAATAAAAAATAAAAGACTTTACAAACTCTCCTTGATGCATTTTTGTTCCCTCAAAACTACAAAAAGCGAGAGAAACAAACACTAGCCATCAATACTTTGAATCAATGTAACTCTTAGAGGAAAGGGATTATAGTAGTACCCATGCTCATTATTGTGGTCATGGATTTGACTCACTCTCCCCCTTTTCTGGGACTTTTGGCCTACAATGTAAATAAAGAAATAAAAAATCATAACTTGTGATACCAACACCTTCTATTACAATAAAACAGCTTCTGGGATGCCTGATTTAAGCTGAGGCAGAAACTGCATGCATGAACTTATTTACAAACCATGACATAGCAATAGTTCCATAGGGCACGTGGACAGAATCACAACAGTTTGACCAAAGGGATATGTTTATTAAGAGTCCAAGATGAAGTTAGTGTTTTGAACTAAAAATGTGGTATGCTGAGACATTTCCTGCCAAGTTAGTGGATATGTTTCACAGTTCTTCAGAAACAATGAACTACCAACTAGTTACAAAATCAGCCAAAAATCAGCAAATTATAGCTGAGGCTTGGCACATTGAGCCACGAAAATTATACAACGAACACTTCTCTTCCCCCCAAAAACCCTCACCATACATGATTAAACACCAGTAATATATAAGCTAGCTGCAAAAACGATGTCACGCTTTATGGCATTAGAAGCAGATTCCATCTTCTTGTACAATGCAGAATTACCCATAATTGCTGCTGCGTTTTTGAATTCGCGGCACGTCTCATCCAGTCTGACAATGGTCCGCACAATCAGCCCTTCAGGAACATCCGTAAGTTCACAGATATCTGCAAATGGAGTGCCCTGCCACAGGAGAAAGTAGCTTAAATAAGCCATTGGAGGAACAAGTGAGGGTCTGGTAATGTGCTTTAAAACAAAGACAGAAGTTAAAAAAATAACCTTTGCCCATTCATAGACCACTTCGACAAGACCAAACTTAAGATTGTCTTGAGCATACTCCTCAGGGTTAATCTGTACTTTGAAGTGCGCTTGTAGCTCCCCAAGTCTTATGGCAGTTTCGTACAATCTGTAAGTTCATGGAAATTTGGGATTAGCAAAAAGCAAGGGCATGAAACACAGGAAAGAATAAATTTCATGTACATCCAAATATCAACTTATGAAAGGTAACATTTACATGTAAACAAAATATGTACTTATTGATTATAGCATAAGAAGAATAGAAATGGACTCAAATACAGATATGGACACAGGTACAGTTTAGGTAATACTTTCAAAGTGACTCTCGAGGGGGGAATCCAAATTGGGCCAGGTGTCCATGCCCAGAAAGGACATGGGATGCAGCAATTTTTCAAAAAATAAAGATATGGACATGGCGGGAATCAAGGAACAAAATTTCCATTTGTTTCTACCGAAACGTTTCCGTTTCCGTTTCTTAGGGGACCGAAACAAAACACTAGTAGAATAACGAAACACTATTATTACAATCAAAACACACTGAAAAATAGAAAAATGCACCAAAACACAATGTTATATACCTAAACAATAAGTTTTATTAATCTGAATTTAAAATTTTTATAAAAGGTGTACAATTTTTATACAAAAGATTGTATTTTACTATTTTAATATTTGTTACTTTTGAAATGTTTCCGAAACATTCCGAAACATTTCCGAAATATTTCCGAAATGTTTCTGTTTTCGAGCCAACCGAAACGACACCTCGAAACGAAATTTTGATCCTTGACGGGAATATGACAATAAATATATTTTCCATTTCTTTTCATTTACTATGTATATGAATGTAACATCCACAAACTACCAGAAATATTGAATACAAAACACTAATTCAATCCATAATTTAAACATTAATTTACATAAAATTGGATGAAACGAGTTTACAATTTAATAGGGTATAAATTCACATTGTTTTTGTTATATTATTGGATCCAAGTAATTTTCTTCAAACTAGCAATATGTTTCCTATATGTCTAAATGATAGACTTGTGCATACTCCCATGTGTCCAAAACGTGTCCTATAATAAATAATTAACAATTAATAGGACACATTTGGAAGCACGTCCAACACATGTCAAGAAATATCTGATACGGATACGGTGCATTCTTAGAAGTGTCCGTACTTTTTAGATCGTCTAATATGGACGTAGGGTTTATCATACATAATATACAAACAGGCTTAGATCAATTCAAACTTGTGTAACTGGAAAATTTTCAACTACCAGAACTTGGAAGTCTATGCACTCAAATACTTGAAAAATCACTTGCAAGGAGACATTAGAAACTCGCAAGTTGGGTTATAATAATGTCTCCCATACAGAACAGATCAAGGTAACAGAAACTTTGACACAGAACATGTACCATGGCACCACCTTATTATTGTGTTTAAAACCCATTGTTCATGTTTGAAGCTTGTAGTTGTTCCCCTTTTTTTTCCCCTCCTGGTTCAGGAAGCAGAAATTCTAGAATGCTAGATGTAGACAAACATTCACCATCAACAATAGGAAATCAAACCAGTAGATCTTCACACAAACAACCAGAAACAAACAGGAAAAAAAGAATTAACCTGTGTTTAGCCTGAGTCAGCTTGGGAGTAAGAGAAGGTTCAGAAGTATTCTTCTGCTGAAACACAAGGGCAGACATTATTGCCACCGCTTCTTCTGGTTCCAGGTCATCCAGTTGGTTCTCAAACAAGCATTCTGTGCATATCAATTCCTCCCCAGAATTCATCTCACAAGCAATGCGTCCTTTGATCTGAACAACCAGGTCAGCATCTATGCAGCCAATTTCCTCCAGAACATCTATCTGCAGAGGCACACCTAAGACGTCAATGAAGGATTTGTTCTGATTTCATTGTAAGACAATTCACACCAAAAATCTAATGCCGCAGAGCAGAAATGTATATTGGACACATACACGACCCTGAAAGTCTGGCATCTGCTGCAGTGCTTCATCTGACATTTGAAACTTCAGAGCATCAACTTCCTCTCTGTGCCGCTTCATCTCTTTTGCTAGCTCGATGTGCTCCTCCAATTTAACACACCCATGACACTTATTCTGGGCCATCTTCTGCAATAGGCTATTCCACTTCTGATAAGCTTCCACAAGATTCAAGTCTTTCAACTTCAGATCTGCCATGGAACTTCCATTAGAAAGCTCATCCTTGGAGAAAGTAAAGTTTTACATGAAATATGCAAGTACACAAATCTAGCACATGTAAAACTTAGGCAGTAAGCACCTCAGACATATCGGCATACTGTTAGGAAGTAAAACCCAGAATGATTGATGCAGATTGCAGTCCACACGGGACTTGCGCAAAAGTAAATCAAAGAAGATAAAAACTTCAGAATTTCGCATGATTTCAAGGAGGAGTTTTAGGACCTTGCATAGCAGTGTTTTCAGTCTTATTGCAGACAGTTTTGTATAGCTAAACACCAGCATAGTCAGAATTCTATATGCCTTAAGTCAAGCATACTTAGGTAATTTCAAGATTAGCTAGACATGGCTTGTTGTGGTCCCCCTGGATTGTAGTTTGAGTCACGTCATGTTACTGGGTTTTAGCATATAATGTTTATGTTGGTTTATAGGTCTCTGTCTTTATCATAATCCTTTTCTACTGCACTTCAAGTTTCAAGCATTTGAAGTCCACATCCAGGATTGTCGCACCCTTTTTCAACCCTTAAAACCTTATCTTGAAAGCCCTAACCCCTGTCTTCAATTAACCCAACTCAAGAGACAGCAGCTAACCCAAAATACTGATCACAGGTACTGTTCATAGGTAGTCACAGCCAAGAACGGCCGCCAAACTTTAGCCTTTTTCTTGTTTAATGGGACCCACAAATCTTCCCCTTCCTAACTCTCCTTGAAAACCAAAACCATATATTGTTACCAACTATTCAACCACGAAAACTGTCATAATCAACTCCTGCAAGCCCCTTTACTGCTACCCAAGATCAAAGTTGGTATCATAGTTTGTAGGAGGGTGTTTCTTCACACTTGTCCTACATTAATAATAATATCCCCTGTAGACCATTGCCTAGAGGAGCTTACCGCGAGAGAGAGAGAGAGAGAGAGAGACCAACACAACTCCAAGCTGGATCCCCTCCAATAAGAAAGAGTGACAGGATACTTTCTGTACATGCTTTTTTTTCTTCTTCTTCTTCTTTTTTTTTTTTCCTTTTTCCATGAAACCCTTTCCTTAAGGAAGAAATGATATTGAAGCTGTAGAAACCAGGTACTGTGCAGAAGAGGCAATGACATCTCTCAGGTTCCCCATGGATGACTCATTTAGGACTAGTACAGGCACCCTGGCTGCTTAGTTAACATTATGAAGATGGGCATGCATCTATATTGAACAGTTGCATTCTTGTAAATGTTACTAAATAATTAACAAAGCACACAAAAATAATTCGTGCATGTCAGACCAATGCAGTCATTGTTAACTGACAGTTCCCACGTCAATGGCATCAAAAAGAGTGTATGTTAGTCATAGAAATATGACATTTGTCAAAACTAATACAAGTGCCCCCAAGTCAGTTGGGCTGATGTTGAAGCTTCTTGTGCTTTTGCCTTCCTAATTTTGTCAAACGACTCAAACCAGAAGTACCCCCAGGAATCTGTCTTATGCACCACAATGAAGGGCCACTTTGCCAAGATAGCATATATAGACATCAGAATGAAGGTCTATCAGTTCTTAAACACATAAATTACTTTATATTCGGCTAAATTGAGTGGATGGGTACAAATGATGTGGTCCACGTTTTTAGGAATAATTACTATTTTGCAGCACAGAAGGTACACACCTTTCAATGGATCCAGGACCGGAGGGTACTTCCCATCAGATTTTATATCCAATAGCTGTTGCACAGTCTTGGAATAAGCAGCACTGTTAACATCTTGTAGAAGCCCAACTTGATCAATCTTTATTTTGCAAGTGCATATAGATAGGATCTCTTTATTATCAATCTCCATGACTTCATAATTTACACCAGCGGCACTACCACGGTGAGGTAGTTTTATGTTAATAACCCCTGATCCTTTGCGAGAAGTGACACCAGAATAATAGTCGTTGTCCAGACCACGTTTTGCTTTTGGTACCAGTATCTGGAAATCAGGGGTCTTCTTATCTTGCATATTACCACTAGTCAAGGGAGCTTGCAAATTAGATGGTAATTCCGGTGTCAGGATCAAAGCTATGCATCGTTTGGTATCAGCAGAAGGGGCTTTCACAATGACTCCAAGCAAGTGATCTTTTGCCTGTCAATTATGAACACATAATTCAGTGAATATGAAATTGTTGTACATTATATAGTTCCTATGTACATATAATTTGGTTAATAATAAAAAGAGACACATCATATCAGATTAACCAAAAAAACCTTAGCCTATGGATACATGAAAATCCAGAAAATAATGCATATGAAGACTTCAAGAGGGCAGAAAATGTATAATCAAATCTGTCATTGAAAAATTGACCTGTTGCTTAATTATGGATGCAAGGAAAGGCGGGCGGGGACCGTCCCTCCACCCTGTGGGGCAAAAAGAAAAATAAAGCACAAAATATAAAAAATAGAGCTGTCATATTCCCAAGAAAATGGAGTAATTCATACACAAAATATTCCCCGTATTCAACTTGGATATCTCATAATGGACCCCAAGATCAACTAAAGATTTAAATTTCATGTGATTATAGACCATGTGGTTTCTAAAATGCACAGCTATAATCACATGGTCTGGATACATCAACTAAAGATTTGAATCAATGCAAGTTGAAAGTGAAGTGGTCCAGTTGTGCCAGAAATCATTTTGTTCAGCAATATTTAGTGATGCAGAATTCAACAACTCGCCAAAAGAATAGAGGACAGGCCAGAATGTGTAGGAATGTGATGCTTTGAAGTTGAAAAAGAGAGATAGAAGTGTCTTAAACACTGAAGTATGTAATTAAATTATCAAATCCATCAAGAAATTTGGAAGAATTTGTGTAGTACTGTCATAAAAGAAGCTGTAAAGAATGTTATTTCCTGGTATCACTAACATGATAGAATCAGTTTCTGGTGGTGGAAATAAGACAGCTTAATGCAGAAGATGAAGAGGAATGAGGTCTAACACAGCAAATATTGTGGACATCCTACAAGAAAACACAAAAAGGCTCTGCTCTGCAGCCAAAAAATGCTGTGCACTCTCTCTTCTATGATTGTAAACCTCGCATGTCTTTCAAGACACTTAGGAAACACAATTAAGAAAAATAAAAGCCTGCTATTTCCCCAAATGTTTCCTTTCCTTTCTAGCAAAGCTATTCTCCCAACAGTTTAAACATTAAATTCTCCAAAAAGAAGTATTATAAACTGCTAAATTAAAATCTAAATCATCCTACACAACCTTCAACTAAAATCCAGCAATATATTTTTCCTTGTCAAAATTTCTGGGGGAATACAAGATCAGAGGGACTTAAAATCCGAGATTAAGAAATATCAGAAAAGATTAACTTTTCTTTGATTTCAAGCTTATGGGAAGTTCAGAAATTCAGATGAGCGACCTTCCAATGACATCTAGTTTTATTCAAAATTTCAAATTCTTTCAGTGAAAAATCTGTATAGTGATTGAACTCTTTAAACCCAAACCCAGCCCCAAAAAAAATAACTAACTAAAATAAAATAAACAAAAAAAGAGGCAAACAGTTTTTGGGTCTGCCACTAGCATGGCCTATGGTTTCTTAGGTTGATATTCAGAATCGAAACAGATAGACTCCCTCAAAACATAGTGTCTTTAGGATTACTCTCATAGCTCATTTTCAAAATTTTCTATTTTGGGTTTTGTGTGTTGTGCGGGGTCGAGGTGGGGGATAGCGATTAGCCCGTGAGTCTGTGACCTAAGGAGCAGGACCAGTATGAAGCCGGCAGAGGTCAGAAGGATAGAAACGGAACAAGAGCATCAAAAAACTTCCAACTAAAACTTACAAACTCTTAGAGCTGGGGACATGCAATTATCTTACTCATTACAGGGTCATGTGGAGCATCGGAAGAAGAACAAGGCCAAATTTAGAATTTGAAATGGAGAGTGGATTGGACATTGTATGATGATATTTTATGTTTTATTTGGTTTTAGAAGTTAAGTATTCCAATAATTTTAGGTTTGTTAGACATGCATGTATTTTTGGGTCGAAACACGAGTCCAGTTATGTTTTTGGATCTTGTATGTAGTTTTATTTAAGTTTAATAGTCTAAGTAGTCAAAGCTTCTTAGTTTCCTAATGCAGAGTCTTGATCTAGTAAGAATAGAAGAACTGTAGCAGCCAATGAATTCCTATCAAATGAATCATCCAAGTGGAGTTGAAAGAGACGCAAGATGGATATGAAGGGGAGGAGAGGGAAGCAGGCTTACCAGAAAATGGAGAAAATAAGATGAGAGAGAGAGAGAGAAGAGGGGGGGGGGGGGGGTGTGGGTTGGGAGGGTTATAAGGATCACAGAGTGGTTCAAGAATAAGAATTTGAGATTGTGTTCGGGCGAATTTACCTAACCCTCAAGAAGGTAAAGCATCTATGGCTTCTCTCTTCTCCTCCTCCTCCTCTTCTTTCTTGGCAACAAAACAAAAAAAACTATTCTCGAGTTACAGCCCAAGAATAGTCCAGATTTTAGCCTTGATACTCTACATAGTCAAAACCTTAACGAACCTCACCCCCTTTCCTTACCCTTTAGCCTTCAATTGCACACCGTGATACCATAAAATAAGTGTCATCTAGATAATACCAGCCTCTTCTCTCTACAATCCAAAAACCCACGTCTACAAACCCTAGAATCCTTCTACCTTTAAGAATCCTAACCCTGGAAACTTCCTAACCCTAACCACAACAAATCCAATTGTCGGTGGTTTTATCATAAGTGTCCTAAAGTTGTCTTTCATTATGAGGCTCCAGATTTTTCATCCCAGATCTTTCTTTTGGTAACGTACAGCTTCAAGAGGACATATCTTTAGTAGGAAGGACAAAGAATGGGATATTGTGTTAATTCATCATGACATAACTATGACACAAGTCAGCGATACTCCTGCTCAAGATGTCGTCCTCTGATGATGTCTTACTAACTGAATTATCATCTAAACCATGGAAGAACCACAACTAAATATTGAAAGTTTCCTCTCTAGGTACCAAACCTTAGAGTAATAGTAGATTAAAGCATCAAAGTTTCAACCATTTTCACTGATAAAGATGAAGGATGACCACAACAAGAATTGAAAAAACAAACATCTCTCTTCAAACTCTCTAGAAGGACTAGTACATAAATTCTTGGTAGTCATAAGAACAGTTTTCAATCACACTAGACAGTTCAGAACATGGCAATTCTAGAAAAGAAACAAATGCTTATTTTTCAGCATCTTGTCATGCTCTCACTGATCATTATGAAGAGCTGCAGACATCAAAGAAAAGTTTGCTTCTCCATGACTAAAAATTACTGTTCACAAAAACATAAAGATATCACCTATCAATCCAACAAGTTAACACACAAGTTATAATCTTAACTGTAACAAAAGAAACAATAACATAATGCACCGGTCAGCTTAGAATAAAATAAGTAGCTGCTGGACATGTATATAGCCATTGTAGAACCAATTATGCAAAATGCCGACTGTGGAAGGATAGACACAGAATATATGCACATTTGACTGTCCTAATCACTCCCTGAGCTAGTCCCAGATCCACGTAGAAAATGTTGAGAAATACAAATAATAATTTAAAAAAAAAAAGAACAGCAAAGAAAGCTTTAACAGTTTCAACACCTGAGAAGGCTTACAGGACAAAACTAGCAATGCAGAACAAACTGCCTCCCAACACCACACACACCAAAATAAAATTAATAAACAAAAAGAAAAAGGAGTAAGAAATCATACAGTGATCATGATTGTTATCTGGAATCATTGAATAAACATACATCAAATAAGAACTCACTGATTGCGATTTCACAACTATGACTCTTTCAGGCTTGAGAAATTGTTGGGAGAAGGAGGACTGCATGACTGCCTCTGATATCTGGTTGCTGTATTTCTCAGCCTCCAAATACATCTCATAGAATTCCTCAATTGCTGGTTCACCCTTTATGCAACTACATGCATAAATCCAAGCTTATTTAACAGTGCCAATACAATGGAAGCCATAACGTAGTTCTCTAAGATACGTACAATTCCACTGCAGATTACTCATACAATAGGTGAAATCACACAAAAGGGCAGATATGAATGCAAAGCATAAAGTATGAATTTCGCCTTTAAAATCTATGGACAAGATAGAGAACAAACATAACCATGAGGCATTGATTGCTACAAGAATAACATATTCTGCAAGCACACCACTGGTCCCACATACTCTTTGATGTACATTTAAACAACGAATACAAATAAACTGGACCTACATACCCCCATATAATGTGTGATAATGAAACAACATTACATTAGAATTACAGCCAAAAATGCTACATCTCAACTCAGAGAACTACAACATTCTGATTAAGTACCTCCATAAAATTTTGATCAAATGTTCTGATTAAAATTTCTAAAGCTAGCCAATGTCACTCAAAATATGTATAGCCTCTTAAAACTGTAACTTCAGAATTTAGAGAATCTTGGTAGCTGGGGTTGGCGAAGGGGACCTTAGATGAACATAGGATACACATTGACTATGAGAAAATCCCAAGACAAACTGCCAAATGAAGAACAGTACATTTTCTAGAATAAGATATTTCTTTAAGGGAGAAGAGTCAGAAGACTTGGGTACAGTTTGTAGGTGCAGGTGATGCAAGTGGCCATCAAGAGTGTGCCACATCTGTAATTCAAGCCAACATTTGTGGAGGCCAGAATTAAAGCCAGCCCTTGAGAGTAGGCAAAATGGCCAAACAACTAGCTCTAAAAGGTCACTTACCCTCTTGCACCTAAAGAACTTTACTGTTATAAGCCCTATCTCAAGCATCATGTTTACTAACAAATCACTTTAAAAGCAATCATCAGTTGGAGCATCCAAATTCCTTGCAAAGCATAACACACAAGTACACAATCTCAAAACAAAAGGACAGACATGTACTGGCAACTAATAGCAGCAATATTGATGCCTGGAGAAAATGTAGTTTATCATAAGGAAACACGAAAACTCTAGCAGAGAAGTCAGCAATTGTGGTTCTCCTCTTAACATACATAATAGTTTTGGTAGGCTGAGCAAGCTTTCGCATTAGAAGTTGTTGTTGCTCTGGAAGATTCTTCTGAGAATGAAATTCAGCAAAACTTCTTTTCAACATGTCCTCCACCTGCAGTGATTCCCAATCAACATAGGAAAAATTAATGATTAGGACAAGGAAAAGCTGTTGAGTGAAATCCTTATCCTCAAACAAATGTACTCAGAACGTGGATTGTTATGGCCTGTTGAACTGATGAGGGGACCAAGAAATTATTTTTCGCATTGTGGGAGAGAGGGTACATATGCAGATGGGTATGTGTATAAATATAGGGCTGAGTTTGTTTTGCTCAAGACGGCCATGTTAGTTATGTGGAGGCTATCCCTGCTTCAATCAGCTGGAAAAGCAGAAGAGAAAAGGGTTACTTAAATTTAATATACATAGACATGTAGAGAAAGAGTGGTTAAACCATGTGATGAACAACACAATGTTGATAGGCGGACATTAATTCTTTCTATAGGCTGACAAAATTAAACATATTGAAATTCTTATCATTTGTCATAAAATCAAAGTAACTAGCCAAATATGCAAGTAAAAAGAACATAATAAAAGCCATCCAAATTAGGAGAGTAAGAATTATTCAGCTATGAATAAGGAGAAGTGCGATTTTGTCAAGCTTTTGGATTTGATTGATAGATTTATGGCTACATACTGCTGTTGTACTTTTTGGTTTTTGATTTTTTTTTAACAAATAAAGGTAAAAAGTGACAAATATTGCGTTGTTGCATTCTTTTCAAGCTAAGTTAAAAAGGGACCAGGAACTTATGAGATTGACTCCAACACATGTGACTATATAATTCCAGATGAGGTGAAGACAGTGGGAGGGGGAGGATAGCAGGCTAAATTGCTAATTTTCGAGCAAGAATGATGGAAGACATTGCAGCTATAAATGAAACATATCACATAACAAAAGGTTTTCAAAGACATGCCATGTAAATTGGCAACTGTCCAGGAATGGCTAACACCAACATTCTGAACACAGTTGATATACATCATGGTTCTATTATCATATATGATATATTATGCAACATCTACATAGTCTAAGTTTACCTTCAATTCTTCAACACGAAGGAGATGCAGGATCATGATGTAGGTCAGTCGAAATTGAGATTCAAGCCTGGTTGCACTGCCAACTATGACACGCTTCAAATCACTCTCTTCTGAAATCTCATCACGGCACATTATGACAACTGTACCAATATTATCGAGTCCTCTCCTGCCAGCACGACCAGCCATTTGAGTGTATTCTCCAGGAAGCAATTGCCTAAATTCCTTGCCATCAAACTTCCTTAAGGTATCAAAAACCACCTGCCACGGGCAGATTGAAATTAAAAATGGAATGTTCTTGTGTACAATAGCAACTTGATGTAGTACTGCAATCAAAGTAAAATTCCCCAAAACTTAGGTATGTTAAGAAATTGTCGTGTGCCCAAATCAATTCAAGAAAATTTTGTCAAATTGTACGCGATAGTCAAAGGTAACATTCAAAACTACAACAATTGTTGCAGCACTAAAGTTCTGAGTCATATGATAAAGCTTTGGGAGGAAACAAGACGACAATATTGAAATATAAAATGACTGTTGACAACACAGTTTTTGTTGACAACCAGAGTAGTTGTTTATGTTAGATCACCAATTATCCCAAAAGCTTAAGCTAATAGGAAATGGACCAACAATGTATATGAAGTTAACACCAACCCTCATGTGTGACCCCATCTCACACATGGAGAGGCAAACAGACTGAAGTGAACAGGGAGAGGCGAACATGCATGGAACAAAGAGCACAATAACATTATGCAAAGACAAATGTATACTACGAGACTTGAACCCAGGACTTCCTAGAACTAGTGCTTTAATACCATGTTAGACCACCGATTATCCCAAAAATTTAAGCTATTAGGAAGTAGGCCCAACAATGTATGTCAATTAAACAGTTTACTTTAAGGTGAGACAGAGAGAGACAATATAGAAAGTAATGGTTTTAGGTTAAGGAGGACAAACAGAAATTTCAATACAATTTTAGAAAATTTAAAAGAAGAAATGTGGCTGATGACAATAATAGTCTTGGGAAGTGAAACAAAAGGTAACTGAGCAAGCATCAATCACTTATTAATCAAATGTTGTTCTTGATTTAGTGCCAAACATTGGTTACAACAAGATATGTTTTATAGAATTGGATTCTTAGTCGCATCGGAGAAAAACACCTAAACAAAACTAGTACTCAATAGACCAGAAGATACATCATTATAAATTACAGACCAACTAAAAACATTTTGCCATAGTAACATTGAATCTAATCAAAAAACTATTATATTTAATGATTTATCCACAATTTTAGGGTGAGTTGGCTAAGTTTTTATATAAAAAATTGAAGTATCAGGTTCAGCTATTCGGGCTCACCATATGGATGTGGCTTGTCAGTAATTGAGGGCATCCATAGCGGTAAGTTTCAACTCGAAAATGAGTTGTGGGCATCCTGACATATCACAAAAAAATAACAATAGGATCAAATAAGACTCACAGTCCTAGCTGGGGCATTAACTCCCATTGCAAATGTCTCTGTTGAAAATAGAACCTGCATAAAGAAAGATGATTGTCAACCAATGAAAGCCCTAGAAATGACTCTAAAAACCGAACCATATGGTAAAAAAATGTTGGCAATGAAAAAATTTTTTGCTTCCAGCACTACTTTTAAGTTATAGGCCTATCAGAAACTTTCACATCATTCTGGAAAACCTAACATGAACATGCTATATTGGGAACATTTAAATGGCACGACAACTGCACCTTAATCACACCACGGCAGAAAAGCATCTCAACAACTTCTTTAACAATTGGAAGCAGCCCCGCATGATGTACACCAATCCCTCTCCGGAGAAGGTTTTGAACTCTGACCACCTGTAAATTGCAGTAACACAAAATGCCTGAAGCCAAAAAGAGTTCAAATTAATAAAAGAAAAATGAAAATCTTTGGGCAACAAAACCTGTGGTAGGTTCCTGTCAGATCCCTTAAGCCGTGAAAATGCTTTGTCGCAGAAGACCTGAATTTCACTTTTCTCAGAACTACTTGTGAGGTTGATCCCAGTTATATTATCAGCTGATTTGTCGCAGCGATTCTTTGAAAAGCAAAATATAATCACCTAAAATCACAAGTCAAAGCATAAATCCTTAAATTATGAGGCTGCAACTAGAAACACAAATCTATCAGATATTTTAGAGACATCGATGCTGATACAGGCAGTTCAACAATTAAACTCTAGCATTAGATTGTCCCATGCTTAAGCAAAATGATTTTATCCCAAGTATGCCAAAAACTGGATATCTTCAACGTTAGCCCATATCTTTAACACTTAAAACGAACCCTATGTGGCTGACTATTTAAATCATCCTAAATTGCAGTTCACCATCTACTGATCTACAGTGCAGCAATTAATATGGGTAGTTTTACAGATCTCATAGTGGAAAATAGGAAAAGAGACATGGGTTTCAAAATGAAATTCCACATACTGGTAATAGTGACTTCTTTGATAGCTTGTTGATAAGTAACAACCATAAAGACGCTTCTGATCTCCAGGACCCCCGATTGCTACCATTGTTTTGGTTGCCACCACCTACCCCAGAGAAGTTCCCCAAGTTGTGGGATCCAGAATGTTTGTTTTGTTTGCCCCGGAAAGAATTTTCACGTTTTTGAGCTCGACTACCTTCATGGCCTGCTGCAAACCCAGGATATGTTCCAGTACCACCACCAACTGTACTCAAATTTTTTCTCTTGTATGCATCCTTAGCAGCTTTTATACCCTGAGGCATGAAGGTCTCGCTTTCACAAACTTTATAAAGTTCTCCAGAATAAAACAGGCAATGCTCCAATGGGACTGGTCTTTTTGTTGTCCTGATTAAAAATAATACCAAAAATGGCAGGGAAGTTAATCAAAATAAAAGCACGATTTCCTCTCTGCTCCAGTCTTACATACAAATATGTTAGATGCTAGGAGAAAAATGGCGGTAAACTGATTTCATTATATTAACTTACAAGGCAGTGAATAGGAATTTGAACTCTGATTACCACAACATGCTACTTACCCAGTTACACGAATTTTCTTTTGTTTCGTCCTACCAATCCAGTCAGCAAATTCAATTGTGTTTGGTACCTACAAAATGATAAGGAAAATATTATTATCATATAATTTTGTTTAGTACCTGCAAAAATGAAAATGAAAGCTTTATTATCATATCAGTCACATCAATGTGGAAAAAAAAAAAGGGAGGAGGCCAAAGAACTTATTTATCACCCATCCCTTAATATATAAAATCACCTAATATATGAAATATAAGATTATCTTTACATTAATTGTGACATTCAACGGGAAGAAAGCTATCCCAGGCTTAAAAGTTAAAAAAAAAAAGAAAAGAAAATGTGTTGTGCAGTATAAGCTCAGTACAGGGCCTTCAAAATAGCAGACAAAAGGAACCGAACAACTACTCAGTGGAGTTGGAAGCTTGGCTCCCGAAAATATAAACTTTGAAGTACCAAGGAAGTATTACTTGGCAATAATATGTACAGCCAACTTCCAACATTGGAAAGTGTGGTAATGGAGACTATGCCACTTGTTAGCCAAAGTAACTGGAGATGCTTCAATCACCACCACTTCGTGAATCGTGATGCAACTAGGAATGAAGGAAAAAAAGAAAGAAAACAAAGAAAAAAACTACAAACAGCAAATAATAAACAAAAGAACAAAAAGGGAAAAAGGGAAAAAGATCACTTATTTCAAAATCTGCTCCATAGAAAAGGCTTTAATGTTTGCTCATTCCTTTAACTTTTGAGAAATGCAAAGGTAAACTTTTATTAGTTGTTACCCAAAGGACTGTAACAAATTAATTACAACAACCCACTTATGTTTATTAGTCTTTATCCAAGTCTGAGTGTTGCATTTTCTAACAAATTCATTGAAAAGGCAGCCTTTTCTCATTCTTTCACCTTTTCAATTTTCCAAACAATGTGCTACATAATTTTACCCAAAGCTTTCACAAATGTATTGCATTTGATTTTCTTGAAAAAAAATCACAGAATAATTAAACAAATTATGGGGCAGGTTAATTGATAAAACTTTGCCAAATAATTGGCTAGTTAGAAAGTACGAATGGCAAACAAATATGATGAAAATTTGTTGTTCGAGCAAGGAACAAAATTTCCATTTGTTTCCATCAAAACACACTAGAACATAGAAAAATGTACCGAAACACAACACTATATACCAAAACAATAAGTTGTATCAATACGAATTTAAAACTTTTCATAAATATTGTATAATTTCTATTGAGAGAAATACAAAAAATTATATTTTACTATATTACTATTTGGTACATTTGAAATGTTTCCAAAAAAATCCGAAAACATTTCCAAAATGTTTCTGTTTCCTAGCCAATCGAAATGGCCTATTGAAACAAAATTTTGGTCCTTGTGTTTGAGTAGACATCACTTTTACTAAGTACAAACACTTCTAAGAATGTGTCGTGTTTGTATTGGTCATTGACACTCGGCAAACACTCCTCAACAAGTGTCAACATGTGTCTCATTGTTTTTCAATTTCTAAAATTGGACACTTGAGGGACTCACGTGCCATCACTTACACACATATGAAGTTTGCTATGGAATACATTGTTTTTTTTAATTTTAATTAGTGTTATCTTACTATTTTTTCATTATCTTTGAGTAAAATATTCCTACATATAACCTATAAAAAATATATAAAACATTTATTCTTGCCATGTACATGCCGTGTTATATCCTACATTTTTTTAAAACTGTTGTGTCGGCGTGGCTTGTCTGTGTCGTGTTATGTCGTGTACATGTCACATTTGTAGGTTCTAGAAAACCATGCGACACATACAAATCCAACAGCATGACCATGCTTCCTAACTTCTACTTTGTAATTTTCATACTTCAAAAACAATTTTAGATATAGATGCATCCATGCATACATATACACATGCATAGATACGTTTCTTGGCCGCTCCAAATAAAAATTTCTCCCTTCACTGGTTCACCCATAAATACAATCACCCACCTTAGAATTTGAGCAAGGAAGCAAAACACAATTTGAGTCAAACTGAGAAACTAATATCAACATCATCCCTAGCAACTAGTATCTAATGCCTCACACCAAGAATCAATATCAAGAAGTATTTGTCAAAAAATAAACAAAATTCAAGTAGTAGGTACCGTGGCTGAAAGAAGGATAATATTGATATGCCTCGGAAGCATTATTATAACTTCCTCCCAAACGACACCCCTTTCAACATCATTAACATAATGCACTTCATCAAATATAACCTGTCTTCCCACAAGCACGGAAATAAAGTAACCACAAATGTCTCAGAAATTCATAACAAGGAAAATAAATAAAAAGAAGAGAAACAGGTGAAGGTAATGAAATAACAAAATCTTCAGAAAGAAACAGAAATTATAATGCAAAAGAAAACAAACCCCTTTACCCATTCAACGTCACGTATAATATCAGCACCCCTATAAAGCATTGACCTTAGTATCTCGGTGGTCATGATGAGACAAGAAGCCTCTGGCCTCAAGCTAACATCCCCAGTGAGAAGGCCAACATCAAATTTCCCACAAAAATCCCGGTACTTTTGGTTGCTAATGGTTTTAATTGGAGCAGTATATATGGCTCTTGTGCAGTGCTGCATGACATAAATATTACTTCAAAATCTCGGCATAAAGCTACATAAAAGTAAACAGGAAGCTTGGACACCAAGATATTGACACTCGAAGGGAGAGCACTTAATTCTGGGAATCCAAAAAGAAGAAAATGCTCCAGAGGTTTGACATGCATGCAGAATGACATCATCAGACAGTTAGGATTCAGAGAGAAGTCACACTTTTGATGCCAGAGCAAATGCATATTCTGCAACAACTGTCTTCCCAGCTGATGTGTGAGCTGCCACAAAAACAGATTCCCCCCTTTCAAGATAATAGATAGCCTGTAATAATCAAAGTAAAAAATAAGTAAATTTGGTTTGAGCTGGAAATTAAAGAATTCTCAGAGCTGCATGTGCAAAATAATGCACAGCCAGCATGTCATCAGAGCAAATAGAAAAGGCCCAACATTTGCACTGCATATAAGGACTTGTACTCCATGAAATTAAAGACTTGTACTCTTATGAAATTACCTTGACTAGAATAATATCCAGCATACTAATATAACACAATTAAGAATATTTGGAACCCTATGCAAAATAATGATTACTTTAGAGAGAATGACTAACAGAGCCAGCTAAAAACTGCAAAAGAAAAGCATTAAGAAGAAGAAAAAGCTAACCCAAACAAAAATTTGACAAACAAAAAAAGATTGATAAATGAGGAACAATGAATTGGGATGATTTCTTGAACATGCAAAGCTATTTGCAAGGCAACTATAAGTTGTATCAAAAGGACGGCCAGGAAAAATGTTCTTCATTCCCAATTTTTATTTTTCATGAAAAATAAATTATTTTATGTATTCACAACTGTAGATTTCGGCTAAATAATCTACATTAACAGATGAAGTCCCAAAAATATATGCCTTAAATCAACGGGTAAGTGTATTTTCCAGCATTCCAAAACTTAGCACAAATTTATTAGTCTATGTTCCACTTAAAATCTTTTCCAACCCAGTGATAACCAACATACTAGTACAAACACATGGGAATATAAAATTTACAATAGTCAGTACCTCCTTTTGGAATATATCCAGTTCAAAAGGAAATTCCAGTGCCATGTCAGGAACAAGTTCATGAAAATGTTCTGCAATCCCTTCTCTGCCTCCACTAATAGCCCAGGCCTGCAGATAAAAACACTCATTAACAAATACATTTTTTTTCTCCTTACTAGAATGGTGAGAGACAGAATGCAAACAACTGAACAAGTTATATTAACCTCTTTATGCTGCTGGTCACCAACATCACTAGTTACATGCAACCTTGAAGTTGATTCTTGCGATTCAACTGACAAAATCTCATCCAACACAGAAAATTCAGTGTCAAAAACACCACCAGGCAAATTTGCCTTATTCCCTTCAGCTTCCAACTCAACAGAATCCGACCTAACAAATTCCTCGTTGACTTCGGCTCCAAATTCTGACAAATGACCTTTACGAAAACACCAGTGTAAGCCCCAAAAAAATTCTCAAAAAGAAAAACCTTGGAAAACCAATTTCCCATTGTGCTTGCCAAATTGCTAACATAGCCATGTAAATGAGATGGAAATTATTGATCCAATTATCTGTTAATATTTTGACTTGTCAAGGTGACCAAGCTTTATGCAGCTGTTTGGCAAAATAGGTTCAAAGAAAATTCTGGACAGCATACTTTTGCACAGAAAAATATAAAACAAAGAGAAAAAATGAAAACGACATACTAGACAGAATAGAAAAATATATAACAAATTTAAAAGGCAAATTTTCCTATGCATGATTTTTTTTAAAGGTTGTTCTGCATGCAACCGAAGAAACCAGCCTTGCCAATCGAGGTGAGTGCGACATTCCTAATGTATTTAGCAGCAAATGTAGCCACAATATATGAGGACCTCGGCACTATTCAAAGTTGGAAATAGTATATAAACCGTGAAGACAAACTATTATCTTGCACTAAAATAGGAATAAGCAATGAAAATTGTAATAAAAATGAAGGTTTATGTTCCTTTTCTCTAGTTCAAAACTAAAATCCTTGCTTCCAATTTTATTTTACACCAAGTTCCACAAATGCTAGAACCTTCAGCAATCACAACCTAAATTCCTCATTAGTTTCATATGGAAATAAAAAATATGAGCTCCCTATCCATGGTTTATTCAATGGGATTAACTGAAAATAAAGGATTTGCATCTCCCTATCCATGTAAAAAGTAAGAAACATTTTTTACTAATTATTATGAGCTCCTTCTACGTCCATACTTGGATTTTAGAGGATTCAAGGGCCTTGCTTGGGCACGGGGATCAGACACATAATACATACCCTTGCTCTCATCATGTCATGTCAAAACAAGTACAATGAAAGGAATAGAAGAATCCATGCAACACTGGATGGGAGAGAAAATCAAGAGGAAGGAAAAGGGAGGGGATATAGAAATTTCTGAAAAGGGAAGGGCAATGAAAAGAAAAGAGGTAAGACCTTGCCAAACCCACCATTTTCTTTCAGCCCATAAGTGGATTGAAAGGAGCGAGCATAGAAAGAAACTTTAAATATACATATTTAACCTTTTAACACGTGCCTGTTAATTTATAAGGTATAATGCTAAAACAAAGCAAGACTGCTTCACTTCCTTTTTCCTTTCCTTCCCACTGACCAAACAAACTGTTGTTCTTCGAAACAGACCAGACCAGACCACCTAATCAGACCTATAAATCACCCAGTGAACCAGGCCAATGCTTTTATTGGATCATCTCTATTAATGACCCAGGCAAGCATGTGATGCCCTCATCCTGCCAGTTTAGCACAAACCAGTTGATTGAACTAGTTAAATTTATTTGCCAACTACAGTAGAAAGTAGAGAAATGAAGTTGAAGAGTCAAACCTTGGCAATTTAGGCGGTCTATGATGCACAGAACCACTTATCTACCATTCAGTCCCTAATAAGATTTTACTACAATGTAAATTAATTCATTTTCAGTGTTCAAGCAGTCCAACTGATTGCTTCAGTGATTAAACCATCGAACTGTGAGCCGTGGACATCTTTCTTCCGAGTGTTTTTTTTTTCCCCGTTAAGGTCAGGAAAAAAATATATTGACCTCCCAAGAGAACCAGGAACTCTTGCCAGGTTAATATTTAGAGAGAAGAGGGAGAGAGAATGAGAAAGATGGTATTCTTTTCCCTAAGAGTGGTATTTCCATCCCTCCTACCTCATCCTTCTTCTCAATTTGTATCCCTAATACCCAATGAAGCCTTCATGAGCTAAAGTCAAGCTGGCCTCAGCTCATTAGAGCTATTTGCAGATGGCACAATAATTTCAAACACAGGAGCCAGAATATAAAAGAGTAGATCATACATACCATCTGTCCCAAAATCTGCAACATCCTCTTCCCATGCTTTCTTAAATAAGTCATCAAACTGTACAGATAACTCATTCTGCAAGTACTAAAACAACATAATCGTTAATCATACAAAAGATATAACCATTAAGATTTGTTCTGATGAATATTACATAATCACATGCAAAATAAATCATATATAAGACATAACCATTAACATTTGATTTTGAAAGATACTACATTAGCACACGCATGGGTGTAGATCCTTCACAACAGTAGCAATCCTAGGGTTTAGACTTGTACATAACATGAGATCCAGAAAATAAAATATATTTTAACCCATTTATATGAGAAAAAACATCACTTGACTGCAAATACTGACCAGCTTTTCATCAGATGTGCTCTTGACCGCATTTTGATCATTGTAAACATTCCATGAGTATGAATGTGCCTTCATAAATTTAAAGAAGGAAAACAAATCATAAATTATAGTAAGTTAAACCAAACTGAAGATTTACATTTTGCTGAGAGTGATTCAACTATAACGCTGAAGTAAATTTACCTTGAGATCACCAAGATCCAATCCTTGTTTAAAACTGGGAGGAATAGCTTGAGCAGTACCACCATTAATCACCTCCCGTACCCATTCACCATTAGAAGCACCATCAGGAAGAATCCTTTCTAAAGCATCCAAACCACCTGGATGAAAAGGACGGTTATTGATGCTTCCCTTTACAAAATCTTTCGCAGGTCCAGCCATGCGTGGCAAACCACCAGAATCGTCAGCTCCCACTGTAAGGTCTGATACCTCCATCTAAAACATTTCAATTGAACAGACTCCCAATATGAAGTCATGTTAAACTTGATTTCTCATCTTAAGCTAAAAAGAGCATTTGTACTGAAGAAAAAGCACATATGGTGAGCTAGCACTAAATACCTGCACTGAAATGGGTTCCCATTTTCCTTGCTCTGATCCCGTCTTTGAGCGTCTGAAAGGTAATTCCCATGTGGGAACTACAACAGACCGGGGCAACGATGGCTCTAGGTAAATTTTTGCTTTATTGAACCAGTCAAATTCCCACAGCCTTCCAGCTTTTTCTGGAGAAAACTCATCAGGGTCCAATCTTGGCAAGAGATACTTCTCCTCTATATACTCTTTGATTGATTCGGGTGTTTCTCTAGCAAATGCAGGTGGCTGAAGAGATAGAAATAATAATTACTGGAAAGAAGAAGTTATGGACCACTTCCAAATCTATATGGTAATGTAAATTAAACTATGGCAGGGCAAAAAAAATTTTAGTTGGTTTTCTATGAATAAGAATATGTATTAAGATCTGACTACGACCAACCAGTCTCACATCTTTGCTAGTGGATAAGAAACTCGACATGACTATCACTGTGACAGGAAAAACACTTTTAAGTCCTCAAGACCCATAGTTTTTGTACTGAGAACTTCTAGTAGAATAGATCTAACAGAAGGGAGAATTTTTGGCATCACAATAAGCAAGTTAAGGAAGAAGATTAGACTCATGACTCTCAACCTAAATAACGAACAAATGGATGAAAAGAAAATTAAAGAAAAGCAACAAGGGGGTGCCACTCATGTACACTATAAAAACTAAACAAAACACATAAAATGCCTAAATATAACTGTTTACTCAAAAACCTCTATATAGACCAGAAATTTGTTCAAAAATGGATCAACCACGCTTGAGAACCAACAATACAGAAAGGAAAACTGCTTCTCTGTTTAAACAGTGGTTCCTTTTCCATCAAAAGTCCTTCTAATACAAACCCCCCCTCCCCCTAAAAAAATAAATTAATATAACAACCACAGAGGCACCAAAACCAAGCCTTTTTCCTTCTCTTCCCCATTCTAGCCCCCTTCCAAGTACAGATAAGTTCCTTTATGCTCTTAGGAAACAGTAACAAGCATAACTACTTAAAAATCATTCTACTTGATATAGTAGTCTACAAAATGTAAACTTGAATCCTAAAACCATAATGCAAGATCTTGTGTGAGAGAAAAAAAAAAGAGAATAGAACAGAAAATTTTTAAATCTTTTTTTTTTTTCCTCCTGTATGGTTGCCTTACGAGGATAGAAAAAGAAAAGAAACAAAAGGAAAATTTTTCAAAATTTTCTAAAGGCTTTCTCCAATATTACGAGGGAAAATTTAGGAGGGAACCACGGTACAACAACTAAGCTATACACTACAAGTTCTTAAACTAAGTTTAGGATCTATGTTTATAAGGTGTGACTATAAGTTTTATGTCAGAGTACAAGTTCTTAAACAAGCCTTAAATATTTTTTTTCTCTCTGTTCTCCTCTCAGCCAAACAAGATAAAAGGAATTTTCTCATTATTTCCTCTTTTTTTATTTTCTCTTCTCTTTCTCTCCGACCAAACAAAGCACAAAAGTTGCTACATACAAGAAAATGCAGCAAAGTGAAAAATAAAGTTCGGGAAAGGAAATAAACCAGCATCCAGATTTCTGGCATAAGTTATTGGTCATCCATTTATTCAAATAAATGCTATATGGGCGGGCTCTCTCTTGGAGTTTTCAAGAGAATGGTATACATCACTTTCTAAACACTGGATTATAAAACTATGTGATTAATACTAAAAATAGACCCCATCCATCATGATTCACAACTCACATGCTCATCTTGGATAACACATGCCAAAATGCAATAAGATTAAATCCCAATCCTACATTGCTCTTCCACACAATAAATGAGTAAAGCTTCCGATTTATAATTTTTTTCATTTGTTTCAAAAAAAATTTACTTACATTTATTCTGCTAGAAGGTGGCACACATTATTTGTGTGCATGCACGTTACCGCATGCTAAGAAATACACCAATATAATTTTTTAAAAAATCACCTCCAACATTGGTAGTTTTCCACTCACCCACTATGTGTAGTCCTCACCAACCTGGGGTGTTCCCTTTTAGGATAGTATATAGGACTGAGTAAATGTTGTCTCGTAATACCCTCATTCTAAAAACATAAACTTGTATATCCGTGATTATCTATGCGAATATTAGAATCTAATATAACATTTTGGGCATGCTTGCATGGGCGGCTCCACCCTTTGGCCAGTGGGGTCACTTGAAGCCCCTAAAAATATAAAAAAAAATTCTTACTAAGCATAAATTTTATTTTGTAGAGTATTTGCACATCATGTTTGAACCCCCTAAACCTATATAACCTATATATTGAATCCAGTGCCCGTATTTTATACATAGGGGTGTTTGAAACTTTTAAACTATATATAACGTGTACTATTATATGTAATTCTATTTTTCAATTGCTTTTCACACTATTAGTTAGACACAAGGCTGTGGGATCTATTTAATTGTGTCTACGAGTGAGAAATAAGATTACATGTAGCTTTTTCCATATTGTATACCAGATCAATTAAAATTGTGAGACGTAGGGCTCATAACATTAGCCAATATTGTACATATATTTCAAATTAACTTTTTTCATTAAGTGATTGTGGAAATAGCTTTTTCTGCAATGGAACTCAATAATACTTGTTTGCATAACCGAATGAAATACCAGTGGGTAAATGATTATTTTGTTATATATTGAAAACGATGTCTTTGATAATATTGATAATGAGGGTATTATGCAACGATCACAATATGAAATCTTGTCGAGGTTAATTGTAAAAATTTATGTATTTGTATGTCTTTTTATTAAATTAAAGTATCACTATATAAAAATTTAATTTAGTTTATGATTTCAAAAGTTTAAATTAGTTTGTCAATTTATTAATAATGGATAGTGGATATCATTAGTGTAAACTTTTGAATTTGTAAAATTTACTTTTGTGCATGACACCACTGATAAAAATTTCTGGCATCGCCACTGCATGCGTGATGTAGTTTTCAAAAATCAGATATCAAAAACATGTTTTCAAGAAATTGTGGAAATTATGAAAACATGGTGTTCCCTGTCATTTTAGTATACCCGACTACAAAACCAAATGTAGGGAACTAAAAACAACATCATACGGTTCCTAAAATAGGGTATATGTACATGTAAATGTATTTTCATGACGTTATATTATCAATACCCTATTTCTAGTTCCTCAACTTAGTGGCAATCTTATTTTTAACTTCTTTTCATTACATGCAAATCTCTCACCATATTTCATACCTATATAATATTTTACTGTCTATCTCCAATAACTATTGAGCATTTGGATTAGTTCCATTACTATCGTTTTTTGTTTATTTGATATGTTGTTGATTTTGCTTTAATTAGTGTTAAGTTGTTATTTCTTAGGGTTACAATTATGTAGAACTACATTTGAATTTGGGTTCAATTTGTTAAAATTTAGGGTTTTAGTTAAAAGTTAGGGTTTTAACTTTTAATTTGGTAAAATTTTGGGTTTACTCGCAATTTCATGTACAATTCTATGTAATTTTTGCCCCACTGGACAATAAATCCTAAATCCTCCCTGATTCTAAACATTTATTCTTGTTGACCATAATCCATCCAAATAATTTGATTGATACATAGTTTTATTTTCCTCGTATAATTACAGTTACATGAAGTCTAGTTAGCAACCTATTGAACAGACCTAGGTTGCCCCCATTATGGCTCCCTCGCTAATCACAAAACTAATCAAATTCAACAAAATGAAAATAGATACCCAAAACAATAATAAAGATATTCTGACGTATTTAAAGCATTAACTTAGTCTATACACACGCTATATGCGAAGAGAGGCATCGGAGAGAGAAACACTGACTGGTATAAAATCAGGTAGAGAGTTGAGAGGGTTGGGGCGTTCGACCGGCGGGAGGGGCTCGATCCTGAGGTGGCCACTATGGCCGGAGAATCCGACCCGAAATGCGAGCTCTTTCGCTGCGACGATTCGATCCATTTGAAGTCTCTACTTCTCTGGCAAGGCGCGTTGCCACTTCCGGTTCCACTTTACTCACTTTGCGCTTTGGAAAATGTTAGTTTTCGCGAGTGTTAGAGTGGGAAACAAGGAACGCAAAAGAAGTTGTCCTCTCATGCGAATAGCAATAACCTGATGTCCTGTTTCGCTACTTCAAAAAGTCAAGGTGTTAAACGGTAATGAGATTGAAATGAGACCGGTGGAATATACAAACTCATAGTTGCTAGAAACGGAAGCCAAAGCGAAGAGCGATAACTGAAACGGTAGGGTGAAAAGATGGCTTAAGATTTTTAAGAGAAATGGGAAACGCTATTTTATAAAATTAAATAAGATATTTATTGAAAAATATATTAAAAAGCCTAAAAAAATAATATAAATTATTTAAAATATTTTCAGGGCCAGATAAAATATTAATTCTACACAATATCTAACAAAATTTATTAAAAAATTATATATAATTATCTTTTTAAGAGTTCTTGACAATTTTATTTAAATAATGCTAGAGTTTCTGAATTTTTTTATTTTTTATTTTTATGAGAATTTCGTCTATTGAAAGTGAGTTTTCCCTCTAAATAAATTTTTCTTTTTACTGGGAAACCATAACAGAAAGAAAGAAAATAGAAAAGGACAAAGAAAGGAAAAAAAAGCAGACAGCCAGCACTTAAGTTGGTCTACTAAACACAGTTCCAACCATACAACTTTGTCGCATCGGATTGAGAAAAAATAAGATTATGTACATCTTCCTCCTAGATGTATATATAAACGAGGGGAATGCATTGTGATCATAAATAAGTAAATAAATATATATGTATGTACTAGTAGTGAACCTGTGCTATGCATAGACCACAAATATCGAATCATGAGCTGATTTTTTTCAAATAATTTTTTACTAATAAGAGTTTTATATAATCGTGTATTTAAAATATGATATTAAACGATACAACATTTATGGGATAAAATGCGTGTTGAAGGTTATTTAGAGTAAACATATTAACAATATTTCTTCAATTATAATGGCCATAAAGAGAAAAAAATGTAGAAAAAATAATTTATGTACTAACTAAGTTAACACTTTTAAATATATTTTTTATTAGAAGTAAATACATTAATAACTTTCGATATTAAGTTTATTGAGTTATATTTAGGATTAAAAAGAAAAAAATATAAATTATAAAAAATATATATGAATATGTGTCTAATTTCTATCAAGAAGTAGTCATTCAAGTTAACAAAATAATGTTATTATACTTTATTTTTTTATAAAATATAAATTAATAGTGAAAGAAAATTAATTGAATTTCCATAAATTAATTAAAATAAATATAGGTAAGTCTTTTAGTTACATACATGAATAATGTTTGTTTGTAAAACTATTTAATAAAAAAGTTAGTATACTTTATGTGTGTTGGTGATTCGTTATTTGTTCCTATTAGTAAAACATCATTAACATTTTTTCAACATCTAAAGGATTATATGTTGTGAGTTTATTAAAATGAAATTGTACTTATGACAATATACAGGATCTCAAGTATATCGTAACATACACTAAAAAGTCATAATGAATAAAATAAAAAAATTATTTATCTTCTTCATTAATTATAATTTTATTAGGTTTGTGTAAATCTAACCCACAAAAAAATACAAATATCTAATAACTTAAATTGCTTTGAAAATAGCATTATTTATAGCAATTTGAATAAATTTTTAGATTTAGTTACCATATTGATTACAAATAAGCCATAATATATTTTTATTTTTAATAAATTTTAATGTTTCTATATTGAAAGGTGACAATTCAAAAAATAATACTATATTAATTACATAACCAATGACTTTATGACATTTGTATTTTTATATTTTTTAAATTTAAAAATTTGAGAAAAATAGATCAAGACTTTGAAACTCAAAGGCCTTCTAACCTATTATTATAATATACAGTATAGATAGATGTGAGATAATTACACTATCACAACAAAAATCATGTAGCCCATGGGTTCAAAAGTGAACAGGCTTGACTACAAAATAAATAGAAACTGTTATAATTAATTACGATTGTATTGTAATGTAATTTTCATAATTTTATATCCCAAAAACAGACCATAAAAAATGCTATTTTATACTTTTATGTCAAAATATATGATTGAACCTCGCAGGCAAGTTTTGTCATTTCATCTAATATGTCATGGTTCTGAAAATTTTGCAAATAAATCAAAAGACTCCAAACCACATGGATGTTACCTGTTTATTTTTTAAAATAAGAACCATGCAATTTTTGCTCAAATCACGTAGAGGTAAATGATAATTACTCCTGTATATGCGATTTTAATTGTATAATGAGCACTACTTAGGAAACAGATAGAACGAAAACAATAAAACGAATAAATAAATAATACAATTGATATAAAATCATATATATTTATATTACAAGACATTTTTATGAATATATAACAAAATATACAATAAACTCATTAATATTTATTACTGATTTATGATGCTACTTAATAAAAAAACTGTTTGTTTTGCATATTTTTTATCAGTGTTTTAGTGATGATGCATTGTGTATTAAATCATATTGAAGTATAAAATTAATACAATCTAGGCTAATGAAAATTTGTTTTTCACCAATTATTCAACTCTTATTAAATTAAATTCAAACAGATTTTAACTTTTAACTGAGGGAGCTATTTTATTTTATTTTATTGTAATATACTATATTTAACATGAACAAAAAACACAATGTATGAATTTTCTCATACAAAACTACAGTTTAGCATAATTTGGTTGAAGCCTTGAAAGTGACAAAAGCACTTAACTTCATAAAATATTGAATAAAAAAAAAATTTTTTTTACATAGTTCAAATTAAATATGTTTTATTACAAAATTGAAACTTATATTCTAAACTAGTTCTAAATTACAATTTTTGATAGAAACTTTGAAACAAGACATAATACAAAATTTGAAATATCTTGCTCTTTAATGGAGATAAATATTATTATGTTGGAGGGTGGACCGGGGAAGAGAGTTGAAGAATTCATACGCATTAATTAGATTATGCACTTAACTAAACTTAGTAAATTAATTAGGTTATGCGGGTTTAAGGTTGGTGTGATTTTAGGAATTTTTTTATCCTCAAATAAAAATTTACATGGTTCAAAATGAAGTCAAGCTTTATTTTGTTTTTTTTGGAATATTGTTTTTATTATTTTTTGTATATTTCTTGAATACTGTTTTAAGAAATTTGAAATTTACAATTCAATTAATAAACTCATGGGTCGGAATGATATCGTAGTCCCAACGACCCGGGCATGGGCCTCATCCGGAACACGACGGGTTATGGATCACTTATACCGGTGCGTGTTCGGTTTTGTCGATTCTCCATGTTTTACCCGACGCATTTGCATCCCAGATTCCCAGTCAACTCCAATCTTCAATCCTCTTACCGCTCATTTCAGTCGTCTCTCGCTCGCAGCTAGGGTTTCAATTTCGGTTTCTGGTGATCTGGCGACTGTATGACCAGACGCCGATACAAGCGATAGAAGCTGAACGGAGCGAGGACGGTCGAACAGCTAATCGGCTCGAAGCAGAGTGAACTATGGCCCATAGGTTGTTGAGAAACGTCGAAGCCGATGGTTGGGAACGATCGGACTTCCCAATCATATGCGAGTCGTGCCTCGGCGATAATCCGTACGTTCGAATGGTAAGCTTTCAACAACCTCGGTTGCTACTTTTCTAGGACCTTCAATTCATGTTTGTTTTGAAATTTTGAACAACAAATTACTTTATAGAAAAAACAAGAAGTTGAATTTGTCTGCTTTTCTTCTCAGAGTCGAAGTGTTTGCTCATATACGAACCCTAAGGTCGAGTTATGACTTGAAGAAGTTCAAAACTAATGTGCAATTGTGTTGCTTGAATGTGCAACGTTAATTGGGCTGTAAAAACACTATTGCAATCGATACGTATCTGATTCAGGGGGCAAAAGTGGGGGATTTTGGGAGGGAGAGTAGTGGCTACTCAAGGGGGGTTTTAAAGTGTTAATTAATTCAGTAGGAAACCTGAAGGAACAGAAGATAGTTGATAATAACATCTACTGACTAGTTTGACTGTGGCTTAGTATGGCTCGAATAACTATTGAGGCTGGTGGTTGGTGCAATAGCTAAAGATTGGGATGAAACATTTGAGAATACCGGTTTTAGTCTAAGGGCTGCTATTTCGAGCATGTAAAAGCAGAATGCTAAATATGTTGGCAGGCTACTCCTGTCAACACCCTGGATTTACAGGCTTTTAACTTTTGCTTGTATGTGGCTTTAATAAGTCATGACAAAAGAGTTTGGATCTAGAAATTTGCAAAATAAATTATTGGGAGGTAGACTTTTAGCTGGGGTTAATTGAAATTTATCTAAATATTGCTCGTGCATTTTATCATTTTGTATTATTGTGTGCATGCACTTGTTTGTGAAAGTTTATTTGGTTCAGAAGAGAGTATCACGTGCCATCCTATGGATCTGCTTAAGGTTGTTTAAATAGGAGTTTGCAGCTAAGATAGGTAAATTCTTTGAGAAAAGGTGAATAGAGGTGGGAGCCCTTTTACTTGTACGCAGTTGTTTTAGTAACTTGTTATGTATTTATTTTTTGTTAAGACTGACGGTGCCAGACTTCTGCAAATGTTTGCCTTGTTTATTTTTAAAGTTCTAGTGTCATTCTATCCTTTTTGTCTTATGTAAGGGTCATGTGTCCTGAACTTTTTTGAAGATTTTGATATATCTTGCACAATATAGTTACATTTTCTATATCTTTGCAGATTTTCACTTGGTTTTAACTTTAATATGTTTCACTGAGAGCGATGCCTTCTATTCTATATAATTGGATTTGTATGCATGTTTTGTTGGATGCAGACAAAAGCAGATTATGATAAAGAGTGCAAGATTTGCACAAGGCCCTTTACAGTTTTTAGGTGGAGGCCAGGTCGTGATGCAAGGTATAAAAAATCTGAAATTTGCCAGACTTGCAGTAAGTTGAAAAATGTTTGCCAAGTTTGCCTTCTGGATCTCGAATATGGATTGCCAGTTCAGGTTCGAGACACTGCCCTCAGTATCAATTCCAATGATTCCATTCCCAAGAGCGATGTGAATAGGGAATACTTTGCAGAGGAGCATGACCGCAGGGTATGTTTTTTCATTATCTACAGTTACTTTTGTAATTATACTATGATGTCCCACCCAAAAAAAAAAAAAAAAAAAAACACATGCATGGGTGCTCTCACAAAAACCAAAAAAAAAAAAGAACCCCCCCAACCCCAAAAAAAAAAAAAAACACACACACACGCAAAAGGCGTAGGAAGGTGCCTACCCAGAATTCCATGTTATGTTATGGTATCTGAATAGTTGATGAGGATTTTCTTTTCTGGTGGTGTGTGGCAAGAATAGATATTATAGTTATTTCAAAGTGTACATGTTGACTAATATTATATGCATAGAATAAAAACAAACCAACTTTATGCCTCATGATTTATTTGGATTTTCTTTAGCATGCACTATGCACGAGTTTGTATATTAATTCTGACCATTTAGGGACAGCTCTTGATCATGTTTGCGATAACTTAACATGTGAACTCATTATTCCAGTAGTTTTATTTGGTTTGTTGCCTCAATTATTTATGAATATACCCTAGAAGAGAATGTTTATGATTTAGGCATGCACATAGCATATCTTAGTCCAATTATGTGAGTGACTATCTCTTCTAAATCCCAATCGTTGAACTACAAGATGATCAATGAGATGGAAGGTCAAATATATTTGAACCATGGCGCTTGTCTGTGAAGACTATGATTTGAACTAGTTGGTCTTAGAACTCAATTCCATTATTAGTGTACTTGTGAAAACAGAATTACCCTGAATTGTTTTTGACCTGTTTGGTCACATATTAAATACTACAAAGCTGATTACTTGATGAAAGGTGTTTTTGTCTTTACATTTTATGTTTTTTTATCTAATTGCTATAGTTTCCGTTTATTCTTCACTACCTTTACTATGGCAACTCGCAAATTATGTTTGAAGTTTCTTAACCAGGTTAATTGAGATGAAGAACCAAAGTCAAAATAGATTCATAAAGCACACATTTGAGAAGTTGTAAATAGAAAAATAGATTCCTAACTTTGCTCAGATGGCCTTGGTAGAGAGATCTAAAATCATTCTGGATTGGTCTTGCACGTGTACCAAAGCCGAAGATACAGTCGACCATCTTCTTTTGCAGTGCCCAATGGCAAGACACTTAGGGAGTGTGTGGTCCCTCTTATTCAGACTTTCGTGGATGTATGTGGAGTCACTTAAGGACTTTGTAGGTTGTTGATGTGGATGTTTTATTGATAGGAAGGTTAGATTCATTTGGAATATGGCTCCTCTAGTGTTTTATTTTTATTTTTTAGTGTATTTGGTGACTTGAGGAAGCAGCCTATATATATGCGGCGGCTAAGATTGCATATATTTGACCCTCTCCAGGCCCCACAATGGTACGAGCCTTGTGCACTGGACTGGTGTATTTGTGACTTGACGTATTGTGGCCCTTAGAGAATGAGGAATTGTTTGGTTGTAAGTTGAAACTGTTTATGCTTAGCTCTTTGAATATGTACACGGGTTGTGCCACCTTTGTGTCTCTTTTTATGTATTTTGTATTTCGGGAAAAATTGGAAAAGGAATAGAGTTGAATTTTAGGCGAGGGTGGCTACTCTATATTCTTGATTTGTTATCTTGGAATGTTTTGAGACAAGTGGGTGTGGGGTATTTTTTTTTGGATTTGGAGCGGTGGGGGAACGAGCCCATTTTGCTTTTGATTTGGAAGACCCGGGGGGGTGTTCTGTGTGTGTGTCTGAGAGAGAGAGAGAGTAGATGGTGATGCAAGCACTATGTGCTCAGCAGAATAATTTTTTTTCTTTTGTACTGCTTCATCCTTGCATGATTTCATCCTTTGAGATCTAACAATTTGGTTACTGAAGAGGACTGCATAGTAGCTTGAATTATTTGAGTGAAGCATTTGAAGCATCAAGGAGCGAAAAACTGAATTCCAAGAAAGACATTTCTGTTGGAAATTTGGAATACAGCTGACTTGACTTCTGTCCAAAAGTTGTGCAAGGAAACAAAGGATTTTGGGACCCATTGGCATTACAGTCTATGTCCATGCTTAGTTCCCTTTACACTCCCTTCCCTTATAAGAGGCAGTAGGTGGTTGAAGCAATGAAGTCAATAAATGACTGGTCCAATTCAGTTGGACACTGTTATAGTCAAAAATCCGTATGCTATAATGAATTATCCCTGTTCCAGCCAAGATTAACATGATTTAATATATTAGGTATCTAAGCTGCTTACTTTTCCATCGGTCTGTTTTGTCTTCTGATGTTTTGTAATGGATGCTTTTTATATGTTCCAATCCAATATGTCACTTGTGGGGTCCATTCTATGGTGAGGATTGCATTATTTTTTGCTTCATTAACTACACATTTGATGATCTAGGAAATAAGGGGCTTTTTTAGATGATGGATACAAAAGGTTTAGAGTAATTTAATTGCCCCCTGCTTAGCTGTCATTAAAGCATGTCCAGCAGGAATTGATCCACAAGTCTATATTGTCTTGTCTATTAACATGATATGCAGGAATCTTCAAAATAATATTGCAGATCGACATCTTACCCTTTTGGATGATATAACTTGACATGAGAAGACCATTCTTTTAAGCTTCAAAAGCCATCTGAAGAGTTTTCTTTAATACTTCACTTCTCATCACAGGAGATCCAGTTAAAATTCTTCCTCGTTCATAACATGTCAGGAACTCTGTTAAGACCGATTTCTCTTTTTACTAAATTTCCAAAACCTAAAATCTCATTGAGGGGCTGGAGGGGTTCTATTCAATTCTTTTCATTCTCTTTATGCATCATGTTAGCTATCATGCCAGATTTTTTAGTTTTTTTATTTTAAATTTCATTTTACAAGGACTTCCAATCATACTGAGGTTTTATATTGAGATGACATGGATTTAAGATTTTCCCATAGTGATGTTATGTGAAAATCTGCTGCTGTATACTTTTAATCATATAGCTAAATTTTTTATAATACTTAGTGAAGATCTAACTGCACGTTACCCAGTAGGAAATTAGAGTCATGGCTGAGTACAATGTGATCACGTACTGAAGCAGCCTCTTGAGCACCTTCTTAAAAATCTTTGCTCTGTTTCTTTCCCTTGTATCCGTTTTTTCTGAAAATTTAAATTCCTTGTCTCTTTTTTTCCTGCTTCACCCTTATCCTTTTTGCATACCATCTTAATTCAAGGACTATCAAATTTGGCACGCTTAAGCTCATTGCATGGAAGGTTGGGGTGGGTGTGTCTTTCTGTTATTAACATTGTTGTCATTTTAGGAATTTTGCACTGATAAATTATTTTTTTTGAGCTTTTAAATGTGGAATTGATAAAAGTTGAAAAAAGCTAGAAATTTTAGCTTTTCAGTTAAAAAAAAAGAAGAAGATAATTGATGCATATTTATCCACAAAAAAAAAGGTGGAAATGATGGATGGGAATTCCGAACTATTGGTTCTAAGACTTTTGCAAATAAATGGTCTTTGGTTTGAATTAAGAAGAATTCCCCATTTTCTTTGTGTTCTGTAATTTGTTTATTGTCCTCAGTTCAGTTCTTTCGCCCATTCTGCCAGATCTCTCTGGTAATTAAAATGATTATAGTTATTTTCAGGCTAGAGCTGGTATAGATTATGAATCTTCATACGGAAAGGCACGGCCCAATGATACCATTTTGAAGCTTCAGAGAACGACACCATATTACAAGAGAAACAAAGCACATATTTGCAGTTTCTACATACGGGGTGAATGTACAAGAGGTGCTGAGTGCCCTTACAGGCATGAGATGCCTGAAACTGGTGAATTGTCACAGCAAAATATTAAAGATCGCTACTACGGGTATGTGCAATGGTTTGCAGCATTTTTTCTCATTATAATTAGGCATACGTAGGTCTTCGCAACATACACCTCCTTGGCACCTCCTTGCGCCCCCCCCCCCCCCCCCCCCCCCCCCCCCCCCCCAAAGCGGGAGCCTCTTCTCCTCCTCCTCCTCTCCTTCCCTCTTTTCCTCTTATGTCAAACACAAATATCTGAATACATTCCCATATTGTTCTTTCTTATGTATACACATGCACATGCAAGCACATACATATGCCTTTGAAAATGCATATACCTAGATATGCATGCATGCATGTATATTATGCCCATATATATTAATGCCAAAAGAAGAGAATCATATTTGTGAAAACCATGTTTTCTTCTAAATATAGTGGATATGCGGGTTTATGCTTACGGGTATTAGCTTCATGATGGTACTTGTAAAAGTAGCTCTTTTGGGTAAAACCTGACAAAGATGAAAGGTTAACACCTAGTTTATGTGCATTGAGTATCATTTTATAGAATATTATTTTTATTACTTACATGAATAGTATATCTAATTATTGGCATCTATTTGTGTTGCTTTCTTTATAACACTTTTAAGTCTTTGGTAGTCTCTCTCTCCAAAGGCAACACTGGGGACACACAATAAATAGCATCCCCTGGTTTTTCTTTGTTTTTGTGTGTGGTGTTTTGGGGTGGTGGGGTGGTAGTTGCTTGGGGTGTCGAGGGTCCAAGGTTGAAAGAGCTTTACTAAACTTGGTGGGCTTGCATTACATGGGCAAGATGGAGACTCCATTTATCTAGAAGTCCATTGGCTTTAAAGATGGGCATGATGAGTTTATGATGTGGTTCATTGTAGAGGGATTTTTGAGAGGACTGCAGAGGAGATTCAGAGTTGAAATACAATATCTTGGAGGCCTGATTTATTGTTTTGATTAGTTTGAGTGTAGCATGAATCTTCCCCATTATAAACTTGTAAAGTATCACCTCATTTTTCTTGTTTTAAATTTTTGTGAATTTTGCATTGAGGTCATCTTGATTTTAGGAGGTGGAACTTTGTAGTCTATCCGTAATTGGTATATAAAGAAGATGGATACATATCCTCCATTTTGTAGTTGTGTTCTGCTTAAGTTCTGCTCTAGGTCACACAGTGGTGCTGGAAACATGGAGTCAACCTTTCCTTTGCCTTTAACTTAGGTCTTTCTTTGGTTCTTGGAAACAGTAATGTAGAAGGAAAAAGAAAATAAGAAAGAAATGTTATAAACGTAAAAAATATAAGGCAGAGAAAACAACTCAACACAAAGTATATATAGTAAATAGTTATGCAGGAACTATCAAATTTTTATTGTGTTGGTTCTTCTAGAACATTTAGGGGTTGATCTTCTAGACCACCCAAAACTTTATTGCTAATACAAAATAACAATACAACATGATATTTACAACTTACTTATACCGTTTTTTTCTTATAGTTTCTCTCTACTTCTTTCTTTCTCTTATTTTTCTATTCTTTGCTTGTTCGTAAAACTCTCCTGAACTCCTATATTTATAGTGATTTGAAGTTGGTGATACAGTGTCGAGGCGGTGAACGAATTCAGTCATTCATTACGTTTTATGACCTCCGATATCAAGGATGATGCAAAACACTCCCTTTAGATGACTGCAAAATAGTACAAGATATATATTTTGTTGGGTATGTTAAACTGGCTCATTAAAATCTTCTTAGTAAAAACCCAGTGGAAAATAACCATAGCGAAAGAAAAAGAGTACAGTACTTAACTCCTCCTGAACAATAAAAACATTATTTGCTTCACGAAAGGTTTCTGAGATAGCGCATACCAATGCCATGCACAAACTTCTCAAATGTTGCAGTTGGTAGTGTTTTAGTAAATAAGTCTGCCAAATTATCACTAGATCGTATTTGCTGGACATCAACATCATCACTTTTCTGGAGCTCATATGGATGGAAGAATTTTAGAGAAATATGCTTTGTTCTGTCACTTTTAATGTAGCCTCCCTTAATCTGTGCAATATAAGTTGCATTATTATCGTATAATATTGTCGAGATATCTTTGACTGTAGATAATCCGCAGCTTTCTTAAATATGTTGAATCATGAATCTTAGTTAGATGCACTTTCGGTTTGCTTCATGAATTGCAATTATCTCAGAATGATTTGAAGAAGTTGCAGTTAATGTCTGCTTCACCGATCGCCAGGATATAGCAGTGTTACCATAAAAAAACACATACCTAGTTTGAGACCTAGCTTTCTGCGGATCAGAAAGGTAGCCACCGTTTGTATAGCCAATCAATTCAGGTTGTGACTCCTTGGAATAAAATAATCCTATATCAGTTGCCCCTCGTAGGTAATGTAGCATATGTTTAACTCCTTTCCAATGTCTTTATGTTGATGCAGAAGTATATCGTACCAATAAATTAACAAAGAATGCTATATCAGGTTTTGTACAATTTGCAAGATGCATAAGAGCACCGATTGCATTAAAATATGGTACTTCAGGAGCAAGGGGGAGTGTTTTGCATCATCTATGACTTTAGAGGTCATAGAACGTAATGGATGACCGAATTAGTTCGCCGCCTCGACATTGTATCACCAACTTCAAATCACTATAAATATAGGAGGTCGGAAGAGTTTTGTGAACAAGCAAAGAATAAAGAAATAAAAGAAAGAAAGAAGCAGAGAGAAACTAGAAGAAAAGAACGGTATAGCTAAGCTGTAAATATCATGTTGTATTTTTATTTTGTATTAGCAATAAAGTTTTGGGTGGTCTAGAAGATCAACCCTTAAATGTTCCAGAAGAACAAATATAATAAATATTTGATAGTTCTTGAAGAACTATTTACTATATATACTTTGTATTGAGTTATTTTCTCTGCCTTATTTTTTTTTACTTTTATAACAGATTATCAGCACGATACTCTAAGTACTTTGTGTTTTTCCTTACATTAGGAAGATACTACTTTTTCTGTGTGATTTATCGTCGTTTTGAATTTTTAATATGCACTCAATTTGCATGAATAGTATGAACAATAATTCACTATTGAGATGAATAGTATTTATTTGAAACTTTGTTATTTTATTTCTATCAGATCTTGCATTTTTTGCTAATGATATTTATAGATCTGGAATCTATATTTCAATAACTTTCCATAGACATGTGACTTGATTATATTTTGACGTCTGGATTGAAAGTTATAATAGAGACAAATAGTAATATTATATATGTATCGATGCATTTTACTATTCATAAATAGTGATGAATAGTACTTAAATAGTAAGAATATAATATAAAATGGAATGCATAATGCGTTGTGCAAAGGTTTTCGTTTAATTATTTATGCATCATATATATAGCCATACTTGATTTAAGCTTATTGTTTTGTATGGTATAGCATTCTGAAAATATTAAATTTTGCAAAATTGAAATTTGCCGCCCTTGATATTTCTGGCGAGAATTACTTATCGTGGATTCTTGATGCCGAGATCTATCTTGCTACAAAGGCACTTGAGCAAACAATAGTGGAGGAAAATGACGCATCTCAGCAGGATAGCGCTAAAGTCATGATTTTCCTTGGCTATCATTTTCATGAGGAACTGAAATCTAAATACCTCACGATAAAAGATCTGTTACTCTTATGAAAAAATTTAAAGGAGAGATATGAGCACCAGAAAACCGTATTCCTCCCAAGAGTCAGATCTGAGTAGATGCACCTGAGATTGCAAGATTTTAAAACTATTAGTGAGTGCAACTCCATGTTAATTTAAAATCAGCTCACGATTAAATTTATGTGGAGACAATATTACTGATGAAGACATATTAGAAAAAACATTCTCCACATTTCATGACTCGAATGTGCTCTTACAGCAGCAATATCAAGAGCGTAGATTTAAAAAATATTCTGAATTAATATTATGTCTTCTTGTGGTTGAGCAAAATAATGAGTTGTTACTGAAAAATCATCAATTTCGACCCATTGGTTCAGCTCCATTCCCTAAAGTAAATGCAAACTCATTTAGCGGATGTGGTCGTGATCGTGGCAGGAATAATGTTCAAAATCGTGAAAATTATCGTGGAGGTTATCATATGAGGTTTACAAATAACACACTATACCACCAGCAATGGAATAACTCTGAAAAAGGAAAAGGGTTACAGAATAAATCTCCTAAGAAATTTAAAAATATTTGTTATAGGTGTGCGATGATAGGCCATTAATCACGTACCTGTCGTATGCTTAAACATTTGATAGAGCTTTACCAAGCCTTAATTAAAGATAAAGGAAAAAATGCAAAAATGCATTTTACAGATTTTGATAGTCAGGTCGATATTTCTTATCTTGATGTTTCAAATTTCTTTGAAGATGCAAGTGAAAGAATAGACCATTTAATTGGTGATCGAGATGTCTACTCTACTTAACATTATTGTCTCATTGTTCTAGTCTATTTAGTTTCTTATTATCTTGTGTAATATTTCCTTCATTCGTTTTTCTTTGCAATAAATTATCCTGTTTTAATTAAACACTTTTAATATGTTATATAGATACATGGATCGTACTAACGCGTTGAGTATGTCTAAAATGAATGGTGAAGTCATATGTCTGGTAGACAGTGAAACAACACACACAATTCTTTGAGAGAAAAGAATCTTGTGAACAGGCAATTAATTTCTCTTGTTAACAGGCAGTATATGTATAATCATGTGATAAAAGAATCTTCAGGTTCTTTAACGGATGTCCATGTGAGTTTTTAATAATTCGACACATCATTATTGACCCTAGATGACCCAAACGATCATTCCATAATAAAAAATTATTTGGATCAAAGCACTTCTGGTGCATCACTACAGGTGATTCTTTTGCTTTTATAGAAATATAATATAATCTAGAAGACAATGCAATAAGTTTCTCTGATATATATTATTTTTTTGAAATATGAGAAATAATGTAGAGCTGATCTACATTATCTGTATTCGTCGTCTCAATATGATATCCATTACGACGTATATCTTTAAAACTGACCAGATTCCTTGTAGATTTAGTAGAATAGAATGCATCATCAATGCATAGCTATGTTCTTCTTGGCAATATTATATTAGCCATTTCGGAGCCTTCAATTAATTTTGTTGTGCTAGAGATTGTCTTGACATTTGCTTCAAGTAATGTCAAATGTGAGAAATATCTTTTCTCTCGAAGAATTGTGTGTGTTGTTTCACTGTCTACCAAACATATGACTTCACTACGCATTGGTACGATTCATGTATTTATATAACATATTAAAAGTGCTTAATTAAAACAGGATAATTTATTGCAAAGAAAAGCGGATGAAGGAAACATTACACAAGATGATAAGAAATTATATAGACTAGAACAATGAGACAATAATATTAAGTAGTGTAGACATCTCGATTACCAATTAAATGGTCTATTCTTTCACTTGCATCTTCAAAGAAATTTGAAACATCAAGATGAAAAATATCAACCTGACCATCAAAATCTGTAAAATGCATTTTTGCATTTTTTTCCTTTATCTTTAATTGAGGCTTGGTAAAGCTCTCTCAAATGTTTGAGCGTACGACAAGTACGTGATCAATGGCATCTCATCGCACAGTTATAACAAGTATTTTCAAATTTCTTAGGAGGTTTATTCTGTTACCCTTACCCTTTTTCAGAGTTATTTCATTGCTGGTGGTATGGTGTGGTATTTTTAAACCTCATATGATAACTTCTACGATAATTTTCATTATTTTGAACATTATTCCTTTCACGATCACGACCACGTCCGCTAAATAAATTTGCATTCACTTCAGGGAATGGAGCTGAACCAGTAGGTCGAGATTGATGATTTTTCAGTAACAACTCATTATTTTGCTCAACCATAAGAAAACATGATATTAATTCAGAATATTTTTTAAATCTACGCTTTTAATATTGCTGCTGCAGGAACACATTCGAGGCATAAAATGTGGAGAATGTTTTTTTCTAACAGGTCTTCATCAGTAATATTGTCTCCACATAAATTTAATCGCGAGCTGATTTTAAATTAACGTGGAGTTGTACTTACTGACAGTTTTAAAATCTTGCAACCTCAGGTGCATGCACTTAGATCTGGCTCTTGGGAAGATTATGGTCTTCTGGTGCTCGTATCTCTCCTTTAAATTTTTCCATAAGAGCAATGGATTTTTTATCATGAGGTATTCATATTTCAGTTCCTCATGAAGATGATGGTGAAGGAAAATCATGGCTTTAGCGCTATCCTGCTGGGATGTGTCATTTTTCTCTACTATTATTTGCTCAAGTGCCTTTGTAGCAATATGGATCTCGACATCAAGGATTCACGATAAGTAATTATAGCTAGAAATATTAAGGGCGGCAAATTCAAATTTTTCAAAATTTGACATTTTCAGAATGCTATACCATACAAAACAATAAACTTAAATCAAGTATGGCTATATATATGATGTATAAATAATTAAACAAAAACTTTTGTACAATGCACTATGCATTCTATTTTATATTATATTCTTACTATTTAAGTACTATTCATCACTATGTATGAATAGTAGAATGCAACGATACATATATAATATTACTATTTTTGTCTCTATTATAACTTTTAATCCAGACATCAAAATATAGTCAAGTCACATGTCTATGGAAAGCTATTGAGATATGGATTCTAGATTTATAAATATCATTTGCAAAAAATACAACATTTGAGAGAAATGAAGTAATAAAGTTTCAAAATAAACACTATTCATCTCAATAGTGAATTATTATTCATACTATTCATGCAAATTAAGTGCACAGTAAATAATTTAAAACGAAAATAAATTACACAAAAAAAGTAGTACCTTCCTAATGTAAGTAGGGATGACAATTTAACCCGAATTTTCGGGGACCCGCCCCGCCCCTAATGGGACGGGGTTGGGATGCATTTAAACGGGTATGGGCGGGTATAGGATTACAGGGGCTAACCCGCATCGGGTTTGGGACGGGGACGGGGTTTGCTCCCCCCACCCTAAACCCGCCCTGTATATAGGAAGCTTTCCAAAATTAAGTCACTGGTATTCTGCCCAACAACAACTTCACATAAAAGAGCTGGCCATATGTTATATATAGTGTTTATAATTTCTTTACAAGACCGATGTGGGACAAAGAAAAGCTGCAAGAAGCTTCTCACTTTGTTGAAAAGCATGTCTCATGCCATCTTATCCCACATCGAAACTCCAACAACAACAAAAGGCCTCAATGCTTATAAAACCAAGACTGCTCCAGCAATCCCACATCGAAACTCCAATAAAAGCAAAAGGCTTCAATGCCTATAAAACCAAGACCTCCAGCCAGCCTTCATTGGAGGACACACTTGGAGGCTTCAATCTTGCCGTGTAGCAGTCATAGTTTAAAGTTTCAAAAAAAAAAAAAATCATTTTGAGCTAAATGGGAACCCGATGGGGAACTTGCCCCGATTAAAATTTTTATGTTTATTCCCCGCCCCGTTTATATTCGGGGATGGGACGGGGACGGGGTAAGATTTTATAAAATTAAACGGGGTTGGGAGAAGGGTAACCCGTACCAACCCGCCCCGTTGCCATCCCTAAATGTAAGGAGAACACAAAGTACTTAGAGTATCGTGCTGATAACCTGTTATAAAAGAAAAAAAAAATAAGGCGGAGAAAACAACTCAACACAAAGTATATATAGTGAATAGTTCTTCAGAAACAATCAAATATTTATTATATTTATTCTTCTAGAACATTTAGGGGTTGATCTTCGAAGCCACCTAAAACTTTATTGCTAATACAAAATAACAATACAACATGATATTTACAGCTTACCTATACGTTCTTTTCTTCTAGTTTCTCTCTGTTTCTTTCTTTCACTTATTTTTCTATTCTTTGCTTGTTCACAAAACTCTCCCGAGCTCCTATACTATATTTATAGTGATTTGAAGTTGGTGATACAGTGTTGAGGCGGCGAACCAATTTGGTCATGGTTGATGCAAAACAAGAAAGCTTTTTTTGCTGTGTATTTTCTCTCCTACATAGATATAGGTTGAATCAGAATTAATTTTTTTTCAAAATTGTATGAAATCAAGACTAAGAGAAGGAAAAGTGACATCTAAAAGTTAAAATTGCTTCCATTTTTTCATCATATTTTATTTTCCTCCCTATTTTCCATCATAACCAAAAAGGATAAATAATTTCGTTTGCGTGCTCCTTTCCTCTTCCAATGTTCTTGTTCCTCTTCAGATGAAATTTCTTGTACATTTTTATTCTCTGTCCTTATCATATATGTGGGCCTGAATTTTTGTGGGGACTTCTTTGTTTCCTCCGCATATAAGCACTCTTCATTTATGAAAGGAATTTTTCGTGGGGGTAGGAAATGGAGCGCTCGATAAGGCAGAACCTTTACAATTTAAACTGAACTGTCAAGATGTCATCTATTCATGGATGTGGTTGTAGTTTTCGCAGATGCAAAGATTTCTTCAGATCACATGCTGTAAATAAAAAAGGGAAGCGTACTCATCCATCAGCTACTCTCATAGACTGGTGCAGGTCCTTGGGATACTTGATGAATGTGTCATTGCTTTGCAAACTTTTCACAGTTTGAAGTTGCACCTGTTATTAGTGCTTCAACTTTTTTTCCCTGAATTTGTTCCCATAGAAATGATCTCAACCTCTTTGTATTGTGAACAGTGAATGTGGAATTTCCTCTATCCTTTATTGCATTACAGCCCTTCCCCCAAGTCAGCCATGCTTGCAGCCACATGCACGCTCAATTCTTACGTGCTCATGCACCTGTGATGCATCTCTTTGAAGTTTATGATTTTTATCTTTGGTTTCTTCTACTATATTTGCAGAGTCAATGATCCTGTGGCAATGAAGCTACTAAATAAGGCAGGTGAAATGCCCTCGCTGGAACCCCCAGAGGATGAGAGCATCAAAACCCTATATGTGGGGGGGCTTGATGCAAGAGTGACCGAGCAGGACTTACGGGATAACTTCTATGCCCACGGTGAAATTGAGTCCGTAAGGATGGTGCTGCAACGGGCTTGTGCTTTTGTAACCTACACAACCAGAGAAGGTGCGGAGAAAGCAGCTGAAGAACTCTCAAACAAGCTGGTCATAAAGGGTCTGAGGCTGAAACTGATGTGGGGTAGGCCACAAGCACCAAAACCGGAGGCCGAAGGCTCAGATGGAGCCAGACAGCAGGCAGCAGTGGCTCATAGTGGGATGTTGCCTAGGGCGGTTGTATCCCACCAACAGAACCAACTGCAACCGCCTGGTACACAGGACCACCCCCCAGCAATGCACTATTTCAATATTCCTCCACCACCTCAGCAGGAGAGGACATTTTATCCATCTATGGATCCTCAAAGAATGGGTGCCGTTGTTCAATCTCAAGAAGGGGCTCCTAATGGGCCCACAATGTCTGTTGATAACAAAACTGATTCAGACAAGCAGCAACAAGGGCAGCATTATGCTTACCAAGCTATGCCAGCTCCTCAAGGTCAATATCACCAGCCATTTTATCCACCATATGGGTATATGCCACCACCGCCTGCACCTTACCAGCAATACCCTCTACCTTATCACTCTACAATGCCCCCCATGCCACCGCCACCGGCTGCCCAGCAATATCAGCATTCCGAACAACCAGGATCATCGCAGAAGTGATAAGAGTCTTGAGGTAAGAGTGATCTCCTGGTCTGTCCATGTGCTGAGGCACTTGGTTGATTCATAACTAGCTGTTGTTTTTTGGGTAAAACATTTTATTTGCTTCTATGTTTTTGCCAGCATCCTGCAGCCCTGCAGCTTAATTATGATTATGATTTAGTAATACTTTCTTTCCTTTTTTTTATTTAAAAAAGTAAGATTTGGCGTTTACTGTTGTCAACTCTTCCAAGGATTTTTTGTGCAATCAAAATATCGTGATTCTAACTAGAGGGGCTAGTTCGTGGCACCATTCATGATTGTGCTTCTAGTGCTTTGGCCCTCTCATATACCCCCCTGAAAAAAGAAAATTTGTGATCCTATTTGAAAACATTTTAACTTTTAGCTGCCATATTTTGTCCTCAATTGTTGCCTCGTGTGTACATACATATATATTTTTATTGAAATTGCTAGCTTTTGATTTGTTCGGTTGCTGATTAATAAGGTACTCCCATGATCTGTATTTCCAGTTTCAGGGGAAAAACAAGGGTACTCCCAGGTTCCTAGAGGAGGTAGCCTCTTCTTCTTTTTAAGCAGAAGGAAGCATAAACTTCAGGAGAATTTTTTTTTTTTTAAAAAGGAACAAGAGAATAGTGTCCTCTTGCATATGCCATACCAAAGTTCTCAAATTTTCTCTTCGTGATTAACGCACTGGGGTGCTTATTGTGAAATATGATTATTTGATGAAACTGATTCTGAGAAGGGCAGTTTTGGAACCCCATTATGTGAAAGGGTGACGAGGCAAGATTGGGAGAATTGTTATTCATCTGTTGTGCATGTATTTTGTGTCTCAAAGCACTGCCATCCAGTCTGCGACAGAACCAGGTACTTTAGTCCCATGTTGTACGTTCAGATTCAGGCTTGGGTAGCTTCGTATTAGAACTGGCTGCTGTATAAACTGAATGGATAGAAAGTACAAGAGACGGGGAGAAGTTTGCTAATACCCAATATACGTGTGTGTATATATATATGTACGACTATTGAATTTTGAGTTGAATTGCAGTTTTAAAAGCTACAAGTCAAAATCTTAAACTAGTTTTAAAAATTTACTTTTTTTAATTTGCAATCTTGAGCTAGTTGTAAAAGTTATTTTTTCAAGCATAGATAACACAGTTTAAAAAATCACAAGCTGCTAAAAAAGCAGCATCTAAACCACACTCCACCCAAAAAAAATAAACTAAAAAGGGTATCAGATTGTTAAGCAACCAGAAAACAGAAGGATAGGAGGGGGTATTAATCAAGTCCAACACAAAGAGCTTTACAAACTTGGTGGTGTAGCTGCCCCAATAGGTTTTAATTCATATTCATAGACCTATGTATGTTCAGAATAGAACAATAGAAAAAAGCATTCTGTGCATGCATATTATAATAATAGACACCAAGTAACTTGTCTTCAATAAGCAATATAACAAGATACACAATGAAACTGGTGCCTAGCTCAGTGAAACAAGCACACAGTATACAATTTGCGTATACAGCTTATTAATGTCAAGTGCCGATATATGGCAGACTGTACTCTTCTGATTTTTATTTTTATTTTTTCCTTTGCAACTTTATGTTTTTAGTAAATAATTAACAAAGACGCACCAAATAGAAAAAAATTATACCCAGTGATGGGGTGCGTTTCTAGCTCTATGGCACGCGGCATTCCTCTATGTTCCAAATTTCCTTCGCATACTGAGAAATTGTCCGGTCGCTACTGAATTTGCCACTCCCAGCAGTGCTTAATATAGACATCTTTATCCATCTTTTTCTATCCCTGCAAGAAGGAAAAGACTATCAGGACTCGAAAAAGCAGATCAAAATTATCTGGTTTGTTAAAGAAAAAATAGTGATCCAGGGGTTTATAAATAGTCAAAAAAACCCTAAAGCAAGAGCAGCCATATCTACCCCTAATGCGAGGAACATTCATATGAAATATGAGAAAACAGCATCTATCTTTACCCATAATATAAGGAACTGCAATAGAGAAGGTTAGGCGTAAATCTCTTACTTATAAGCCTCATCTACTCTTTCCTGAGCATCCATGTAGCTTGGGAAGTCCTGGCCAACAAGAAAATAATCACCACGGCCATAACCAGAATTTCCTTCCAGGGACTCGAGGAGTGGATTGTAATCATAGCTGCCAAATGCTCCACTTCTTATGAACTGCTTGGCCTCTTCAAACCGAGGATCTGGTTTGAACTGTAGAACAAGCAAATTTTTTTTATTATATCAGGATAAAAGCTGTTGCTCATATGCATGCAAACCAATGTAAAACAAAAACATGGCTGGTTCACCTTATATAAGTTCCTTTATGACAGTGGGAAGTGCAAGAACTAGACTCGCGGTGAACAGGCAATATATTCAAATCAGTCATTTTGAGGGATCTTTTTGTGGTACATATTAATATCAAAATACTAGAAACTTCACTTTCTATCCAAGCTGAGTGCAAAATGCTATTTAAGCTTATCAAGGAACTTGGTCCAATTTCTTATTTGGCTTATTACACATCTAAAAGTTTCCTGCTTCATCATATTTTCTAGAGTAGTGTTGACTAGGTTTTAAGACACTTATGATACTTAGCCCTATACCTAAAACTACTACAATCCTCCTCAAGAGGAAAAACAAAAAGAAAAAACGATAAGAAACAGAAAAAAAAAAACAGTCATCTGCCCAGCACACAAGATCCATGAGATCCACAGAATCAGCAGCAAGCATTTTTGTTAAAATGAAAATTGATTTGTTCAGTAAACAATGAGAAATCGTAACTAATTACCAGTCCATTTTCTCTTTTCTTGCGCAGCCGAGGAACTTCATCTGCTGTTGCACCAAAGAGAAAGAAATTCTGCTCCCCAATTTCCTCCCTGATTTCCACATTAGCCCCATCTAATGTTCCTATGATGAGACACCCATTGAGTGCAAACTTCATGTTGCTTGTGCCACTTGCCTCCATTCCAGCTGTGCTAATATGTTGCGATAGCTCACTTCCTGGTATAAGCTTCTCTGCTACAGATACATTATAATTTGGCACGAAAACTACCTGAAAAGCTACGGCAATTAGAACCTAACATGAAAAAGGGGAATATATATATATATTTTTTTCCAAGAGTACATTATAGCAATACCAAAATGTGTAAGGCACACTACTTGTAATATCAAGTGCAACATAGTCAGCCATGACTATTCAATTAGGGCAGACATTGCATACCAAAGGTCTTGTATATAAGCATTAATGCTCCTGTATGTATTTTAGTCACTAGATGTCCTGCACTTCTGTGGAAAATGTTTAGTTAACTTCGTGCATACATCTTAAGAGAATCATGAACAGCGGCAGTAAGTAACCCCGTGAAACCCAATCTGCAACAATCCCATTCATCTAGATGATGCATCTGATACAATGGAATTGACAGTCCTCAATATAATCAGTCGATACTGTTCAACTTGGTGAATACTGCTGATCAGCAGGCTTAATGTTTTGCCATAAATAACTAATCTCATATCTTGTACAACTAATCCTTTTGAACAATATAATCATACATAAAGAACAAGATAAATTTGTATTAATTTTTGGGGGCAGCCTGATGGGCACAGGCTCAAAACTTAACTGAAGGGATCTAAATCTAAATGGTAAAATTTGTTCCTACATTACATGTTTACTTTTGTGTTCAGGGAGTGTATGGCACCGCATTATGCTTAATCAAATTCCATTGATGATGAAAAATATGCTGATATGCTGAAGATGACGAACATAAAGGAAAAATAAGGACAACTGGATGCATATTTCAGATGTAATCACGGGCTCACCAGCAACTAGAAAATATTTTCATCGTGGGTAATATTTATAATAATTATTTACCTTCAAATAGCTGTTGACCTCGGGGTCAGTGTTGACAACCGCACCAACATCATTCACTAGCTTGACTATAGTTTTTGCATTAGTATATGTTGCAAATGCTTTTCCTCCAATCATGATCGTGCGTGGTGTAGAATTTTTTCGCTCTTCGGGGCTCATTGCCTGTCAAGGTTCATTCCAAGGAATTTTAATATGTCTACCCAAAAAATATTTGCAAAAATGAAAGCTATTCTTTGAAGACTGTAGCCGAACCATATTGCACTGAATGCTTGTAAAACATTTTAATCATTTCGCGATTTTATCATAATAAAAAAAGGAAGACCAGACCAAATTATCCATTATGTGATGGATGTAGTTATCTTTATGACAGTCAGCTGCATCATAAACAAGAGAATCAGGGACATGAACAAGCCAACTATAATGAGATTATTATACGACATTTAGGAATAGTAAACTCTGTTGACATAGTCATGCATATATATATGTAATTTGTGGCGTGGACAATATTTTGAGACAACAAACTTAGTGTTTGTAGGCCCCAAGTGTCATGAAATTCTGGTCACAAATCATTGGCAAGGTAAAGCTATTTATGCATGAATATTGCACAACTAAATGGTTCAAACACAAAGAAGTTTTTCATACCTTTAACTTCTTGTACCTAGAGACTGCACCCAAAATATTTAGCAGCTGTCTTTTATATTCATGGATCCGCTTGACCTGTATGTCAAAGAGGCTATTTGGGTCAATGCTCACACCTGTCACTTGCAGTATGTACTGAGCTAACCGCTGCTTGTCAGCCATCTTGGCTGATTCCCACTCAGCTTGGAGGTCAGCATTGTCAGCAAACTGTTGAAGGAGAAGAGGGGTCAGGAGTGATATTACTATAAGATGAAGAATACACTGACACAGACAATATTTAATATGCTTAGTACATACTTGCCGAAGTTCTGCAAGTAGGTCAAGGTTGGTCACCCATTGATCAGTTTTTAACCATTTGTTGATGATGGCGCTGCGCTCAGGACTGCAAAATCGCAGCCATCTACGAGGAGTAATGCCATTGGTTTTATTCTGGAACTTGGTAGGCCATACAGAGACGTAGTCTGCAAATAACTCAGACTTTAAAATGTCACTGTGTAACTGGGCAACACCATTCACCTGCAGAAAGATGGCCAACAAGAAGTCACTTTCTGATTTTCAAATGAAATTAATCAACAGTTGAAAAGAGAGACTTAAGGATTAGTGGATCGAGGACTTAACAAATGAGCAGGCTAAGGGCACAGGGTTAGGTAAAAGGCAAGGTACCAAAATAGATATGATAATAATTGTAGTTCAAGGAGACAACAGGTTGCGATCAGCAGGATTTTGCAGTTTTTGATGGTTTGGTCTGTTTAGTTGGAAATTAAAACTACAGTACAATTTCAAGAAACTGGGAAAACAGTCATCTGCATTTAGCTTTCTGAAAACCAACAGGAGACTTGGTAATTCTCAAAGGAGTTTCAGATGAAGGGGGTAGGCGATATAATCTGTTTGTTGATCTCCAAAGCATGGACCTCATACCGTATGTGAAGAAACCACACATAAATTTGCCATCCGCACAACTGGTTTTTGGGGATTGTTGTCCAAGATGCGCATGCTTGAAAGCTTACTCTCAAGGTTTGGTTTTGTGGATTGTATCACTGCTATAAACTGCAAGAATTTAATATTCTTAACTCAGAGCATGTAAAGCCATATATATGTAACAAAGAAAAAATAAGATGGGATGGACAAACCCTCTTGTCGATTTCTTCAATGATTTCCATATGGCGAGGAAGAAGTTTCTGCATTACAGCTTGTGACCATTTCTCTAGTGCCTCAGGAAGGACGGTATGATTTGTATAAGCAATTGTCCTGGTTCAAGATTCCTTTTTTGTTAGCACAAATCATATAGTTTCACCAGGAACACATCAAAAGTGGCAGCAGAAACAAAATTGGTGCTCAGAAAGAGTAAGTATTCTATGAAGCAAAACAATAAAGAGAAAAAATATAACTGCACCTTGTTGTCACATCCCAAGCGTCATCCCATCCAAGTCCTTCATCATCCATTAGTAATCGCATCAGCTCTGGAATTGAGAGAGTAGGATGTGTATCATTCAGTTGTACTGCAACCTTATTGGGAAATTCAGACCACTGCCGTAGGCCCTTTCCATCTTTTCTCTCCTTAAATCTGAAAATAATGTCCTGAGATTGATCCCATGGTTAGAAAATAGCATATCAAAGCAACAATTACATTTGCCTTTGTCACTGATTGCTACAAGAAACATTGATTTATAATGAACGAATCTCAACAATTGAACATTAGTTTGAGTGTGACAGTCTGCCTCAGAGCTAAAACCCAAGGCATTCTTATTGAATAAAACTTTGCAAACTCAACTTATTGTAATCATTAATAAATGAAACGAATATACTCTTTTTTCAGTTGATATTGTTGCCCTGGTATGGAAACAGAACCATTTACACCTTTAAGTAAATAATGGGAGAGACACTGGATAGAACAATTGTCAAAGACAAGTAGACATCCACCACAAAACACAAGAACAGAAAACAACATGCTATCCTTCCAAGCCTCAGTTCCAGCATGAATTTTATTTAGCACAAAGTCTAAGAAGTCCCTAAAATGCTTTCAATAGGCTGTGTTTCTTGCAAAAGCATCAATATGATACTTGAGCACATAGTTGGTATGATCTCAACCAACTTAAATAAGAAAAAGGAATCACAAACTTAGCACTAAAGAAGGATGGGTGCCCTAATCAAAGACAAAATGAAAAAAATCAGCGAACCTGAAGTGATGCACTGCACAGGAAAAATTGTTGCTTCAATCGCAATAGTTTCCCATTTTCTGTAGCATCCCCAGGATATAAAACAGCACAAATCTGCAAAGGCGAATTTCCATGTTACTATTCTAGGCAAAAACAATTGAAACACATACATGAGCACAGAAGCAGCTTTCCAACAGGTAAAGTTAAATTTGGTCTCAGCATTTAGTATGAGTAAGAAAAATGTAGCAGTTTTGATCCAGGACATTCTAACTTTTCCATCAATGTTTTTCTATGTCAGAATGAAGACCGAAATGAAAGTTTCCCTGAAAAATTAATTGCAGCTCCAGCATAAAAATGAAGCCTCAATTTCCTTTATCATAGGAAGGAATAACCAACCTGCTGTGCTCTAGAATGGAGTTGTGCAGCTGATTCATACTGTCCATCATTAAATTGAAAGAGGTTGAAGTCTTCAGCACCAGCTTTGGCTTCCCAGAGACGAAGACTAATAGTGTTCTTGGTTTTGTATCCTGGAATGGGCACATCATATGCTAGAGCTTGTACAACTTCCCCACCAACCCATTTCCGCCTGTTATAGAAAGCATCATGAGAGAATGTTTAGAACATCTGAGCAACCACATACTACAACCTTAAATTGAGAAATCAATCTAAAAGTCATAATGCGGTTCTTGAACCTAAAGATATGAGCAATACTCCAGTTAATAGGTGCAAAAAGTCCTGTAAGTCACACTTACGATCCAGTGGGATGGACTTCGACACGACCGAAAAATCTGACAGGGAACACAATGTCATGTCTGACAACTTCCCAAGGGCTAAACTTCTGCACAATTTCCACTAAATTTTGGATTATTAGCCATCCATAATATAAGCATTATCTGAACAGATTATCAGGTGAAATCAAACCTCAAGCCAGTCTTCAGCAATTTCTTCTTGCCCCCCCTTGCCAATGACCTGCTTGAACAGCCCATATCTGTACCTCAAACCATATCCCCAGGCAGGCAAATTTAATGTTGCCATAGAGTCTAGAAAGCATGAAGCAAGCCTTCCCAGACCCCCATTTCCTAGAGCTGCATCTTTCTCCTGCAAAAATTTATTTCTGAAAACAATCAACAATTTGCTTGTAGGAACCAAACACACATCAAAACTAAGGTAGGTTAAAATATGAATATAGCCCCAAAACATGACCAAATAATTCTGTTTTGCAAAAAGTGAAAGGCTGAGATTCTGGAACCGGTTTGTAGTTGTCTACTGAAGATAGGTCCACTATGATGTAGAAACTCAACAGGTTACTAACAGAATGGAACCGATGAAATTTTGTCGAATATTATAGAAGCAACTTTAACACGAAAACACAAATGGAAATGAATTTTCTCAAGTTCTTTTAGGCAAAGATCATCTATTACTTTCTCTAAACAGTTGCACATCATCAGCCATGATGAAATCAGGTGAAATGTGTAATTATAAACAGTACAAATTCTAAATACAAAGACCTCCATGGTAAAAGCTTTACTGTTATGACATGAGTAAAGGCTTCAAAACAAATGTCACATTACAAGTGAAGGATTGTAAGACATCAACCTACCTGCTCGACAATTTCCTCAAGTTCATGACCCAGCTTATTCAAAGCTTCTGTATATGCATTTTGAATGTCCAGGTTTCCTATTGCATTAGTCAAAGCTCGTCCTTGGAGAAACTCCATGGATAAATAGTATGTTTGCTTTGGATCGGATTTGTGAAAATGAAGATATGTCTCATTCCATTGCTGCAGAAGCAATTGTCAGACAAAACACAGCCACCATTAGATCAGCGGCAAATTTGTGAATAAGTAAATGCACACATAATAGCTTTTATCTCCAATTGATATCTATTCCAAGCTAAGAATATGCTTTAGAATCCACAAAGCTAACAATCATATCTCTGCACCTTCACTTTTTTTTTACCCCTCCAGCATTATCATCTGGTTGTGTAGCTGTAATTCAGTAGGCCCAACCCATCTCATGAATTATTTATCTAATTTTAGTTTTCAGGTAAATTGCTGTAATGAGTATACTACACCTATTCAAGCCACATATTTGTAAAAAGCATGTATTCAGGCAATGTCACATCAATATCTTTATCAACAAAAGTTGGCTCGATATTATGATCTAGGTCCTACTTAAAAACCTCATGCATTTACATTACTGGCAAACACTACGCATTTTAGACTACAAAAAATCACTGTAATCTGATACTAAAATAATAAATAAAGACAACATAAAACAATCATGGTGGAAACCAGAAACATATTATTCCATGGTTGAGAAGAAATTATGATGTTGCAGGCCATAAGAAATCATTGAATCCAGTGAATCTCAGAAAATTCAAGACTCAGACTTAAATTTTAGTTAAAGTGATGTGCTGTCCTAAAAAAAAAAAAGAAACGAAAGTAAGTTCAATTTATCTTTGTTGACAAGTCAGCATTTAGAAAAGGAATGGATCGTACCTTCTGTGTTTTTAACTTATAAGAAAGAATGAGAAAAAGCATAACATGAAAAGTGAATTAAGAAGCATACAAGGAACTGAAAAATTTCATGGATAAGTTCTTCAAACACGAAACCTTCATAGGTTACTAAGTATTACTTGTATCAGCCGATCACGGACACTCTCTGCTGTTGCATAGAATGATTGCTCTGGCTCAAACTTGAAAGCAGAAAAATGAGGACTGTATTTTGAATGGTAACTGATGTTGGATGCAATCTCGGTCGGTTCTTCGGACAGTGGGTGCGCAACAGCCGGAATTTTGGCAGAAAGACTAGACTTAGAATTCCCATTGACTTCTGCTATAGATGCCATGGCAAGTACTTTTACCAGCTTCTACAGTAGTGCTACAAATTGCAAAATTAACCAGATTAATTAATTAACACTTATGAGAAATAGCAACACAATCAAGAAAAAAAATTAACATAGACCAAAACAAAATTAAGCTTTTTAAAACTACTGATTACGGTATGTATGACCACCCTTTTGCTCAAAGTAAATGAGAATTTCCATATAATGACAGAAACAAAGCAAATAGTATCTCATATCGCTGAATTATGAATCGAAGGCACATTCGTATCAAATGAAATTTTAGGATTTTCATGGTATACAGTAATCTACCCAAAAAGATTTGATGTTTTGATTCTTCCGAGTAAAGAAGTGTAGGAAAAAAAAAAAAAAAAAAAAAAAGAAAGAGGGTTAATAATCACAGAAACGTAATCTAGAAAAGAACATTACTTTGTGTGAAGACGCTTCGGCTCGGACGTTCAAGTTGGGATCTTTGGGTCGAGCTCTCCAATCTCAAGGTTTTCTAGGAAGCAGGTCAATAAAGCTATATAAGCTCGAGTAACCAAAGAGAATCACGTGAGAGAGAGAGAGAGAGAGCGTTTTCAACTAACCAAGTTGCAGAAAAAAATGAAGAGCTTTGATGAAGTATATAGAGGGAACGAGAAGCTAAGCTACTAATTGGGAAGATATTTCATAGATATTCCCAAAGAGAGGAAAAGAGACTCTGGAATATGCGAAAATGAACGAACTCCAGTGAGAGAAAAAGCACAAATGGACAGAGAGAAAGGCATTGGGCAAAGTATGTGGTGGTGAAGATGATATGATATGACATGATATGATATGATACGATAGATTTATATATTGAAAGATGTTATTTTTTAAAAAAAATTATATAAAAAAATTACAGTTTTGTAATTTGAAGTGATTATAATAAATGTTTTAATAAAAATGATAAGTTCTCGTTAATATACATTAATTTATATTAAAATTTTGTATAATTTTTTTATTTATATAATATTACTTTTATTATTTATATATATATATATATATATATATAGAGACGAAAATAATAGGGGAGAGAGAAAAAGAAGACAAAAAAGTCTGGGGAAGTGAAACTAAAGTATCACATGAAATGCAAATGGAAGCGGAGAAATGAATGAGCACATCAGAGCGAGAGAGAGAGAGAGAGAGAGAGAGAGTCGACATGGCACAGATTGGTGAACAATAATAATGGGTGTGGTGTTTCGTTAAATTCAGTAACAACAGACATGTGCGCGCGTTGAATGGGAAGCGCACACTACGATACGTTAGTGATTCAACCATACGAATGACGGGTGGTGTGGGGATTGTCCCCTAATATCCAAGCACCTCGGCATGCTAATGTTGAATTTTTCTAAATTAGCCAGCTTATTGATGGTGAAGGCAATTGGAACTTATCTTCTATATAGAACTGTATCTTCCAATAGGATAAAAAGGATGATGATGCAGCTATCTCGTGTGGGCTTGTCCCCAGGTTCGGGATGAACGGCACAATGGTCGGACGGTGATCTCCTGCACCAAAACCCACCGGTGTGATGGGAGCCAATGGCCCTCCGGTGTGCAAGTTAGATTCAAGGTGATTTCGGCGTAGGAGAGAAGGAGAGGTTCAAGGGGTTGTCTGTGTATGCATACCTTCGAAGAGGCCGAAGTTTTTCCTTGTATGCTTGCATAGTGGAAGTAGGTGGTCCTTCCACGTGGCGGCTTCTAGTTGGAAGGTCAGAACTGTGTCAGAGCACTCGAGAGCGCCATCTTCACACTCCAGGGTGGCGTGTGCTCAGAGCGGTGTCAGGGGCGTGGCGGTTGTTGCAGGTACACGCCACATCCACGTCCCTGAAGCAGTCCAGAGAGGCGGGTGTCAGAAGTGGGCCCCGCGGACACGGTCGGACGTCGACCCGATCAGGGGACCGTTGCGAGCGACCCTTCAGATTAGGAAGTTCGTGGGCGGATGGAGTGGAGACCTGGTCGGGATACGACTAGGCGGTACGAGACGGGCTTCCGATCTGGTCGGGAAATCCTCGTCACCAGATGCCCCCAATTCATCTGGCCATCTGTTCGGGGTCAGAGGAATTTCATCGGTCGGTCCGACCGCGGAACGCGGAGCGCATTTATAGCGGGGGCGGCGCAATTATGGCAGGCGCTGTCCCGTCGTTTCGCCTGCCCCCACGTGGCGGCCAGGGATTAGCAGTCAGAAGTAGAAAAGCCGTGTCGCATCTCGACCGTTGATGTCCCGTCGCCGAGGGTCATCTGGGCCGTTGATTTCAAAGGCGTGGGGGGAATTTTGTAAGGCGGTTGCCCCCAATTTCGGCCTCATTGCTTTTTACCAAATACGCAGAGAGAGAGAGAGAGAAAAACCTAACTCACTTTGCCGTCGTCGCTGTCTACGCCTCCACCGTCGTCTTCGTCATCTCCGGCCAGCCAAGAGGTGCCATCCTCCTAGTTTCACCGTCGGTTTGCTTCGAAAATCGTCGCTGGTGCTTCAGAACGTGGTAAGCTTCGCCCTCTGATTGTATGTATTGGCTTATTACCCGCTGTGTGTCCGTGTTTGAGGGGAGAGGTCAGATTCCCAACCTTTCGGGGTTTGTTGACAGGGCGGAGTTCTTAGAATCCGTTCTTGGGGATTTGCGTGAGTTGTTTAGGCCGGTGTTCAATAGGATTGAGGGCTGTGTACCTCTTGGGACCATGTCGAACCCGGAGGGGGTTAGTTCAGACACGGAAGAGACGGGTTCCAATGGGTATCGAGTCGAGAGCCGCCGGACCCAGGAAGAGGCCTCTGTGGGGGACTCCGGGGGGTCCCAAGGAGTCGGGGAGGAAAGGGACCAACCCGCTGAGGTTGCTGCCCGAGCCGTGGAGGTCGAACCCAGTGAGGGGGAGGAAGAGGATGGCCCCGGGTACGGTGCAGAGAGGGTCGCCTCCTCTCTTGACAGGGAGAAGGTCGTCGCCCTTCGGCGAGTGTACCAGATCCCGAAAGGGGTAAGGTGTAGGGTCCCTGGCTCTAGGGACCGGGCGTGCTCGCCCAGGGAGGGGGAGATAGCGATCTTCGAGGGCGCTCTAGCTGGCGGCCTTCGTGTACCGTTCCTTCGGCCGGTCAGAGAGATTCTGCAGAGGTTGCGTCTCGCCCCGGGACAGCTCTCGCCGAACGCCTGGCGGATCATGGCGGGTTGTATGATCCTCTGGCAATCGTCCATGGGAGGGACGTGACGCCAGAGGAGTTCTCGCATTGTCATAGGCCGGCCGAGCGCGGGAAGGGATACTGGTACTTCTCAGGTCGGTCGACCGGGCTCGATCTGGTTGGCGAGCTTCCTTCTTCACACAAGAACTGGAAGGACCGGTTCTTCTTCATTAGCGGAGAGGGCTGGGAGTTCTGCCCCTGGGAGACAGATTTCTCTGCTCGGATCCCCAGGCAATGGGGTTACCCGAGCAAGAAGGGTATGATCCTTACTCCGTGTCTTCTTCCTCCCCTTTTGCCCGATGTTTTTTGCATGTGTCGCCCGTTCTGACTTAGATGCCTTACGAGTGTCTGGTCGGGTAAAACCTCTTCTGTCTGCCGAGCACAAGGCGGCGGTAGAGGCGGTCAAAGAGTACGAGTTTCGTAACGCCAAGGACTTGGTGATTGTCGAGGCGCTCGCTCTATATCTCTTGGGGCCCGAACCGAGCAGAGAGGCCTTGGCCGCTAAACGTGAGAGGAGTGAGTACATTTTTACTTTCGTTATGGCGATCGTTCTCTGACATTTCTGGTCATCCTTTGCAGATCGCCCGGTCGCTGCGGCTGCTCAGGTCGATACTACAGCGGTTCAGCCCGGTTATTAAGAACTCCAGCCAGCCGCCGAGCAGGACACGATGAGTTTTGACATCAACTTCCTGGCCCAGAAGAGGGCGGCGGCGGCAGGGTCGAAGCGCCAAAAGACGGCCGAGGTTGCTGAAGAACTCCCTCCTCCCCCTCCTCCATCGAAGAAGGCGTCACCCCAGAAGGGGAGGGGTCAGGTTTCAGTTGCTGTCAGACCTCCGGGGCATTCCGAGGGATCGTAGCCGAGGCGAGGTGCGGTCACTCCAGCAGACCCCCAGGCCCGTGCTGGTCCAGCAGCCTTTGCCCCCGCGAACGTCATCGATAACTCGGACATGGCCTGGGAGAGGGCGGCAGAGGCGGTGAGACCTGCAGACATCACGAGGTTGTCCAAGCATCCCAACTCCCGGTTGGTCAGGGACACCAACCACGACCTGTTCAAGGTGTGCTCCCGTGTGGTTAACACTCTGCCCTTCACTACTTTTCATGTGATACAAGTTCTAACCCCTCGGATTTCAGTCTCTTGCCAGGGTCATGGCTCTGGGTCATCGCCTAGGGGGCTCGGAAAAGGCTCTCCAGGAGGAGAAGGCGGCCAGCTCGGCGCTCATCCAGGAGGTCAGTCGCTGAAGGGCGACGTCTCGGCTGCCAGGGCCGAGAGGGATTCTGCTCTGGAGGAGCTCCAGTCGGATCGAGCCGATAATGAAAGGCTCGCCAGGCAGGCCAACAAGCTACTCCTGAGCTTCACGGCCGAAGAGGCGAAGAGGCACGATCTGGAAAGAGTTGTAGCAGCTCACGGTGAAGAGCTCAAGAGGGCAATGGCCGAAGCCGTTGAGGAATTTAAGAAAGGGGACGACTTCCAGGCCTTGCTGGAACCCACCTTTCAAATGGGCTTCGAGTCGGCTCGAAAACAGGCGTCCAAGAAGTATCTCGAGTTGGACTTCTCAAGCCTGGATCCTCTCAATGACCTCGCACCTGTGGATGGTCAGGGTGCTACTGGCCAAGTGGCTGAGGAAGGGGCCGGAACGGATACTGCTGGAGAGGGCCAAGCCGCTGAGGTTCAACCAGAAGCCGCTGCTGGTGACCAGGTCGGTGACCGGCCAGAAGCCACTGAGGGACAAATTGGAGACCGCGCTCAGGCTTGAAGATGGCTTGGGCCCTCGTCTGCTGGAGCCCGCCTTTCGCATGGGCTTGAAGCCACTGAGGTTCAACCAAAAATCGTTTTTTTTTTTTTGAAACTGTATTCCTCCTTTCACTAATGGAATGGGTTTGTTTTCGTACATTCTGTGTCCGTTATGTTTGTTGAATGTTTGATTGGAATGGTTTGTAGAATGCTTGCACGTACCAAAGACGAATTGACCGGCGTTTATAGCCGAAGGGATTCCACTTGTGCCATGGCCACTCGAGGTCCTCTGGATCTGCTCGGCACTTGGCCGAGCAGATTCAAGTTCTATGCCATGGCCAATTAAGGCCCCCTGGATCTGCTCGGCGCTTGGCCGAGCAGATGCTAGTTCTGCGCCATTGCCACTTAAGGTCCTCTGGCTCTGCTCGGCGCTTGGCCGAGCAGATTCTAGTTCTGTGCCATTGCCACTTAAGGCCTTGGTTCTGCTCGGCGCTTGGCCGAGCAGATTCTAGTTCTGTGCCATTGCCACTTAAGGCCCTCTGGCTCTGCTCGGCGCTTGGCCGAGTAGGTTCTATTTCTGTGCCATTGCCACTTAAGGCCCTCTGGCTCTGCTCGGCGCTTGGCCGAGCAGCTTCTAGTTCTGTGCCATTGCCACTTAAGGCCCTCTGGCTCTACTCGGCGCTTGGCCAAGCAGATTCTATTTCTGAGCCAGCTGATGATGCAGCTATCTCGTGTGGGCTTGGCCCCAGGTCCGGGATGAACGGCACAATGGTCGGACGGTGATCTCCTGCACCAAAACCCACCGGTGTGATGGGAGCCAATGGCCCTCCGGTGTGCAAGTTAGATTCAAGGCGATTCCGGCGTAGGAGAGAAGGAGAGGTTCAAGGGGTTGTCTGTGTATGCATACCTTCGAAGAGGCCGAAGTTTTTCCTTGTATGCTTGCATAGTGTAGGTAGGTGGTCCTTCCACGTGGCGGCTTCTAGTTGGAAGGTCAGAACTGTGTCAGAGCACTCGAGAGCGCTATCTTCACACTCCAGGGTGGCGTGTGCTCAGAGCGGTGTCAGGGGCGTGGCGGTTGTTGCAGGTACACGCCACATTCACGTCCCTGATGCAGTCCAGAGAGGCGGGTGTCAGAAGTGGGCCCCGCGGACACGGTCAGAAGCCGACCCGATCAGGGGACCGTTGCGAGCGACCCTTCAGATCAGGAAGTTCGTGGGCGGATGGAGTGGAGACCTGGTCGGGATACGACTAGGCGGTACGAGACGGGCTTCCGGTCTGGTCGGGAAATCCTCGTCACCAAAGGATATTTTGCAATTAAACTCATTTTCTTGCTATCTTGGATGAGCCCCAATGGGGAGATAATTCTGCTACTATTTTCTCTACTAATGCTGTTTTAAACCTGTTGAGAGGTAACACCAACCCTATTATTGATTGGGAATGGATTGGAAGTTGAATATTCTCCAAAAACTAAAGTTTTTTATTTGGATTATCATGCATAAAAAAATCCTCACAAATCAATTGAGGGTCATAAGAGGTATGAGTAATACTGACCTTTGCCCTAGATGTGGTGCTTACTCTGAAGATTTGAATCATATGTTACGAAATTGTATATTTGCTAAACAGGTCTCGTTTATCTTGAGAGGAAAGCAATGGTGGTCCAAAGAGGAACAAAGGCCTTTATTTGAATGGGTCAAAGGAAATTTTAGCAATAAGAAGTTTTCCTTTAATAATATTATGTACTGGAACATTATTTTTGTTTCAACTCTATGGATAATTTGAAAAGACAGAAACTTAAAGATGTTTGATAACATTAACATGAACTTACATGTGTCTTTGGAGAAAATCCATAGATATTCTAATAAAATCACTCAGGCCTTCCATCCTTTGGACACTATTGATCAAATAAGATCTAGAGTTACTAAATGGTGTTTACCTGTGGCAGGAAAGCTAAAACTCAATGTTGGTGGAGGCTCTAGAGGAGACCCAGGACCAGCTGGTTTTAGAGGATTACTAAGGGTTGAAAAGGGTACCTAGATATGGGGATATATTGGAAAGCTGCCAAATACGACAAGCAAAGTGGTTGAATTGTGGGCTATATATAGAGACCTCATAATCATTTTTCAAAAAGGCCCACAGGAGGTGGAGCTTGAATTCGATTCACAAGAAGCTGTCACAGCCATCTAAAAAGGACAAAGCCAAAGAGTATTCTACAGGTCTCTAGTGGAAGACTATTGATTTCTTCTTCAAAGGACGCAATGCTCAATCAAACACATTCATAGAGAAGGAAATACTTGTGCGGATATTCTTGCTCACATCGAAAATGACCAGACAAAAGCCTTGGTGGTTATGGAAGACACCCTCACTCAAGTAAACTGTAACCTGATTACAGATATGGTTGGAATTCCTGTAGACCAGTTGTAGTGTCTTTTTCTGTTTTCTTTCTTTCCAATATATCCAAAAAAAAAAAGATAGTGATTCAACCATATACAGATCCAAGAATAACCCGCGCTTTAAGTCTTCGTTTGTTTCGCTCGTCAACATCGTAAAGAAAATATTTTTTGAGAAATTAAGAAACTTCGATTATTTGTTTGATTGAAAATTTTTAAGTTTTAGTAAAAAATATTCTAAATTTAAGAAAAAGGTTGAAAAATAACATTTGAAATTTTATATCGAAAGTTATTTTTCGTGGGTGAAAGAATTGAAAGATTAGATCAAATATTAAAAAATGAAAAGTTCAAAATTTTCTCAATCTCACCCTCTCTCTATCAATAACCTAATTCATATAATTCTACTTCATAAATAAGAGTTCTAATTTCTATAATCTCTCTCTCATAATATCTAAATCACTATATTTTTCAGTAAACAAACGAAGCCTAAAGGAATTGTTTTATTATTTATTTTATTACTGGGTATTAGTTCTTCAGCTGATCATTCTCTCAAGTTTGTGCAAGATCATGGTCTACACAAATTATTCATACATTGAGAGTCCGTTTGGTACATCTTAAATATAGTTTTTTTTTTGGTTGCTTATAAGCAAAACAAACTAGATTTTTATTTAAATTTTTTTTTTTGCTTTTTATAAGCTAAGATAAGTAAGAAAGCAAACAAAGTGAAAAAGTGATTTTTTTGTTTATAAGCCAAAAAAGTCTAGCCAAAAAAGCCTTGAAAAAAGTAATACTAAATGGGTCCTGAATGAGTGTTGACTTGTCACAAAAGAAACTGAGAAGGAATCGAATTTAAGATCTCATACCTAGTATCAACCTTTTCTAGTTTCAAAGTAACTCAAACCCTTCATGGAAATCAGACCCAAAAAAAAAAAAAACCATGAAAATGTGAAATTATTGGGTACTCTTAGAGCACCACAACCCTTTTACTTCTCTCCCAATGCTCTTATTTGGTTACCTCAAAACCTACTTAAAATGGATCCACTGTACTGTGAAATGAGGAAGAGGGATGATATGGTGTCCTAAGAGAATTACAAAATTTTCCTTTGAAACACACCCATGAGGCAGTATTCTAGAAATACTCACTGAACATTTAAAATTTGATCCTTAAGCTATGTTTAGATCTGGATTGTGGAGATAAAAGAAAATGAAATGGAAAAAATAAGAAGCAAATGACGTGAAAAAGCAAAATTAGTATTTTTCTAACTTTTAGGTTGAGAAAATGAGAAGAAAATAGATATTTGAAAAAAAAAATTCATTTTTCTTTTGATTTCCATAAAAAATAACAGTTACCAAGTAATTTTATTTCACTTTCATATTATTTTTCCTGGACAAATCCATGATATAAACATAGTGTTGCTGCCAATGTCTCCCGGTTCACATGATCAAACTTTTCATTAAACAGAACCACCAAAAGAAAGAAAACAAGTCCCTATTAGCATAAGAAGTCGCATTCTTGCTGAGATACCATCTTGTTAGAATACCAAAGGTTGACTGTGTTTAGCATCATAAGGTCGAAGTTAGGATATTACTGTCTCAAAAGTCTCGAATTAATATAGTGATAATGTTTTTTTGATGTGATTTAAGGAAAACCATGTAAATACTGTTGTTTGCATGCATCTGCATAAGATGGAAGCTTATTGTTATGAACCTTTTTAATTGGACAAAATCAAAGGATAGAATAGCTCACTCTAAGGAGAGCAAAACCCTCGGTTTCATTAGAGGAGAACCAGTACTGGGTTATGTTCGAGAAGAATCATAACTCTTGAGAGAACAGAAACCCTATTTTGAACAAGTGATATTTTTCATTTCTCAAGCCATACGACATTTACAATTATTTATAATATCAAGATAATCTTTAAAACAATTATATCTCTAATGACTACTAATATTATCCTAATCACATAATTTAAATAATACTGATGAAGTCCTATCTAAAAAAAAGTTCGCAACACTTACGAAGTCATGCTCTGTTGCACATGTTTTGAATTTGAGGAGGTTTAAACTAGATAAGGAGCTATATCTAAAGGACAAAACTGAAACTGGGCTATAACTCCTAGGAGGTTCTGAACTCCATCTAATGTTTGCATTCTTCTTTCTCTGCTCGTATTTTTTTCCATTCTTGATAGTTAGACGAACGTGTCAATTGTCTGTGATAAGCGTGACAATTTAATCGTGGAAATTATGAAGATGCCATGTGATAAATGTGTAATTAGCAACACGTGAGACGAGGCTAATACGAAGAGAGCCGGAAGGATCGTGACTCGAGTTAGGGGCATCATCATCATGTGATGCAAACCTAAATAGCAGATTGGAAGTGAGCAATCTGAGAGAGCTGAAACAACGTGACTCATACATTGAATCGTTGAAGGACAATCTTATGTTCAGAAATGGCATTATAGCTTGCTAGCTAGTTCTGAAAACTCGGCTGCTTTCTTGGCGGCAGCGTTGATGTAAATTGAGTTTTCCTCTTATGGTTCTTGCCTGTATAATTGCTGCTAGCAAGGCTGCTTTGGCAAATTGTTCTTTGGTTTTGCTTTGCTGGGGTGGATGATGATCCGATGACTTGGTGTATATTCTTCATTTGATGAGCCGTGGCCGGGCAAGTTTGATCACACCATTTCCTAAACAAAACTCAAACATGGAGAATAAGAACAGTTCCAAGCCCACCGTTTGATGTTCCACAGGATGAATATAATTCAACCCATATGCTCTCTATTGATTAAGAGACAAATTGCCCATAGCAGGATTTTTGGAGTAAAACTAACAGAGTCAATTGGACTGACAGAAAATCAGGGCCATGGCTCATTGCATGAACACTTCAATTTAAAATTGGAGGAACAGTTATTTCATCCTCAGATCTCAACCCAGGACATTAAACTACCTGACCACTCTGCTTATCCTGATTTTTAAATGAAAGACCCATTTTTTTTTAAGGTATATGGCTCTTCAGATCATTGTTTTAAGTGGGTTACATGTTAATAGGCGGATGATAAGATGGTTTGCTGACTCTTAAGAAACAAGACAAAAATTAATTAACATATCAACCCTAACGTGACGTTTCCCTTTCATCTCCTCAAGGTTAGGAAGCCAGAGATCAACCAAGCAATGCAGGAGATTCCACCATTGCGAGGTTTGTAATTGTCAAACAGAGGCAGCCTTAACTCCATGAGCTGAGAGGATATCTCTGTGTTTGAACCCGTGGGACATAACAATGAAACGACCTCACAGCAGTACAAAAGCTTGCTCTCATGTATATACACATATACAAGCGCACAAAACATTTCAAAGGGTAAAAGATATCTTCTGGGTAGACGGAGTTGAGAATAAAGGGCAAAACATCACCAGTTATATCTTTGTGACTATTGTAGTTCTCTTGGATGGGTAAGCTGGAATGACAACCAACATAGAACAACCAATGTCTCCATTTTCGAAGTGAGACCTACCCTTTCAAGACAACAGATTTTCCAGCAAAATAGCGCAGCTCCATGACACGTCCAGGAGAACCTGAAATTGTCTAACCATCTAAATTACTTCCAGTTTGAGAAGTATAAAGTTCCCAATTGATTTTGTTTCCCAAAACCACTGATAAACCTCAAGAAATCCAGTATGGTGGATCAACCAAGTAACAGCCATAATTCAGTACAAATGGTGGGCAGGCTACCATCAGCTGAATCATTAAAAGACTCTGCTTGCCTGGTCTTTGGACCATTGTTGCAGAGCAATCTGTTTTTTTCTTTACAAGCGTCAAATTTAACAGGAGGACTATAATATTCAAGTTATAGTTGCAATGATTTTGTTTCCTTTCTATTCCACAGCCTTCAATGGATTCCAATGATAGGGTCTCCGGTTCTTCGTTCAACTGTTAATGCTACATCAGATGGTGTTGCTGAAATGAGCCGAAGCCAACCCCTGAAACTCGAGAAATGATCAGCCGATCAAGATAGAAGATGAATATGTATTAGTGCCCACAAAATAGAGAATTTTGGACGAAGAGATGGGCACTTGATGAAAGCATAAGTGGAATGGAGAATGAACAGACACCTAATACATAATGTCTATGATTCCAAAACACGCACAGTGCATGCTATCAGTTCAAACAAAGAGTTCAAATACTGCCTTCAAGCTATGAAATAGATTATGACTAAGCAATAAAATAAACACCAGACATACAATAATGATATTGTCATGCATGTTCGTTGCTCAAATTACATGTCATCAGTGTGGGCACTTGTGTAATTATGCTAAGTTAAATGTTGAAGCCCAAAAAGGGTAAAAAGCACCCCCTTAGGAACTGATGGTCTGTCACAATGACTCATGCATTAGCTTCATTCATAGGCTGTTTTGGGGGTCACCATCATTCTATATTATTAGTATCGCCACTCTATATTATTATGAAAAAAAATGTCTAAATATGGTTTGTTACATCCTCTTATTTTACCCATAATAGTCAGTTTCTCAATGAAAGCCAACAAGGCTAAAGAAAAGCAGAGATAGGATTGTTTTTCACGTGCTTCTCCCATGTTTGGTAATCATCAACATTTACATCCATCAATGCATATTGGAGCAAAGCTAAGTCCAACAAGGCTGCTGAATGAATCCATTGAGGAGACAAACTCCAACATAGAAATAGCTCTCATATTGTATTTTTTGTTGGTTTGAGGGGCACCAAAGTTAGAGGCAAAGTATAAGTTAGTTAGCTTTAATGATTTATTGTAAACAATGGTGACAAATATCAATTCTTAATTTGTACACCAAGAAGATCCTTTAGTACCTTATTTTACTTGTTGATTTATTATTATGAAAATAGGGAATTATTTTTTTGAAAGTGTTAGATTAGTATTAATTTTTATTCGCTGTTCCAAAATGAATAAACTTCTATTTTGGAATAGCAAATAAAAATAAATCCCAATCCAAAACTTTTCAAAAAAATAATTTCTCATTTTCATAAAAATAAATCTACAAATAAGATAAGGTACTTAAGAACCATCTTGGTGTACAACAAATTAAGAGCTGACATTTGTCACCAATGGATACAATGAATCATCAAAGTTAATTAACTTGTCCTCTGCCACTAACTTCAAATGCCCTCAAACCAACAAGAAAAAACAATAATGATCTAGTCTCGCTGGATTGGATCCATTTCTATGCTGGAGTTGATTAAGCTTTCCTGTTGAATTCAACTTCCCTCTAATATGCATTGACGAGATGCAAAAGGTGGATGATTACCAAACATGGGAGACATGTGGAAAAAAATACGTCTCCGTATTTCTTAGTCTTTTCAATTGCCATTGAGAAAATGGCGATTATGGCTAAAATACTGAAAAAAGTAATTAAAACTAAGTTAGCGCAACAAACACATGTAGTCATATTTTTTTATAATAAGATAGAATGATGATACTAATAGTTTGAATGATAATGATGCCCACTAGAGTTGCAAATTGTTTTGATAATTAAATATTATGTTACAAGTGCCTAAAGGGGCACAACCTTTATACAAAGGAGCAAAACTAAATAAAAAAATCTCAACTTGAAGATTGAGCTCTCCCATAAAAGCAACAAGAGCAAAAAGAGATTCACAAAAATTTATTTTACACCAAACAGAAAGCTATGCAAAAGACTAACCTTTAATCTATCTACTATAGATACGGTGTTTTCAAAAGTACGCCTGTTTTGCTTTCTCCACAGACACAACATGATACATAAAAGCGCTACCCTCTATACTTTCTTCTTCCTCTTCTTCCAGCAGCTTAAATCCCAACAGCTGAGCAATTGAAGAACCTGAAGATGTTAAGTGGCATAGACCACAGAGCATGGGCAATATCACAATGAATCAAAGATATGGTCCACCGACTCCTCTATCTAACAACACATAAAACACCAATTCGGATTCCTATAGTCTCTTTTTACCAAACTATCAATCGTAAGGATGCAATCCCGAGCTGCTGTCCATACAGAAAAAGCTTCCTTAGATGGCACACCAGTGTTCCAAATATTCCTAGAGGGCAAGTGCCTCCTCGCCTCACCTTGCCCCAGAACCTTAAGGTAGGACTTACCAGATAATATACCACCCATTTTGAACCCAACCCATCAAATCCTCTCATTTCTAGGAATCTCAACTCCAACCGGAAGCCTATGGACAAAGCTCAAGATAAAGCACAAGTTTGCTAGATTCATTTCTGAGGGGGTGAGTGCTAATGCATGAGTAGCTGCGACATCGGTTCCTAAGGGGGTTTTGCTTTTTAACTTTTTACCCTTTAGGGGGCTTTAACATTTAACTTTGTCTAATAACATAAACATGCCCACATTTACCGCATGTCATTTATTCAATCGACTTACATGACAATATCTTTATTGTATAACTGGTGATTATTCAAATATTAATATATTAGCAATTAGAATTCTGTAAGATGAAAATTTAGGTTTTCATATCATGTTACCATAAATTATGGTCATGTGATTTATGACATATTACTACATTCATAAAACTGCAGTTTTATAACCAAGTAGCAAGAGAAAAATAATCACACCTGTAGATGATCTAACCTGTTTCTTCAAAATTAACTCTCTGTCCAGTAGAAAATAAGTTCCAGAATAGAGCAGCAGAAAAGTACAAGAGTGATGTCAACAACAAAAATCCCTGGAAAGAACCTACTAATTCAACAAAGAAACCAGCTCCAACTGTTCCCACAATAGCAGCAAATGTCCCAGCAGTATTGGACATACCTAGAACAAATGCAAAGTGGAAATGATTAGGCCATTGGAAGTCTTTGTATCAGGAAGATCAAGTCTTTTGCAGCTCTCTCATCCTTTTGTTTCTTCTTTTGGTTCATACAGCTTTCCGATTCATTTCAGAAAATAAATCACAATTTGGATTCATTTTTCCTATTCAATCGTTTATTTTTGTTCTTGCTATAATTAATGCAATTTCTATGTATTTCCCATTGCCTTTTGATAGTGGAATTAAGACCACTCTTCAAGTGTGCCCTATCACAAAATAATGGTGCATGCAATAGCCTTCAGGCTTTTAATCTAGGGGAAGGAAAAGATTTTTATTTAACCCCTTTCCACCACAAATATACATGTACATGTGTCAAAGAACAAGTGAACAATGAGGAACCATTTTCCAACAATGGAGAGAAATATGCCAACAGCTAAAGCACAAAGCATTGAATAGGTGCAGCACCTTGTAAGAGCTACTTCATTAGGGTGCAAGGAAAGGTAAGTAAAATCTACTGGTGGATTAGCTGTAAGATTTAAGCTATTATATATACTTCCTACATGACCTGGATTTTTTATTCTGCATATTCTCCCTTAAGTTTCATGCAACTCTAGGAGTAACAGTAACATGTACCAAGTCACAATATGCTATCAACTAATGGAGTCAAATAAAATGGATTGAGACTGAGACAACCTAATAGGAGTTTCTAGATATAGCTGTAAGATTAGCTAATATTAGTACTTCTTACAAGAGCTGGATGGGTCAATAGATTCCCCCTTATTTTTCATGGAGCTCTAGGAATAACAGTGACCAAGACACAATCTACTTTGACTTGATTGAGTCAAATCAAATTCATCAACTATAAATTTGAACAGATAAAATACCATGTAGAACACCAGCATATTGTGGAGCGATCTCCTGGTTACAAAAAAGCATGAACAGAAGGTCAGATGTCAGAGAAAAAAGAATTTTTTCTGTTCTTAATTTCAAGTGAATGTGTCTGAATACTAACCTGAAGGTTCACTAGGAACCCACAATGACTAAATGATTTTAGCCCAACAGCTAAAGTAAGCCAAGCAGATGCTATTGATGGACGTTTTGCCATAGTTAGACCAATGAGAGCAATCCCAGGACCAACAAAACCAATTGACTGCAAGGAAAGATATAATGGATGCTTATTGTTTTGCATGATTAGTAAGAGAATCCAGAACTGAAAAAAGGGAAACAAATGTAGATGGAAAAGTTTGAATCTTCTAGTTTTTCAGATTATATGTTATTCTGTCACAACACCATCAGTGATTATTTACTGCCTGTTGAATAAAAAATTAGAAAGGAAAAAGAATAATATTAACATCCATGGAAAAAGGAGATATGTACATGATGTTCGTGAATCCATTCCACGGCCATGAATAGCTAATACTTTTTATGTGGTGAAAGATAAAGTTTAATAGAGGTTGTTGTTCATTATTTGGGGTTTACTTTTTTTTAAAGTCTTTGACGCTCTTTTTAAAGTTTTGATTTAACAAAGATTCACTTGCATAAAATACCATCTTTTGTTCATCAATTTTGATTTTATATTCCAGCATTAATGTTGTAATTCAAAAATGTATGAGCGGACAGGGTTTAATTTTTACCAGAACTTCAGAGGTCATAATCTTCACAACTTATGTTCATTCCATATTCTATACATTTCCTTATTAATTTCCTTTCTTTCTTTCTTTTGAGCAAATTATCATAACCTCTCTGAGGTTTATTGAAAAGTGAGACAGCTCCCCTCACGCTTTAGAAATTCAACTAACCTCCCTTCTTTTTGAGTTTTGACAAGCTTCCCAACAAGTTGCTCCTAAAAAATGCTGATGTCATGCCATTACTTTTTTAAATTCCTATTTTACCACTGCGAAGTATCAAACAATTACAAAAATATTCTAAATAATCAAACATATAACTTGTATACCACCTATCCACTTTCTTCTTCACAAAAATAGCTAACACAAATTTAATCAAATAAAAAATATTTCTATTTTTTATTTTGTTTCTCACCCATCTTAGATCTTAGTCTCCTTTCTGTACCAAACTGAGAGAAGAAAATTCTAAGCTTCAACCCATAAGACCCTGGCTAGGAAGCATGGACCTGTGTTACCATAATACTCTACTATCCTAGCGATTTACGTTTCTGAAACGCCGCTCTGAAATATGGTACTCTAGCATTCCAAAACGGTGAATTAAATGATCCAATGCGATCCCATACTTTTTTCCTATTTATTTCTATGAAGGTCACCTAATGAGGAAAAAATCAAATATAATAAACCAAAATATAGAAAAAATAGAATTTTGACATAACAATATGTAAAAAAAGGGCCATAATACTCCTAAAATGTGTTTTTAAGATAATTAATTTGAAAAAATATAGATTATATATTATTAAATGTCTAATTGTTCAAGAAAATTGTCCCATAGTGTAATTTATACAAGTCTACCCTTAACGTACCATATCTTAAAATATGTGACGTACCACGTTCCCGTCCCGTTCCACGTACCTGGACGATCCGAGTTGCAGGTAACATAGGCATGGACACTTTGTTTAAGGTATCGTTTGTGTGTCAAACATATATATCTCGGATACACCGGGACATATGTCGAACACGCCAATTCGTGTGTCTAATATTTTTGCTAATATGTTTTTAATGGACATGTCCTGAACACATCAAGGAAACTTGTGTCCTTTAGTTGAACACATTTTGGAATATGACGAAATTGAAATGTTATTGTTAAAAGTATTAAATAGAGTTCGATTTACAAATTTTAAAACTTTAAAACACCAAACCATAAAACACCCAATTCTAATTCTTCAAATCCTAACTTGTTCGTTATTATATTATAATTGTAAACTTTTTTTAGTTGTTTTCATATAGATTTTGGCAATTTATGAATGGTACATTCATATACGTAATAAATAAACATATATTTTTGTATCGTATCCCTGCCGTACTCGTATCCTCATTTTTAAAAGGTCGTGCTCTGTGTCCGTATCTGTGCCCGTTTCCATACCATCTATATATTTGTGCTTCTTAGGACCCTAGTCTAATAGCATTAATGTCACCGCAAGTTGTAACAATTATCTTTTTGAGTTGTCGAATTTCCTATACTGTCATTTTATTCCTCGGTCCAATAACCATTTCCCAATAACCATTTCTAGGTACCACCCCATCACGTGGGCGTTTAGGACATTCTTTTCAAGTTCTCAGAGCACTAGATCGCCTTCATTAAGTGGCCCTGTGAAAACTGCCTCACCTGATATCATTTTATCAAAGAATGAAATGTATAGCTCTAAGAGGTCACATACATTGGTGGTGCCAATACTAGTAAAGACACTGCTAGTGGTGGCGGCGGTTGTGGAGGTGATGGATATTGGGTGGGGCCCTTTTGGGGGCATTTCAAGGAACACAAAAAAGGTGATGAACATAGATCTGTGCACTCTGATTTTTCACTTTCTCGCTCTATTGGGTTGTTCATTTCAATCATTATGCTTTTTCTTGGAGAGAGAAAGGAATCGACTAAAGTGAGAGCGATGAGAGAGAGATGACATGTCCACTTACTTTTAGTGACCAACAACGACTCCAAATTTCACCCTCATGCATATAAATATTTGTATATATGTCCCCCTCTCTCTACATGTATGAATATATGTAAATATGGTGGATTTGAGGGTTGTTGCTATGTTTTGGGTCGGGATGGGCTATGCAAGGTAGTAAGGGTAAGGGTTGAGGTGGTAGACAAGTGGGGTTGGGATAAGGGCGTGGAATGAGGATGGCGAGGGGCAGGGGATGCGGGCTTCAAGATAGTGGGGATGTGTTGTTAGTAATTATATCCGACAGAGGTGATACGATGGTCGATGGGTGATTGCGCTGGTAGGTGGATGGTCAAGGTGGGCATAAGGGGTAGTGGTGAAGAAGCGTTCGACGAAGGAGAGAGAATTAGGTATATATATAAAACATATATAAGGATTTTGACAATTAATGAGGAATAACGAGATCAAGAGTATTAGTTTTTTTAGAATGAGTATTTTATTAGGATTGTTATTTTATTTAAATTTTTATTTTGACATTGCCTATATATAGGGCATGATGTGTAAAGATCAATTTAGTTCTGAGTACTATTCACATTGAAAAGAATTGAATATTCTCCTCTTCTCTTCTAGATTAACATTCTCTGTTTTCTTCTCTTTCCTATTCCATCAATTTCTATCTCTTTTCTCCTATACTATTTCTCCTTCTTCTTGGTTATTTTTCTACATCGACGGTGGTATCAAAAAGAAAATTTAGTGGGTATGGGTAAAATGGTTATTTCTTCTTGCCGTTAGCCCTGTCCCCCGACAAACTTTGACAAGGGAAGTCATGTGATTTCCAAAACATTGGTGGGTACTATCCACTTCACAATAAACCTCAGTGTAATTTACCAATTTTTTACAAGTTAGATATTCCTCTCTAATTGAGGTCAACACCTTCAAAGTTGTAGGATATCTCACGTGCATAATTAACAAGTTAATGCACTATAAAGACCCTGATAGATGGCAGATCAATTAGAGTTATGAACTTCATAACAAGAAAAAAATAAATATCCTGGAAAGCGGAATCATGAATCAGAACTTATCTCCAAACTAAGAACAAAAATTTATGCTTTACAATAATTGTGCACCTGCATGATTTTGCGAGTTAAAGTAACAGTTATGCCACTTTGTATCAACACGTCTGACAAAACACCAGCAAAGTAGCCTACTAATGCCATCATACTCCACGGAACAGCACTAAACCATGCTGCTTGTCTGAGATCAACATGATATATCTATAACAAAGAGATAACAATGAGACATGCATTTCATTTTTCTCAAAAAATCAATAGTCAAGTATGTGCTAAATTGATGATAAACTATAACTTTCAGGTAAGCTACAGCCTTACTGTTTTGAAGTATATGGGCATCCATGAAAGAATAACAAAGAATCCCTGTGAAAAAGGAAAGAAAATAAGCACAAAAAATCACATAATCTACCACAAAAAACAGTTAGAACTGTACTGGGTAAGTGCAAGTTAAAAGGCTTGGGACACTCATAGAAGAAAGAAAAAAAAAACATTTGAACATAATAGTTGCATGGAAGGGCATTGAGAACAGTGAAAAATGATCGATAGAAAACTAGGCAAAGCCATGCGTGCATTACCCAGCTATGCATGGCATTTGCAACTATTAGGGACCATGTTGGCATCTTAGAAAGCAAGCGCCTAAAAGGAGGGATCACTTTTGCAGTCTTCAGTTTGTTCTCAATCAAAAAGGACTTTTGCCTCTTGCTTTGTATGTACTCTAACTCATATTTTGATATTTGAGGACTGAGATCAGGAGTGCTTGATGTTGCTGATAGCCATACCAAAACCCAAAGAAATCCAGATAGTCCAAATATCACAAATGGTCCAAATATACCACCCTGTGACATAAGGATCGGAGAAATCGTGAGTCCAATAGCACTTCCAAGCTGAAATCCAGCCATTGCAAGACCAACAGCCCTTGATCGTTCTGTTTGAGGGAACCATCTAAAAGAAAATTTGAAAAAAAGTTCAACAAATTATCTTCACCAACTTTTTTAATCATATGAAGGACATATTGAGAAGTGAATTGTTGCGTCATCATCATTAAAAAGGGGAATTCTACAACTTCAATACCTTAAAATCATATTGTTCATGCAAGGAAGAGCCACACCTTCTGCAATGCCAAGCAATACTCGCATAGTAAGTAATGCCCATAAAGAAGTTTCTGCCGCCCACGGAGTAAGAAAGGTGGCTAGTGACCATAAAGCCACACCCCATGCCATGACTACCTTACCACCATAATAGTCCACAAGTGTCCCCCCAGCTATTGGTGATATCAGGTATCCCCAGAGAAAGGATGACTGCCATTAGCGGCTAGTAATGAATCAGTGGCAATAGACATCAAGTGACACCATTGCAACAAAAATAACTTCAGAAACAAACAATATCCATTCCAATTTATCTATATTCCAAGAAGATACTGGGCATACAAAGTGTAAACGAAGAAAACAGTTACCATGCTTAAAAGTCTGAACCATTGATGAAATCATTAATCATATTTGTAATCCAAACTCGAAACTGAGGAAAATACCGTTGTCCAAATGTTTGACACTCAAGACAAAGTACTCAATACCGAACAAATATTTATGGACTTATCAAGCATCAATGTTGAAATTTCATACAATAATCACTGGAGCCCAAGACAAGAACTCATGCGAGTGACTGCTTTAATGCTTTTTATTATAAATAAAAAGAAAGAGAAGAGAAACAAATTCAATTATAAAAAACATGATCAAACAAAGCAAGAAAATGGAGAAAACAAAATCAATTATTTCACAATGGTCCAGAATTTTCAGTATTTAATACAAACCAAATAAAATCTTCCGGAGGATCCACCAAATGATTCTTCAAAACATAACAACTTAAGCTAACTGTCCAGTCAAAGCACATTGAACTTTTTTTTTTTCTTCCTGTTTCTTGTTCTAATCTTATTGCTGCGAAATGAACTAAGAAACAAAGAGTAATTACTAAAGTAATTGAAAAATAGAAAGCAACAATGCACACAATCCACACATTTTCAAGCTCAAGACATCATCACAACGCATAAAGAATCTTAAAGAAAGAGCCACCTGGACAACGCCGGCGAAGGATTGACGCCAGCCGTTGGCAAGTGAGAGAGGAACAATGGCGACCGACATAACAACTCGGTCCGCATTACAGAGCGCCAACGCCAAGGCTAGCATCGCCACCACCTTGACTCTCTCCGAAGTGATGAACTCGAAAAAACTCGGCTCCCGCACCACTTCTTCTTCATCTTCGTGAGGAAACGAACTGCTTGCGAAGGACTGAGCATCTCGCGCAGAATCCCCAACTCGAACCAGTAAGCGATTGCTAATTCTACAATATGCGGCATGCGAAAGTAAAATTCGCGAAGAAGAAGAAGAATTTGAAGAAACTCGATTGAAGCATTTTGGAGGAGGAGAGAGTACGGCGATTGATGGTTGGGGTTTGAAGGGTTTAGGATTTTCGAAAGCCGGCGGAAGGGAACAGCAACGAACGGAACGATCAAGAGCGAGCGCGAGATTCATGCTGTGGAATAGGCGAAGGATTGGACGGTGGGTACTGACCGAGTTACGAGTTGCCGGTCATTTATTATTTACTACTACTTGTAAATAAAAAATAAAAAATTTAAAATTGTAGTGGAAGATGTGTCACAATCGAAAACTCTAGTATCATACGCAACTGATCTGATCAGCATCAACAGGGACTGAACATGTTAAACTTTCTTTTGGCACTAGACGACTAATGCTTAGTTTGGTACATTTTTTTTACAAAAAAATTTTAGCTTAGTTTTTTTTAATTTATTTACTTTAGTTTATAAGTAAATAAAGTTGATTTTTTTAAAATTTTTTGCCTTTTTATTTTTTTTACTTATTTTAAATTATAAAAAAAAATTAAAAAAATTTAAAATTTTTGCTTATAAATAAAAAAGTAAAATTTAAATTTTACCCAACGAACTTAATAGGTGTCAAGCATCTCGTGCCGGAGCATTAGTCCGGCCTATGCTTAGACAGTCTTTTGGCACAATAACAATGTTACAATGATGCTTAGGAGAAATCTAAACGCAATCACGAGTGTTTAGCATCTAAAAGTATTAATATATTGACAAAAAATGTGACACATCTTCGTGTTCAGTCAAATCTCATAAATGCCCTCCCGCGTAATGTTTTGGTCCTCTGCCTTTGCTTTTTTAGGAACATTGGAAATAAGTCCTTTTGACTCTGAGAGGACCTTGTGATTTTGAGGGTTAGCAAAATGTTTTTTAAAATAAATTTTTTATGATTTTATTTATTTTATATATAAATTTAAATTATAAAAAAATTATATGTTTATTTTTTAATTATAGAGACTATCTAATTTTTACTTAAGTTAGAAGAAAATAAAGTGTACCTATCCCTTTTAAGTATTATTTTCGTTAGGATTCTTACTCTTTCCGTGTATTTGATGGTCGTGCTCATTTGTACCACAAAAAGGTGCTTCCAAAATAGTACTTATGCCGGAAATTGGAAATTAGCAAAATCAAGTCCTTACGAAACCAGAGCCTGTCTCTCGCGCACAGCGTGAGACCCACCGATGTGAAAGGGGCATTTAAAAACAATAAATACCTCTGAAACTTTTTTCATTTTTCCAAACTCTTGTTTTATAGATTCATAGACGTACTAGTTTTCAGTTTAGGATCGGTTTGGTATTGTTTTTTCTTTAATTTATTTTTTGATTTATAAGTAAAAAAGTTAAATTTTTTTACTTTTAACTAGATAAGATAAGTAGAAAAATAAAAAAATTTAAAAACTTAAGTTTTTTTTTACTTATAAACAACAAAAGCGAAACCAAAAAAACTCAAAAAATACCCAACCAAATGAGCACTTAATCAACTTCTTAGAAAATAGGATTAAATAAGCATTTTTATCGATGACATCTCTAAGTTTCATTGAAGGTGCTGTGAAAGAAAGTTTTGCCAATACTCTCTCTCTCGCACATTTTTTTTCTTCTCTAAAGTGAAATTCAAAATTTTAAAAATCTTGAGCCCTCAATTTTTAGGCACATAATAGGAATGCAAAACTAGACACTTGGAGTTATTTGATTGTGATGATTGACAACTTACATAGCATTTTAAGAAATATTATGCCGAGCTGTTATAAGTTGACTAATATGGATCAAAATATCATACATTTAAGAAAGCAAGAAATAAATTCAACCGAAGTAAAAAAATTTGTTAATCTTATATTACTATCTTAAATTTATCATTTTGAAGAAACTAAAATGATCCCATGTCTTGAAATATAATGATCAAATTCTATTCAAGTGATTTCACGTTGGGCGGAATTGAAAGTGCCATAGAAGTATAGAACCCTTCTATAAATTTTTAACTTTATATACCAAACTGTTAATAATATCATGATATACAAATTTCAAATAACACTAATCACAATCTTTTAGGCAAAGTAACAACCGATGAGTTGTCTCGACCATAATATTGAGAGGCTCAAGCCTCCTTCTTGTCTTCTCTTAAAATAAAAATGTACTAAATATGAAATTTCTAAATTAATTTGGTTTTTTTAATCATTCTTTTAAATTATTATGTTAGACCTTCAATTATTGCATCCAGATGCCCTACCAAACTTGAATATGATAGGTTACGTATGGAAATGAATCTTCACTCCATAATCCAGTCATGGCAAAACTTTTGAACAAAGTCACATTTGATATTAGAATATTTAACATTCACAAACGCTACAAGTAAATTTGCATGTGGAGGCGACTAAGTGAAAATATGTACAATCTATTCTTATATATCCTATTACATAAGCTAATTTGACGAGTATCTATTATGCTTTTTAATCTTCTTAACCTGTCCTAAAAAGTCAAATTGGTGAGATTTTGTCACCTTTAAAAAAAAAAAAAAAAATCGGTAATTTAATTCTCTCAACTATCTGAATAATTCAAGAGCTAGTAAGTTGGTGAGGTTATGGGCACCCACCAGCGCGTGCCTGCACTTCTAATGTTATAATAAGTAAACACCTCAATTTGGTGACTTTTGACATTTGTTCTCCTTTATTAATTATTTACTAATAGGATAAGTGTATAAAAATTACACCCTAATTTTTTTTGTTTTCAGGGTGTTCTAACTTTCGGCCGACTACTTTTTTGAACTCGTGCAGAAACACTATCTAGACGAACTTCATACATTACATGTCTCACAGAAAACAATTTGCACACTCATATTATTTACGATTTCTAGTATCATAACAAGGCAATATACAAATTAGGTGAAGCCTCAAATTATTTCTAGTATCATAATAAGGGAATACACAAATTAGGTGAAGCCTCAATTTGAAGTTGCGTCACAATTTTGTGTTCTCATAACCATCCTCAATCACCAACTAATTCTGAAAATTCGTTAAAGGACACATGTAAATTTAATGTCTTCTCACAAATTGCGAATTTTTTTATCAAACCCAGCCTCCAAAATATTTTCTTTACTTAACTCAACTCGTTTTCAACTTATTTTACCAAACCCAGCTGTGTGAAGAAGATAAATTTGAAGGGCCTCGCCTCGTTTTCAATTTATTTTACCAAACCCAGCTGTGTGAAGAAGATGAATTTGAAGGGCCTCGCCGATAGTGGATTAAAGTATTCAATAGGTGTGAGTCCACCGATTAGAGAAGCCTAATAAAACCCTTAGCTGTGTGAAGAAGATGAATTTGAAGACCAAATTTTTAGAGAGAGAAAGTAGTGAGAGAATGAAGGTAGGGTAGTGACAGAGACGGCAAAGAGCGTGAAAAGAGAGAACATTGAATAGTTGCAATGTAACTGAGTTACTGCTCTCTGAGTGCGAAATGCAAAGACAAATCAAGCGAGTTCACCGGGAGTGGGGATGAAAGGGTTTTTTTTGTGTGGATATTTTAGAATCGTGTTTTCAGTCTACAATTTTAGGTTGAAGCTGAGTTTCGTAAATAAGTTTAAAACGTGATGAATTTGGTAAAAATGCATTTTCAAGAGCTGGGTTCGGTTAAAAAAAACCCACAAAGTGCATTACATAAAACTACCCAATCTTGGTTGCTCTCTCATGTCATGTCAGTAATCATCACATAAGTGATAATCATGCACATTCTCACTTACACTACATCCAGTACATACAAAATGTAAACTGGCGCGTAAGTTGAAGAAAATTTATTCAGTGCTTCCGGAACTCGCATAGATGAGTAAAAAGTAACGACACATAGCGCTGCACTGAATAATTTCTCTTGAACAAAAAAACATGCCTGAGTCAATGTGGCAGGTACGCATACGCAGCTCCGGCGGCAATTGGATCCTCGGGCAGTAGTTATGAAGCAAACAAATAAACGTTTTCAAAAACCCACACTTCCAGCTTGTTTCACTGCCATTCTTACTCAATGTATATCTCATAAAAAAAAGTATGTCATTGCAATATCAATGAAATTAGGTTAATTAAATCCACAACATTGACATGCCTCCTAAGAGAATTTGCAGGTGTGGTGGTTAAATTTTACATTCAGCAGAGTTAAATAGGATCAGAGTTTGCTTGCATATTTACCAAACAACGAATGCCGACCTTCAGCAACAGCCTCCCCAGTTTCTTTATTTCTTATAAGAACAATTGTTCCAGAATAACCTCCTCTTTGACCTAAAACCCTCGAGGTAATCTCCAACTCATCCTGTCAATGCAACACCCAGAGATGTAAGATGTGACAAACCTAGAAATTCATCAAACCAAATCTTTGGCTATCAAAATATTCGCAATGTGCAGCTAAAGAGTGAAAACATAATATACTAATATAATATGAATTTCGTTTCACAAGCAGTAATGACATAACTTGGCTACACAGCAACTTTACATGCACATAACTGGGATCATACTAGTTAATATTCGGGAACATTTGTTACTGGAATTCTTTTGCAAATATGAAAGGTATAATCCAACTAGTAGTCGGAAAAGCTCAATAAGCTAACAGTAGTAAAAAAGATTTGGGACATAATGACCTTTTTTATTTTTAAAAATTTGGGGTTTGGCGCAGCGCTAAGGTGCAACATGTATATCACATGTTTGTAATACGGAAACAACCTCTCAGCATATGGCATATGGCTACGCCCTCCCCAAACCCTAGGATGGAGGGAGCCTCGTGACTGGGCTGCCCTGTCTAGACGACTTCAATAAATATTTGTTCAATTATTTCGAAAAGATCCTAGCTTTATATAGAGCATATGTTTGGTGAAAAATTCAACACATAAATGTGTAAGAGAACAAGAAAATTAACTTCAAGAAGCAAATAACAATGTGTCCTTGAGAGCAATTCAAGCTTTCAAGGAATCAAGGCGTGTTAGCTAAGAAGAACACTTATTTGTACATGAAGTTATTGATGCCAAATTGCCAATAAATTCAGAAACTCTCTAAATAAGACCAAATTATTCACAATACCATTAATATTCGGAATGTGTCCATAAACTAATTGTATGCAATTAAATCGATGTGCAATCAAATCAACAATGCTTATGGGCCTTGATATAGTAGAATGGCAAAACAGGATCCATGTAACTGACTCCAAATAATTGGGAAAAGGCTTAGTTGAGTTAGTTAAATCAATAATGCTTGATGACATAGTTGGCTAAGAGTTAAAACTCAGGATAATTGGGCAATTCGAGCCAAATGCAGGCTTACATCGAGCTTTGCAGTTGAAAGGAAAGAGATGGACATGTCCACTGAGACATTCATTGGAAGACCCTCAACATGGATCACAGCACCACCGAGTTCATCAACCAGATTCGCAATGGCTCCCGTAGACAGTTTCCCAGTTCTATCCTGTGTTGAAAACGATTTCAAAATCCAGAAGAAGCTACAAATCACACATGTACAAATTTACACAAATAATTATGTTTATATGCATACAGATATATAATCATTAGGGTTCAGGATGCAAGCAAAATTGGAATGGATTGGAGACACAAACTACAAGATTTTTCAAAGATGAATTGAGTGAAAGTCAAAATCGACAGAAAAACGGGGGAGCGTTTGGGGATTCTTACAGTGAGGTGAGGAGGGACCTTGAAGGTACAAGCAACGAGACCGGGCTCGATTCGGTCGATTTGGATGCCCTTCAGTATAAAATCTTCGAAGAAGCTAGAGTCGATGCCGACTCTGTGAGGAGGGACGGTGAGACGGGAGACTATCTCAGACTCTTCATCGGTCAACTTCAAACACATCGCCGCCTTCTCCATTTTTGGGTTTTCTCGAGCTCTCTCTAGTCTCCCCTCCTCGTTTCACCACTATAAATTTTTGGCAGTTGGGTTTTTTATCAATAAATTTACGAGGTATTGTACGGTATGTTGCAGAAGTACGCTACTCACCAGCTGTGATCATATGATTGTAAATCGAATGACTGTATTTTGAAATCGAGACTTTGATGGGCAGGTGATCTTATAAATTATAATGTCTAATTGAATGGTAAATGCGTGAGGATGCAGTAAGTCGGTCCCAAGTCAGCAACGTTTAGTTCTAATAATTTGAGAAGAGAAAAGAGTGAAGGGTATTTGTGTGATGTTTGTCAAGGACATTCCAATACCTAAGTTAGGTTTTCTGGAGATATTTTAGCAGAGTTTTTCAAGTCAGCAACGTTTAGCTCTAATAATCTGAGAAAGAAAAAGGGTGAAGGGCACCGGTGTGATGCCTACTAAGGGCACTCCAATACCTAAGTTAGGTTTTCTGGAGATATTTTAGCAGAGTTTTTGCTAGAGTTTATGTTTGCGTACCTTTTGGAGAAGATGATTTTTCCTTTTATATTGGCAGACACCTTAGTAGCCCTAAAGAGGCGTTGCATGCATGGAGAGAGCGGGAGACGGCTGTCTCTCCACGTGGCGGTGCGGTATTGGAGATTCTGACTGGTGGCAGAGTAGTGGGAGGCGTGGTTGTTCAACCCCCAACGTGGCACTCCCTTAGTCGTGTGTCAGAGTGAGTGAGGTGATTACCTCCTCCTACACGCGAAGTCTTGGAGTTAGGAGCACGTCATCATGATTGGGTTGCCAATGATGGATTTCACTGGCGTGGTTGGTGGGACAAATGACCGTCACCCTCACACAAGTCTTGCTCGGGCGTGGTCCGTTTGGTCGTGTGCGGTCACCGTCTAGTTGGTCGACTCCCTGGTTAGGCCCTAGGCAGCTGGGCCTCTTAGGGTCGATCCTCCTTTCGTGGCGCTGCCTTCTTTCGATCCTATTTGTGTCCTTCGAGATATCAACATGTTTGGTGCTGAAGCTTTAACCATTGCAATGCGCAATACGTCATCAGCTGAATCTGACAGCCCGTGTGTGCTTTCTCCTAGTCGGGCTGTTAAGGGTGTCTCTGGTCGGTCCCCATCAGTAACCCCTCATTCCGCTGAGTACCTCGAGCGTGGGGCGTGGTTAGGGTAATTCATGGTTAGCCCTTATCGAAGGGTGTCCATGGTCGGTTCCCATCAGTGTGTAGTATAAAACTTTCAAAAGTAGGGGGCCGACTTCGAGCTGATAATTTTGTTTGGAGAAACTTATAGTATGGTAGACCTTTGATCAACCCTTGATCATAGTTTGGTTGATCTTATTTGACCTTTTCTGTTTTCAGAGAATTAGTGAGCTGGTGAGGGAGTTAATGTGTTAACTATGTGAGTTGAAGCTGTGATCATGTCTACATGTAGGAGAGGCTATTTAATTTGGCAATAATATATATATATATATATATTTAATTTGGCAATAATATTGCTCTTTTCATAAGGTATCTTCGAAATTTAACAATGTAATGTGGAAAATTGCTTTTCTCCATGGAGGATGTATTTTTTTGATGCTTCTATGTATGCATCATTCTCTCTATGTTGATATGTATAGCTTTTTGATAATTGAGTGGTTTTAAATTTTGATGTCTTATTAAAATTGGTAATTTAAAAGGATTCTTTAAATTATAATTCAGTATCACTAAACTCATTAAATTTTATAACGTAACACATTGATTCTCTAAACTAATTATCTAATGACTGAGATAACCTTGTATTATCCCTATATTATATGTCAATTCAAGGGTTATTTCAGTTACTAAACATTTATTATGACAAGAGAAGATCAACTTATGTATAAAATCATATATTTGTGAACATATATAAGTCACATGACAATTTTTCATCTATTTTTTTAATGGATTGTTAACAAAAAGTATTGATTGCAACAAATTGATAGTTTAGGGAATCAATGTACTACGTTTTGAAATTTAAGAGAGCTTAATGATACTGAGTCATAATTCAGGAAGTATGTTTGTAACGCGAGGATGCGAGGAAGCGTTGCCTATTAGGGGGGTGATTGTGAAACTTGGGCGACTGCACGTGGACAGGGACGAGATCCTGCTAGGCTAATGGTATGTTGGCTTTAAGATTATGTGCTAAGACATGTCGCTTGAAGAAAGTATAGGAAAAGTGCTATAAAATAGAGAAGAAAGAAAAAAATAAGAAATGTCTTATCATAATCAAACCAATCAATGCCCACGAGAAAGTGTAGGGAAATCGTTATGAAGGACCTTAAAGTAATTTAGAACATTAACTCATATGTTGAAGGTCAAGGACACAAGGTGGTTGTTTTCAGGTAAAGGAAATTAGAAGGATAAGCATAGTGAGTCAAATCTTCCTAGCAAGCTTTCTAAACAATGAATGCCGCCCTTCAGCAACAATTTCCCCCGTAGCTTTCTTTTTAAGAAGAATGTTTGTTCCAGAATAACCTGCTTTTTGCCCCAGAGCCCTTCTGATAATCTCCAACTCATCTTGGCAATTTTTCATCCCCAGAGATATTAGTATGTTGTAACGATATTTATATCAATATTGAAACATACACAAATGCAGGAAAAATATGCCAAATTGTTCAAAATTTGTCCCATTGTAAGGATAATTCGTGGCTGTAACATGAACATGAATGAGTAGCTTGCAAACTAACTCGGACATTAACTCGGAAACAAAATTTGGAACATGCTTGGTGTATAAACCATACAAATTTTGTAAAGCATGCATGAGGAGGTTTTATGTGAATTAAGCTTGTTGCTTACATTGACCTTTGCAGTTGAAACATATGAAATTGACTTGTCAATTGAAACTTGTTGGAATATTTGGTGTGATACACTAACTTTGAGTCATTGTTAAGGTGAGACTTACATGTCTTTTTTAGTGGGTTCAAGGTGCTTTGTGTTCTCCTCTATGAGGAGATGAAGAACAAACATTTACATGCTCAAATCTATGGAGGTTTGAATGAGATAATAGTCTCCAAAGTAGGTACCATGAGTATAGTTATTGGGTGGAACTAAAGACTTGCTTCACATTGATTTTCTATTAAAAAATTGATGGGTATATAAAACCTAGATTTAGAGATAGGTTTGTCCCCAAAGGGCACCCCACTTTTGTGAAATGGCGAGGACCTATGGAACCCATTGGTTGACCTAATACTTCACACATGCACGCGCCGTCCGGCCAGCCGACTCGGTTTGAGCCGGTTTAATATTTAATTTTTGGAACTGTTTGAACCAGTATGTGTGAACTAGGTGAGAACTGAACCAGTTCAAATTCAAATTCAATTCCAACGGTTGCGACCCTTCGTAAAGGCATGTTTGGTTGGCACTGTTTTGAAAGAGTGCGAGTTTTTCTATATATAGAAAAATTCCCCCTCGAAAGAAAACAGTTTTTGTCCGTCTCTCTCTCTCTCTGGCGAAGTCTTGCTACAACCGACTCGACGACGTCTGTTCGCATCTCTGACGAAGTGTTGCCCAAATTTTGACGACTATTCCAAGCGAATCTGATTGTTCAATCAGTCTTTTTGATTTTCGTTTCAAACTTAGAAATTTTGTACGAATTTCTATCCAAGTTTTGTTTTCAAATTAATTTCTGGATATATTGTGAGGTGAATTTTAGTGAAAATTTAACCACTTTGTTCTGTGTTTCTGTATTGAATTTCTGCGTTGAAATTATTCAAAATTGCAGTATATTTTTAGCGTCGAAAATATTGCTTTTAGTTATCATGCCATATTAATTTTGTCAGAAACGGTATAGGTTTCTGTATGAAATTTACTATTATAATTCTGTGGTGAATTAGATAAACATTTCCTTATGTTTTCCTTCATACATATTACATTCATACTGTACATAGAGAGAGTAGAATCTGACATTTGCATTCGCTGGACCTGAATATTGGAGTGCTACATATTCAGTGTCGTGATAATTTTGTTCTGAAGATAGACACTCGTTAATTCCATGGGCACCTGTGTGGGGGGTGAATCTTTCTTAATGAGAAAATGTGTAACACTCGACTTGATCAACCTTTCTGTCGCGTCTTGATTTTTGGGTGTCCAAGGTCCTTTCGGCTTGGAGACAAAAAGTACGGAACTTTATCATTAGAACTCGTCCTCCTAAAAGAACAAGTGCGACTAGGTTTGAAAATTGGTTTGACTAAGAGCTTTTCAGAAAAGTAGGAGTCGCCACCTAACTTGATTAAGGTGAGTTAGGGCACCCAAAGCTAAGTGTTAATCCGAAGATTAAACTTAGGGTTTTTTGGAAAAGGTTTTGAAAACTTCCTCAAGAGAGGGTTTTTAAAAAAATAGGTTGTTTGGCAACTGACTCGCCCCCAAATGCGGTATTCCTGCAAATGAAGTTAGCACCCCGTAAGAGTACGGGGGTCGCGATAAAGTATAAACCGGTAATCCGGTATCGTTCTCTCTCAAGGGACCTAGCCAAATATAGGCTCTAGCACTCAACTCACACAAACTTAACCTAGGATGGATTTGCAATTATGTGGGAAATTAGATCTAAAATAAAAAGAAAAATAAAATGACCGAAAATATTTTGGGTTTTGATGATGGTTTTGAATTACTAACCTAATGCAATGAAAATAAAAACAATTAACACGAGACAATTAAAGTAAAGCAAAAGGAAAATAGAATTAAAGTAATTAAAGGGGAATTGGGCTCAAATGATCCAATCACTCAATTTCATCCAAGGTTTTCAATGGGGTTTATAACTCAAATCAAACACAACATTTAATTGTGTTTGATTCGGAAGATTTAACTTTGAAAACCGATAATTCTCAAGCAACTGAAATTAGATACATGTTCAATGGGGAATCAAAGGTTAATACCATCGATTCAACTTAGTCAATACCAAATTTGTGGTTTGTGCATTGATTAGTCAAACATAGTCAATAACCTAGGTTTTCTAAGGCATCTTTAATCAATTGTTGGGAATGAATTTCTAGCAATTGTGGAGTATTTTTCTAGTTAAGAGTCCTAAATTAATACCATTGATTTGGGTGATGAAAATCTCCAAATTTAGTCAATAATCCAAGTTTTCTAAAATTCCACACCTAATTACTAGAAATTTGAATTCTAAGAAAATACGACAATTAATCCATGAGATACCTCCAAATGAATTCCTTGGATTATTTAGGTGATTTTCACATTTAAACCCAATGTAAATTCTAGCTACTTGAAAACATCATAAAAAACATGTAAGAATGTAAAGAAAGCATGTAGAGACTCAAATATAAAATTTACTTGAATATTAAAGATGTTTGGTTACAAAGAAAATGAAAAAAAATGCAAGAAAGTGAAAGAAAATACAATATAATGGAAGAAAATTATAACTTTTATACCTACATTAACATTACAAAGCTAAATCTAAGCTCAAAATGAAGAAAAATGGAAGAAACTAACATTAGAGGAGCTCTCCCGCCGCCCCTTGCTCCAAACTAACCCTAAATACTCAAAAACTATACAAAAAATCCTAAAAAACGCTGCTTCGAACGCAAAAAACACAATCTGGATGAACAGTAACCATGTGAATACCGTTCGGATGGTCCGTTCGACGCCCGTTTGAAGTCCGTTTGGACGGTGAATAGTAACCGTCCGGACAGGTACTATTCACACTATTCGATTGTAGAAACTTTGAAGCGTTATTTGACCATCCTAGAGTTCGATTCAGCCAATGCACATTAGATTCAAAGTTGTAGAGCTTGAAATCTTCTTTCCAATGATACAAAAATCAGCTCAATTGAACATCAGAGTAAAAATTTGTGGCCAAAATACCTAGATAGGTTTGAATTTTCATTACCGGTTTGTTCGCTTTGAACACATCTTGATCATTCTTTGTATCTATTTGCCATTATTAGCTCTATAACCTAAAAAACACACAAAAAACATAATAAAACATATATCTAACTAAAATAAAGTAATTAACACTAATTTAACTCTAACAAAGTGCGAATTAAAGGCCAATAATTGTACTTTTACGGTGTAATTTGCAACCTTTGGAGAGATTTAAGCCCTTTTGGAAAATAATTCCATTTTGGTAATTTGAAAACAGAAATCTATGGTTCGGGGGTTGGTTACGTGTAGGAAAGATATTCTAAGATCATCACCCTATCCCGCCCTTTTGGTACCTACATGTGTAATCACCATTTGTTCATTCACTAGAATAACTGGTTACCATTGTCCACTTAATATGTACTTTAGAATTTTGAAAACGGAGTTTAGTCATCACTTTTCGGATGGATGATGCATGGTGCAAGTTTTTGGAGGAAGTTTAAAAATAATGGGGGTTTCGAAAGAGTTTGGAATAGAAACTTTGAATTGATTGGAATTTTTGGAAAAAGGCATTTGAAGTTGAAATAAAAGTTATGGTTGCACCATTTTAGGTTGCCCACGTATCTCATTTGATGAGAATCAGGTCATTCATAGTTCGGGCAATAGCTCGATGGAAAATAGGCACATTAGGGCCTTTCGAAGGTTTGAAGACACTTTGGGGTATTTGGAAAGATTTAAGACACTTTGAGGTTTTTGGAAAAGTTTAAAACACTTTGAGGTCTTTGAAAAAGTTTGAGACACTTGGAAGTCTTTGGAAGTTGGAAACACTTTGTGGTCTTGGAAGTTGAGGACTCTTTGTGGTCTTGGAAGTTTTGACTTGAAATTGGATGGTGGAGTGCTTTGAAAATTTTTTTGGATCAACTTAAGGGAGTTTTAGAAAAATGCTTTGGCACGACTCAAGAGAACTTGAAAGTGTTTTTGAAGTCTTATTTTGAAAACCTTGGAGGCATGATTTTAGAATGTTTTGATAAATTAGTTTTTAAAAGTGATTTTTGGAAATGAGTAAGGGTTTGGAATCCTAATATGATAACCTTAGAGGTTGTTCTTGATTTATTACTTGTCCTTGGAATCCTTAACCATGAGAGGGCTAGGGACGCCTTGGGTTTGTGACCTTTCGAAATATTTTAAGAAATGCCTTGAAGATGGAGCATAAGAACATTTGAAGAGTTTATGGAGTTGGTTTTTTGAAATCAAGAGAGTGGGAGGTTTTGGAAAGGTGGGTTATGAGAATGATTTAAAATTAAGTGATCATTTAGAAAATGGTTCAAGAGTTGGAACCTTGAAGTATACTAACTTAGGTTGGGTTAGCTTTGGGTTAGCTTTGGGTTAGGGGTGACCGAAGTTTAACTAACTTGGGTTAGGTTAACCTAGGGTTAAGACGACTTATGGTTAACTAACTAAGGTTGGGTTAACCTAAGGTTAAGGTGACCTAAGGTTAACTAACTAGGGTAGGGTTAACCTAAGGTTAGGATGACTTAGGGTTAGGTTAACCTAGGGTTGGATAACTAGGGTCAAGTTAACCCAGGGTTGGACAACTAGGGTCACGTTAGCCTAGGGTTGGATAACTAGGGTGAAGTTAGCCGAGGGTTGGATTGGAAAATGGTTTTGAAAGTTGGTTTAATGTACTTTTGGAAAGAGTTTTGAAAAACAAAACATGTTATGCAATGGACTTTGGTGGACAACCCTTTTGAAGATCATTTCCATGAAAATTTTAACTCTAGCCAAGAATATGATTTTTATGGTTGGTGATTGGAGACCATTCTAAGGAAGGTTTCCTCATGGCCATTATAACCATAATCTTGATAAGAGTGTAAGGGGTCCAAAAATCAACATGGTGATGACAACTTTTTAAGGCACTATTTTTAATATAAAGATGGAGAGAATGCATTTTTAAAAATCATCTGTTGAGAAGGATTTTGAAAATCATTTTTCAAGGAGAACATTCCATCAAGAAAGGGTTCATATGGCCAAACAAAAGGGAGACCACTCAAGAAAGGGTTCCATGGGGACATTCTAACCACTACACTAAAGAGAATGGCAATCTTAAAAACTTGAGAATTAGAAAGCAACCCTTACGCAAATTAAAAATTCATGATGCCAACATGAGAGTTAAGGGGTTAGTAGAGGATCTTTTAAGGCATGATTTCTAAGGTTCCATCCTAAGCTTCATGGAGCCAACTCTTAAAACAATTTTTGAAAGAAACATAGAGCTTGAGAATGACATGGAGTTTAAGAGTAATGTAAGCATTTTGGAACATGATAACAAGCATAAAATGAAGCCAAGCATACAAGACATGATCAAAATAGAAACATGCAAGGGGTTATGATCACCTACAAGGCTTTTAGGCTACACCACATAAACAAGGGGCTCTTAGGCCATACCATCTTAAAGTAGGCTAGTGAGAGGTCCCCTTACACAGTGGCTCTCACTTGCTTTCCTCTAGGCATGATCTGAGAGCCCTATTGGCTCAATCATGCAAGAATGGGGGGTTGTAGATGGGAATTAAAATAGAGAATAGCCTAAGTAGGCTAGGAGGGAGAAGAGAAGAGTGGGGGAAGACACAAATGTAAAAGGGATACCACCTTTTGCCTTCAACACCCTTGTAGTCTTCAATGGATGTCTTGATTGGAGCTTGAATGACTTCAAGAAGGCTTGAAGGGCTGGAATGGAGTGTGTAATGGTGTATAAGGCCTTGTAGGTGAAGTGTATAGGCTTGAGGAAGGTGGAATCTAGCCTAAGTGTTGGAGGGATGGAATACATGTGAGGATTCGAGATTCTGGAGTAGTTTCAGCAAAGCTTCGCATCAATTTCGGAGATGGAATATGCAAAGGGGTGGCCTGGTATTTATAGGCAATCTGGAACAGGCTTGGTGCACGTGCTACATGCGCCTGGCCAAAATTTGACCTTGCGTATGTAGGACATGCGCAGGTATTGTTCCATTGCCAGAAGAATGACACGTGGCACCCTGTATATTGGATAAATCTCGATTGTTGATCAAAAGTTGTTCGATCTGATCAAAATTTGAGCGCATGTAGTATACGCTCCATCACCGGGAAGGTTCGTCCAAACTTTGTCTCGATAATTGGGTCAACCGAAAAGGTTTCGGGGGAATTGGTTGTACCCATGGTGTTCTCTTGAGGTTTCTCGTGAACTTTCATGTTTTTAAAAAGTTTGAATTATGTTTGGAAGCGTGAGATATCATCTTGGGAAGTGTGCAAAAAAGGACATGTTTGCGGAGCGTCTACGCTCCGAGGGTGTTTGAAAGTAACTATTTCCGTATTGCATGATCAAAGTCTTCGGGAAGCGATGTTTTCGATCGGATCGTACCGATGGAAAGTATTTTGAAAATACTTTCAGGAATTCTCAGATTTATGCATTTCTCAAGTCATTTGAGGGTGCTTCTTGATTAGGGAATTGGAGAAAAAGTCAACCTTGGCGGAGCGTTTGCAAGACACTCCAGGGGTTGTTGAAAGTTGCAGTTTTTGCACCGTACGATGGAGGTCTTTATGAAGCGATCTATCCAATCGAGTCGTATCGATGGAAAGATCTATGAAGGAGTTTTCGAGAATTCCCTGATTTACGCATTTCTCAAGTCAGTTGACGGTGCGTTATAACCAGGGAATCGGGAGAAAAGACAATTTAGGAGGAGCATCTGTGAGACGCTCCAGTGAAATTTTATCGAGTCGTGAGCGTTTAATGTCGTAGGGTCCTCCTCGGGTTAAACAAGGGTGTATGGTGAAGCCCTTTGCTCAAAATCCCAAGACCGATGCTATTTCGGGACATGTTTGGGTTGCTAGGGGCAAAACGGTCATTTTGGCCAGGATTGGCTGAAAATGGTTGGGAATGGTTTGGTGTGTTGTGTTAAGCATGTAGGGTTGTTCAGGGATGGTTTTGGGGGAGTCTTTTACCGCTTGGCGAGGTTTGTGCGGTACTGAGGCATTCAGGGGCAAAACGGTCATTTTGACCAGAGTGAGCCGGAATGGGACTGGAATTGGACCGAATGGCATACGGTGGACGTCTAACAGTTTAGTAAATTTTTTGGAAAGGTGGACTTATCGTTTTGAGGAATTTTGAACTTTTCCAAAATGCGCTTGGAGGCCTAAGGGGCAGGTTTGGTCATTTTTCACCGAGTCGGGCTAGCAGGCGCCAGTGTTGACCTAGGTGTTGGTTCCCGAGACCGCCCGGTCTCGAAAAACTACTTGTGCGATGTTGGTCTCTAAGAACGCCTAGTCTTAGAGAGCTACTTGTAGAGGTGGTGTCGGTTCCTTAGAACGCTTGGTCCCAGAAAGCTACCTGGAAGGGTGGTGTTGGTCTCTGAGAACGCCCGGTCTCGGAGAACTACCAAATAACGGACATTCTACATTGGTGGGCTAGCAGGCGCCAGAAATGAACCGTTTGAAACTTGACGAGGTGTTGGTCCTCGAGATCGCCCGATCCCGGGAAGCTACCTGGATGGCGTTGGTTTCCGAGACTGCCCGGTCCGGAAAGCTGCCTGAAATAATGGTGCTTATGGCTCCAATGGGTTCTCGTGGGCCTGAGAAACGATTAATTGGTTGGATTGGAGATCGAAAGGCTCATCCTGAACCTATATGTGTGGCGATGCTCGAAATTAAACCCGGTCGGGCCGGAGATTGTCGAGCAGGCAAAAATGGGGTGCTTACACTTTCATTGCATATTTTATTGTATTATTGCCTATGAATTATTTAATATGCCATGTTACATTATTACATATACATTAGTCATTATTTTTTAATTTCACTTTATTATGGCTACAGTTTATATGAAAAACATTATACAATATTTTCCCAACAATATTATGACAAATTGTGTTTCTACTTGTATATGTTTTTCATATGTAGTTATACTATAAAGTTGCATGTGATTATGTGTTGTTGAGTATATGATGTTCATAGTGATGTGTGAATTTAGAGTTGACAGTAACGTAATGTTTTCGTGTTTCTAAGACACTAAATTTATTTTATTTGCCGCTTAGAAAGTGATTGTTCATATTTGAAATAAACCTGTTACAAATCTAGAAGCTTGAGTTTATCATTGCATAGCAATTGACATAAATCCTAATGTTCTGATGAACTTAACTTGCATAGTGGTTGTTAATTTGTTAAAGTTCTATTTCCGTTGCATGTTTAGCAAGATAAGTTGTATCAGTACATCTTTATGTATCTTAGATACTACATGTTGTTTGTCTTGTCATGCTTATATGGATTTGGTGAAAGCATGCCTTTGTGGTTGAGCAATTTTTATTGCTAGAGTTTTTAATTTTATTTGAGAAATTAAAATGGTGTTATTCTATGGTTTCTAACCTTAAAAATATAGGCATATGATACTTTATCTATTAGCAAATTTAATTACTAGAGTTTTTAATTTCTTGAAAGAAATTAAATTTGTGTTATTCTATGATTTCTAATCATAAGAATATTACCATGTGTTTGCAGTTCACATGATGGACATTTGGGAAGAGGTGTGTTAGAACCGGTTTGGTGGGGATGAGTCAGAGAATCTTGCACAATTAGCAGATCCTCTTGTGTTACACATGATATATCATCTTCGTGGTCCAAAGGATGTTGTTCTTCCTAGGCCAGTGGCATTGCTTATTCCGCTAGGGCAGGTGATTGGACCGAATGAGGCAAGACTGAAGTGCTATCAAAACTACTATGGGAAGATTTGATGCACCACTCGTAAGAGCGTTCCATGTCCCGCTTACTTTCAGAGGTTGAGGTGTCTAGTACAACCCGAAGGTTCTCACGATGTGGACTCTCTTTATCGGCCAAACACCCTCGAGCGTACGCGAAAGAGGATGCGTGATCTTGTGTTGGTAGCGATTGAGAGTTCCTTTTTTGGAGGATCGCCTGGCCCTTACTAGTTTCTTGTTAGGGTTTAGTATCGTTAATGTGTTTAGTATCATAACTTGTTTAGTTGCATAACTTATTTAGTTGCTAACTTGGAATACTCTTAGTGATCATATATGTATCTGTGTATATCTATGTTTGTGATAGTAATGATATATCTAACTTTTATGTTAATTGTCATATGTTGATTGTATTTCATAGTGTTTTTTGAAATATAATGCAATTAAGAAAGTACCATCAAAGTGTATACTTACAATTATCCACGTTCCTAATGGTACTATCAGAATAGTATACTTAAAGTAATCAACGCACATGTTATAATTTTCAAATGAGTGTGAGAACAAATGTAGTAAACGAGTAAAAGGTATTGGACATGGTGATGTAGCTCTAGTAGCTTAACGTCCAGATTCGTCTGTCTATAAACGCCTAGTTGATTCAGTAAATTGATCACTAGAAAAATAAAATCCAACTCTTTATTGAGTTGATGTGTACTACTTTGTTAATTCTGGATAATTCAGGAAATATGCGGGGAAGCTTTGTTTTCTCAAACACACGTTCTCATTAGTACACCCCATAGAACATTGTGTTAACATGGACAGAATTATAGCTCAGATTATTTGTAATCTAAGTTATAAAATCGTGTGAGGGTTTGTTCCCCGGTCTGCTTGAACACAGTTGTGCATGTGAATGCTGTGGTAGACCATAATCCATTTAATACTCTAGAATCATTTGAGAAAGTATTTTCTAATTCTAAAAGTGGGACATTCTTTAGAAATGGACTTCCTTATGCATTTGCTTTTCACTCTAAGAGTCTTAAAGACTTTATGAATTAGCAAGAGGTCCAAGACTCCAAATCTATGGTTAGAAGGAACAACAGTTCTAGATAAATAAAGGAAAAAGTGACTGATCCGAAAGTTTCTAACTTTTAAAGTCAGAAGTGAAATCTCAAGAGAAAAGAAAGTAAGTGCAGTCTCGATAACTTTAGTAAAGTAAAAAGATGTATGGAGTTTCGTTATACCTGAACCATAATAATAGTTTACATAAAGGTAAAACTAAATGGGTAACAGACGATCTGCCTGATGGATCTAAGAATGAGGTTATCCAAATGATTCAAGGAGTAGAGTCTAAACTCAAATATTTAATAGATATGTGACGAGATCTAGTCTCAGTAGTTGTGGTTTCGTGATATGAGTTCACGCAAGTGGCAAGGGTAAATATATCTTGGCAAGAATAAAGTATTTTATTCAAATCCAGGATTAATTCACTGGAAGATGATAGCCTTGTGCTACAAATCAGCACTGATCACATATACATCAAGAAGTACGAGAGAGGGTACATTGTGGAAACTGGATTTATGGATCAGAAGACGCTAAATCCACAAATGGATAAAGTCTTAGAAGAAATGCATTAATTTCTTAGGAAATTCTCGTAATGGAAGTAAATTGTCAAATTCTGCGGAGGAATCAAGAGTTAGGGAAGAAGTATCAAGTAACTTCTTAAATGTCTTAAGACACAGATAATTCCCAATAATGACAAGACACGACAAACATGTCTGTTAAAGGTTAGTACTCGCAGGAATGTAATATTCAATGATTAATAATTTAATCAAAGGATATTGAGAAATCATCTTACTATTAGGCCTGGTAAGAGATCGAAATTCATTCATCGACAGGATTAGGCCTTAAAACCTATTATCTTAAAAAGTTACTTTAATGGCAATCCAACCTGGTTGCCTGGAGATTCCAAGAACTAGATTCAACGGGACAACCAAATTAAGGACGATTTAATATAAATTAATGGGGAACTTTGTTCCACTACCTAATTTTATGGTGAAATGTTGATTACCTGAAATATTGTTAGGATAAGCTACAACTTTTAATATAGAACAAGTAGGGCAGGCTACTCATATTAATAAGTCTATGCTTTTAATGATTCTTATTACTTGGATACCAAGTGAAGTATGTATATCTGCTCACTTTATAAGAAATCATCTATATAAGTGAGAAGGGGCCGCTTCTGTGAGAATTGTAAATGCTTCAATTCTCTAAAAGTACTCATGAATACCAGGATTGTTCAGGGTCAAAACAAACACAATCGAAGAATCAAACTTGGATAGGGAAGAAACCGTGTGAGTACTGTTGTCTCGGTTTATACAAACGAAAAAACAGTTCAAGACATCATGTTCACTGGTTAGCCAATAAACCTGATAATATTTCATTAAGGAAGGTTCAAAGCCAAAAACCACCTTTCCTGATGCGGTGCCTTTTTCGCTCTACTCTTTCGTTTATATTTGTGTATCTGTATTTCTTTGTGCATTGTTTTGTGACAGCCAATCTCATTCATGTGGAAAATTGTTGGAATATTTGGTGCGACACACTAACTTTGAGCCATTGCTAAGGTGGAACCCACATGTCCTTTTTGAGTGGGTCCAAGGTACTGTGTGTTCTCCTCCATGAGAAGATGAAGAACAGGTATCTATCTGCTCAAATTCATAGAGGTTTAAATGAGATAATGGTCTCCAAAGTTGGTACTATGAGTATGGTTATTGGGTGAAACTAAAGGCTTGTCCCACATTGATTTTTTATTAAAAAATTAATGGGTATATAAAGTTTAGGTTTAGAGATGGGTTTGGACCCTAAGGGGCACCCCACTTTTGTGGAAGGGGGAGAATCTATGGAACCCATGGGTTGACCTAATGCTCCACACACGTACGCACCGCCTGTCCGGCCGGCTCAGCTCAGCTTAGTTCGGGTATGGGTGCGATATAATAATGTTAAATAGGCTTGGGCAGGTTTAATATTTAATTTTTGGAGCGGTTTAAACCAGTATGTGTGAACTGGGTGAGAACCGAACTGGTTCAAATTCAAATTTAATTCTAACGGTTGTGACCCTTCTTAAAGGCGTGTTTAGCTGGCACCATTTCGAAAAAGTGCGAGTCTTTCTATATATAGAAAGATTCCCGTTCGAAAGAAAACAGTTTTTGTTTGTCTCTCTCTCTCTCTCGCGAAGTTCTGCCATAACCGACCCAACAACATTCTATCTAGATTCCAGCGGGTCCGTTCGCATCTCCGGCGAAGTGCTGCCCACTTTCCAGTGACTGTTCCAGGCAGGTTCTGATTGCTCAATCAGTATTTATGATCTTTGTTTCAGACTTAGAAATTCTGTACGAATTTCTATCCAAGTTTTGTTTTCAGATTAATTTCTTATATGTTGTGTGGTGAATTTAAGTGAAAATTTAACCACTTTGTTCTGTGTTTCTGTATTGAATTTCTGCGTTGAAATTGTACAGAATTGCAGTATATTTTCAGCGTAGAAAATACTGTCTTTAGTTATCATGCCATATTGATTTTGTCAGAAACGGTATAGGTTTCTGTATGAAATTTACTGTCATAATTTTGTGTTGAATTAGACAAAAATTTTCTTATGTTTTCCTTTATACATATTACATTCATACTGTATATAGAGAAAGTAGAATCTGACGTTTGCATTCACTGGACGTGAACATTAGAGTGCTACTTATTCAATGTCGTGTTTATTTTATCTTGGAGATAGATACTCGTTGTCGGGCCTCGATTTGTGGGTGTCCAAGGTCCTTTCGGCTTGAAGACAAAAAGCACGGAACTCTGTCACTAGAACTCATCCTCCTAGAAGGACAAGTGCGACTAGGTTTGAAAATTGGTTTGACTAAGGGCTTTTCAGAAAAATAGGAGTCGCCACCTAACTTGATTTAGGTGAGTTAGGGCACCTAAAACTAAGTGTTAATCTGAAGATTAAACTTAGGATTTTTGGAAAGGTTTTGAAAACTCCCTAAAGAGAGGGTTTTTAAAGAAAAAAAAGGTTGTTTGGCAACCTTCGAAAAGATTTAAGCCTTTTTGGAAAATAACTCCATTTTGGTCCTTCAAAATTAGAAATCTATGGTCCGAGGGTTGGTTACGTGTAGGGAAGATATCCAAAGATCATCACCCTACCCCGCCCTTTCGGTACCTACATGTCTAATCACCCTTTGTTCACTCACTAGAATAACCGGTTACCATTGTCCACTTAATATCTACTTTAAAATTTCGAAAACGGGGTTTAGTCATCACTTTTTGAATGGATGATGCATGATGCAAGTTTTTGGAAGAAGTTTGAAAATGATGGGAGTTTTGAAAGAGTTTGGAATAGAAACTTTGAATTGATTGGAATTTTTGAAAAAGGGGATTGGAGTTGAAATAAAAGTTATGACTGCACCATTTTAGGTTGCCTACGTATCTCACTTGGCGAGAATCAGGTCAATCGTAGTTCAGGCAAGAGCCTGATGGAAAATAGGTGCATTAGGGCCTTTGGAAGGTTTGAAGACACTTTGGGGTCTTTAGAAAAGTTTAAGATACTTTGAGGTCTTTTGGAAAAGTTTGAGACACTTTGAGGTCTTTAGAAGTTGAAGACACTTTGTGGTTTTAGAAGTTGAAGACTCTTTGTGGTCTTGGACGTTTTAACTTGAAATTGGATGGTGGAGTATTTTGAAAATATTTTTGGATTCACTTAAGGGAGTTTTGGAAAAATGCTTTGGCATGACTCAAGAGAACTTGAAAGTGTTTTTGAAGTCTTGTTTTGAAAACCTTGGAGGAATGTTTTGATGAATTAGCTTTTGAAAGTGATTTTTGGAAATGGCCAAGGGTTTGAAATCCTAATATAGACAACCTTAGGGGTTGTTCTTGATTTATCACTTGTCCTTGGAATCCCTAACCATGAGGGGGCTAGGGTCACCTTAGGTTTGTGACCTTTTGAAAGCATTTTTGAAAATGTCTTGAAGATGGCGTGTAGGGACATTTGAAGAGTTTATGGAGTTGATTTTTTGAAATCACGAGAGTAGCGAGTATTAGAGAAATGGGTAATAAGAATAGTTTAAAAGTGAAAGATCATTCAAAAAGGGTTCATGAGTTTGGAACCTTGAAGCATATTAACCCATGTTGAGTTATCTTATGGTTAAGGGTGACCTAAGATTCACTAACTTGGGTTAGGTTAACCCAGGATTAATGTGACCTAAGGTTAGCTAACTAGGGTTAAGTTAACTAGAGTCAAGTTAACCAAGGGTTGGATAACTAGGGTCAAGTTAACCTAGGGTTAGTAAACTAGGGTCAAGTTAACTTAGGATTGGATAACTAGGGTCAAGTTAACCTAGGGTTAGTGAACTAGGGTCAAGTTAACATAGGGTTAGACAACTAGGGTCAAGTTAACCTAGGGTTATACAACTAGGGTCAAGTTAACCTAGGGTTATACAATTAGGGTCAAGTTAACCTAGGGTTGGATTGGAAAATGGTTTTGAAAGTTGGTTTAATGCACTTTTGAAAAACAAAACATGTTATGCAATGGACTTTGTTGGACAGCCCTTTTGAAGATCATTTCCATGAAAATTTTGACTCTAGTCAAGATTATGGTTTATATGGTTGGTGATTGAAGACCATTCAAAGGAAGGTTTCCTTATGGCCATTATAACCATAATCTTGACAAGAGTGTGAGGGGTTTAAAAATCAACATGGTGATGACAACATTTTAATGCACCATTTTTAATACAAAGATGGAGAGAATGCATTTTTGAAAATCATCTTTGGAGAGAGTTTTGAAAACCATTTTTGTAGGAGGTCATTCCATCAGGAGAGGGTTCCTATAGCGAAATAAAAGGAAAACCACTCAAGAGAAAGTTCCATGGGGCCATTCCAACCACTACACTTAAAAGAATGACAATCTTGGAAATTAGAGAATTGGAAAGCAACCCTTATGCAAGTTAAAATGTCATGATGTCAAGGTGAGAGTTAAGGGGTTAGAAGGGGATTTTCTAAAGCATGATTTCTAAGGTCCCATCCTAAGCTTCAAGGAGCCAACTCTTGGAACAATTTTTGAAAGAAATATAGAGTTTGGAAATGGCATGGTGTTTAAGAGTAATATAAGCATTATAGAACATGACAATAAGCGTAAAATGAAGCCAAGCACACAAGATATGATCAAAATAGTAATATGCAAGGGGTCATGATCACATACAAGGCTTTTAGGTTACACCACATAAACAAAGGGCTCCTAGGCCATACCATCTCAAAGTAGGCTAGTGAGAGGTCCCCCTACACGGTGGCTCTCACTTACTTTCTTCTAGGCATGATCTAAGAGCCTTCTTGGCTCAAGCATCCAAGTATGGGGGTTTGTAAATGGGGATTAAAATAGAGAATAGTCTAAGTAGGCTAGGAGGGAGAAGAGAAGAGAAGAGTGGGGGAAGATACAAATGTAAAAGGGATACCACCTTTTGCCTTCAACACAGTTGTAATCTTCAATGGATGTCTTGATTGGAGCTTGAATGACTTCAAGAGGGCTTGAGGGGCTGGAATGGAGTGTGTAATGGTATATAAGGTCTTGTAGGTGAAGTGTATAGGCTTGAGGGAGGTAGAATCTAGCTTAAGTGTTGGAGGGGTGGAATATATGTAAGGATTTGAGATTCTCAAGCAGTTTCAGCAGAGCTTCGCATCAATTTCGGACCTCGAATATGCAAAGGGGTGGTCTGGTATTTATAGGCATTCTGGAATAGGCCTGGCGCACGTGCTACATGCGCCTGGCCAAAATTTAACCTGGTGCATGTAGGACATGCGCAGGTACTGTTCTATTGCCAGAATGACACGTGGCACCCTGTGTACTGGTTAAATCTCAACTGTTGATCGAAAGTTGGTCAATCTGATCAAAATTTGAGTGCATGTATCATACGCTCCATCACCAGGCAGGTTCGTCCAAATTTTTCCTCCATAATTGTGCCAACCAAGAAGGTTTCGGGAGAATTGGTTGCACCCACGGTGTTCTCTTAGGGTTTATAGTGAAATTTCATGCTTTTGAAATGTTTGAATTATGTTTGAAAGCGTGGGATATAGTCTTGGAAAGTGTACAAAAAAGGACATGTTTGCCGAGCGTCTGTGATACACTCCGAGGGTGTTCGAAAGTAGCTATTTTCGTATTATATGATCAAGGTCTTCGGGAAGCGATCTTGTCGATCAGACCGTATCGATGGAAAGTATTCTTGAAATACTTTTGGGAATTCCTAGATTTACGCATTTCTCAAGTCGTTTGACAGTGCGTTTTGATTAGAGAATCGGAGAAAAAGTCAACCTTAACGGAGTGTCTGCGAGACGCTCTAGGGGTTGCTAAAAGTTGTAGTTTTTGCATCGTACGATGGAGGGTTTCAGGAAGCGATCTTTCTGATCGAGCCGTATCGATGGAAAGATCTATGAACGAGTTTTCGAGAATTCCTTGATTTACCCATTTCTCAAGTTAGTTGACGGTGTGTTATAACCAGGGAATCGGGAGAAAAGATAATTTAGGCGGAGCTTTTGCGAGACGCTCCAAGGGACTTTTATTGAGTCGTGAGCGTTTAATGTCGTAGGGTCCTCCTTGATTTAAACAAGGGTGTATGGTGAAACCCTTTGCTCGAAATCCCAGGACCGGTGCTGTTTCGGGGCATGTTTGGATTGCCAGGGGCAAGATGGTCATTTTGGCCAGAATTGGCTGGAAATGGTTAGGAATGGTTTGGTGTGTTGTGTTAAGCATGTAGGATTGTTTAGGGACGGTTTTGGGAGAGTCTTTTACCGCTCGGCGGGGTTTGTGCGGTGCTGAGGTCTTCAGGGGCAAAACGATCTTTTTGACCAAAGTGAGCCGGAATAGGACCGGAATTGGACCGAATGGCGTGTGGGGGACGCCTAATAGTTTAGTAACATTTTGGAAAGGTGGACTTATCGTTTTGAGAAATTTTAAACTTTCCCAAAACGTGCCTGGAGGCCCAAGGGGCAGGCTTGGTCATTTTTCACCGAGTTGGGCTAGTAGGCGATGGTGTTGACCTAGGTGTTGGTTTCCGAGACCGCCTGGTCTCAGAAAACTACCTGTGCGGTGTTGGTCTCTAAGAACGCCCAGTTTTAGAGAGCTACTTGTAGCGGTGGTGTTGGTTCTTGAGAATGCTTGGTTCTAGAAAGCTACCTGGAAGGATGGAGTTGGTCTCTGAGAACGCCCAGTTTCAGAGAACTACCAAATGACGAACATTCTACGTTGGCGGGCTAGCGAGCGCAAGAAGTGAATCCTCTAGAATTTTATGAGGCATTGGTTCCCGAGATTGCTCAATCCCGGGAAGCTACCTAAATGGCGTTGCTTTCCGAGGCCACCCGGTCTGGAAAACTGCCTGAAATAATGGTGCTTATGGCTCTAGTGGGTCCTTGTGGGCCCGAGAAGCGACCAATTGGTTGGATTGGAGATCGAAAGGCTCATCTTGAACCTACATGCGTTGCGATGTTAGAAAACTGAGCCTGATCGGGTTAGAGATTGCCGAGCGGGCAAAAATGGGGTGCTTACAGCTGCCCCTCTTTTTCTGTCTTTACTTGTCGAAGAAAGAAAAATAATAAGGAAGGATCCTATGTTGACTGCCAGGCAATCGGAAGGACCGGAGTGGTTAGAATTTGGAATTTTTAAGTTTTGAAAATTGGATTGTTTGAATATTGAATTTTGAAATGATTTTGAAATTTTTCCTGAACCGACATTCCGACCGATGGAATGACACTCCTTTAGGGAGATTCAAGATTTTTGAATTTTGAAAAGGATTTTTTTTTTCAAATGATTTTGAAATGGCCTTCTGTAATGGAGGGATTTGGATTTGAATTGGAAGGGGTTGGAAAACTTTTAAGACTTGGAATGAAAATTTTGAGGAAAAAGGTTTGAAAACCTAGAATTCGATTTTGAAATTAAACTTTTTGTGGAGAAAGTTTTGAAAACCCGAAAATTTTTTTGATAGTACGCTTTTTGAGGCGAAAGCTTGAAAATCCGAGATTTTGGAAGTTGAGCTTTTTGAGGCGAAAGTTAGAATACCCGAAATTTTGAAAGTTGAGCTTTTTAAGGCGAAAGCTAAAAAACCTGAAATTTTGAAATTTAAGCTTTTTTAGGTAAAAGCTAGAAAACTCGAAATTTTGAAATTTAAACTTTTTGAGGCGAAAGCTAGAAAACCCAGAATTCTTTTGAAAAACATAGCTTTTGAAGGAAAAAACTCGAGAAACCTGGAATATTGAAAGTTAGGCTTTTTGAGGCAAAAGTTTGAAAACCTGAATTTTTTTGAAAAACAGAGCTTTGGAAGGAAAAGCTCAAGAAACCCGAATTTTTTTTGAGATTGAATTTTTTGAATAAAAAAGTTTTTGGAAAACCTGAGAAATGATTTGAAGTCAAACTTTTTAAAGGAAAAAGTTAGAAAACCTAGAGAGTACTTTTGAAATCAAACTTTTTGAAGGGAAAGTTTGAAAACCTAGGAAAGTAAAACCATTTGAAGGGGATTCATTTGAACTCGAAATTCAAAAACTACTATATATATATATATATATATATTTTATGAGGGTTAGAAAACTTGTTTTGACTCGAAACTTGGGAACTCTTGACGACAAAATGTATAGAAAATTTATTTTGACTCAAAACTTTGAACTTTTGAAAACAAAATGTGTGGAGAATTCATTTTGACTAGAAATTTGAACTTTTGAAGACAAAATGTATAGAAAATTCATTTTGACTCGACAATTTCAGTATAGGAAATTCGTTTTGACTTGAAATTTGAATTTTTTGAAGACAAAATGTTTAGAAAATTCGTCTTGACTTGAAACTTGAACATTTGAAAGTTTTTAAACTTGATGGTATTTTTGAAAGACAGCAGTGCTTTTCTTCTTTGAAATTAAGTTGAAATTTGAATCTTTTAGCGAAAAAGATTTTTTTTTTGGATATGAAAATTGATTTTGTCTTTCGAAAGTAAGCACGAGTTTTGATCTTTTGAATTTGAAACTTTTTGTAGAAATAGTTTTGAAAGCTTCTGAAACTGACTTTGAAATTTTGAAAGTTTTTGTAGGCGAAACCTTGCAAGTTTTTGAATTTTTGAAAATCAAATTTCTGATTTGAAAGAAAGCAAAGGCTTTTGTTTTTAAAGTTGATTTTGAGACGGTTCAGTTAGAATTATACATGGGCTTTACCTTGAAGCCTTGGTGATGGTTGAACCTGTGGAATCATCAGAGATTGCTTTGCGTTTGTAATTCTTCTATCTCGGAACTTAAAGGGGAGACATTTGTGATCTTTTGGATGGAGATTTCTTGAGATTGAAAGGCTTGGTGTTTGTTTGACTGTCGAATTTTGCTTTTGTTGGGAATAGTATGATTCTTGCTGACATGTCTTGAATTTATTTTTAGAGGGGGTGAGGTTTTTTTTTTTTGTTGAAAATTTTGAGGGATCTGGAGGGTCAAACATTTTTGGTGAGTTCTTTTCCTTTCTTTTTTTTTTTTTTTTGAATGGATTGACTGGTTTAAAATTGAATGGGAGGTGTAGGGTGGGTCGTTGCCCCAGCTTTAATGATTTGAGAATGGTTGAATCAGGCTTTCCAAATTTGATTGGGGAGGTCGAGGGTGGGACGTTGTCCTATTCTCTGTGGCTTTGAAAAAGGGTTGGATTAGGCTGTTCATGGTTGACTGCGGAGATCGAGAGTGATTCAGTGCCCCATTCTCTTCTTCTTGTTGTCTATGGATGACAATTTGGGTTTTCTGGGATGTACGCCATTTCTTTTGCAGCGTGTTTGGATTCTGGACGACAGACCTTCAAGAGTGTAGTGCTTCTGCTTCGGGACACCTTTTCTTTTGTAATCACCTGAACACTTATTAGTGTATTTTATTAGACATGTCGCACATCATACTTTTGGATGAATGCACTGGTTGATACATGAGGAAATGAGTGCATGTCATACTTTTTGATGAATGCGTAAGGATAGATTTAAACGTATGTCGTGTTTTTTGATAGATGCTCATGCAGGGATGGAATTGAATGCATGTCATACTTTTTGATGAATGCACATATAAGAATGGAATTGAATGCATATCATATTTTTTGATGAATGCACGAGATTATACACGAATGAAATTAAATGCTTGTCATACTTTTTTATTAATGCACAGAGATGGAATTTTGAATGCATGTCATACTTTTGATGAATGCGTAGAGATGTATTTTGAATGCGTGTCATACTTTTGATGAATGTACATACATGAATGAAATTAAATGCACATCATGCTTTTTGATGAATGCACAAATTTATATAGAAATGGAGTTGAATGCATGTCATGCTTTTTGATAAATGCATAGAGATGGATTTTGAATGTATGTCATACTTTTTGATGAATGCATATAAATGAAATTGAATGCATATCATGCTTTTTGATGAATGCACAAATTTATATAGGAATGGAATTGAATGCATGTCATGCTTTTTGATGAATGCATATATAGATGAAAATGGACGTATGTCTTGAGGGTTGCCCCATGGTTCATATTCAGTTATTATATTTTAACATCAGTCAGTCTTTTGAACTTTTGTTCTTCTCTTAGGATTTCTCTTTCAGGTTCTACCCTTTCTTTGCCAGGATGTGATAGCATTCACATCACTTTCAGAGATTTAACTCATTGACTCATTTTCTCCCTCTCTTTTGATAAAAAGGGAAACTCCTCCAAGTGGGGCTCTTGAGTGATGGCCGATATCGCCCTTTTGACAAAGAAACAGGTAGCTTCTGTCCTTAGTTTGGGAAGACTTTGAAAGTTATTAAAAGGGCAGGAAAGCCCAATTTTTTTTTTTTTTTGGTTGTGTAAGACCATTAAACTTTTCAAATTATGAGAGCCCTATAAAGACATGATCAATCAATGTAGGGCAAATATGGATTTATGAATATCAAGATGAAGCTTAGCTTGAAAAGATCAACATCAAATATGCACGAAATCACACGAAACCACACGAAACAAGCACAATTGGTCGTGAGATGATTAAGACCATATAATGACAATGTATCGGTGTAGGTGTGAACTTCACAGAGACTAATAAGAATATAGACCCTAGGCGTGATCTAGGATGGTACAATAGCTCATGGGTTATCACACCTAGAAGTCAAATTTGTTTCATCCCATTCTTCTCTTTTTTTTTTTAGTGGAAGTCCAACCCTATCTCTCCAATGATGGAAATACAAAAATGTAAAGTATGACGGCTTTCACACACATGAGTAGGTAGCCTTCTCCTCTTGTCACATAACAATGGTAGCTGCACTCAGACTCACTGGTAGCCCTTTTCATAAGTGATGAGAGAGGGAATCGACAAAAGGTCAATCTAGGTGTGAGACAATCCGCAAGTATTTAATCTATTTAAAATAGATCATAAAAGCGGATTTCATGTTTTAAGAAGTCTCGAGAAGTGTGCGTTAAGTTGAACATGAATCACCAATATGGTAAAAATCATCAAAATCATTGACTCACATTTATGCAAGTGATCATGCATACGAGATTCAACCTTAAACAAGCATGCACATCAATCTGTTCATAATTGAATATTTTACCCAGTGATTGTGCACGTGTAGGACAAACACTAAATAAAAAAAATCTTTGTTTTGGTTTTTCTAATTTTTTTCAAAGATTCAATCAACCCAGACTTGCCATTGTGTGTTAATCTTCCTTTTGAAGGTGCAACTACTTGTCGCTTTGTCAAGACATCATTTGGGGGTCACTCCTTGAATTTCAATGAGCTACGTGATTGATTCTCATCTCTCACCCTTTTGTATTTCCCCTCTCTCTGTATTTTCTATTTCTCTCTCCCCTTTTTTGGAGTCAAAGATTATTTCTGTTAAAGGTGGCGTTTATGCTATCCCATCCTTCAAGTCGGGGTAAAACATTTTGGGAAAAAACTCTTGGAGAAGAACATCATTCGTGAAAAGCTATGAGAAGATGATATAAACATGAAAACTTTGGATCCCTTTCATTTGGATGATGTTATTTTCATGGTCAAATTCGAATTGAAAATTGAAAGATGGGTTTGAAAGAAATCTCCCTTTTCGGAATAAACCCCTCAGACTGGTTTTGGAATCACGTTGGCACACTCTATTTTCCATAAGTGCATCTGATTGCACAGGGATGGCTTTTTGAAGACTGGTAGAGTGGCAACATGGTGTCAAGATTATGGTTTTGCATGAATTATGAATTAGGCGGGATGCCAGAGGGATTCTATCAGTTTGACTGTGCTCTTGGACCTGAAAAAAAGAAAAACAAAATGCAATTAGCATGTGGAGTTGAAGGTTTTATGCAATGCATGTCCTATGAAGGTCCCTTCTTTGAGGGAATCTAGCCATGATGTTGAGTCCATTTTGGAGGTGGGATTTAACCCTTGTGTGCAATACAATATCTCTTTGGCATGGGCTGGTTGATACTTTTTTGTTTAGGGAATCCCGCTTCCATGGACTGAGAGAGATTTGGGCCTCTCTTGAAATATGATTCTATGCACGCCATGAATCCTTAGGATTGGAGGAACCCTTAGAGGTTTAAGTAGGTTGGATTAGCATGAGACTGGATCATCCCTTTCTTTCTACGGCGATTGAATGCATGAGAATGTAATGGCTAGAGTTTCTTGGCACTCTTGTACTGGGATGGATGTTAATGCATGAGCCTAATAGTAATTATATGGATAGCATTATGACAATGAATAAGCAGTTTAGAAGACCCCTTTTTTATTCTTGGTTCACCCTTTGACTTCTCTTGGCCTTTGTAGGCTAGGGAGAAGACAATGAGAATGTAAAAAGAAAAACAAAAAGGAGAAGTTAATGCCTTTAGATTGAAGATTTTTATGCAATGCATGCTCTAGGGGTGTCCCTTACTTTGAGAGGGGTACTAAGCATAATGTGTTGGCTCACTTTTGGAGATAGGGGGTTACCCCTGTATGCAATACTGTACCTATGCAGGCCTGTTCATTCATTCATTCGAAGAAAGTAGAAATGATAGCTTTATTGCATTTGATTTCTTTTTACATGGAATTGAAAGTACATTTGAAGGGGAAGGGGAACATTTTCCTTGGGACATTCGCTTATTCTATGCTTACATCATGGGATCCTAACTACTCTTGAGTTTTCGAATTCGCCTTATTTGATGGATGTTGGTGGGAGATCTTGATTTGAATTGCCCTTTCGTCTTTTTGGCAACCCTATCTCCATGAGCGAAGAGGGATTAGGGCCCCTCTTTGCAAAATGACTTTGATGCATGCCATGAATCCTTAGGGTCTCTTGGTACCCTTAGGAGCTTTGGTTTGGCTTAATTTGAGCGAGAAGGTCATTAGACCTTGGTCTAGGGGTTGGTCGGGTGCATGAAAATGCAATGACTTGAGTTACTTTGGGAACTCTTATCTTGAAATGAGTTCCGATGCATGAATAGTTATGATGCATGTACATGGCGACGACGAGAATTGAATAGCATAATAGCATGAATTAATCAGAATTTATATGGGAACATAAGGCAGTCGTTCTTTCTTCCTTGGTTTTGAAATTGACGCGTGTGTCCTAAATCCGGCAGAGGTTCGGCTATGCATGGGGTGCTATATGAGTATGAGGTTGGGGGTTTACTAATGCTTCTTAAAAGCTCTGTCCCCGAACCTTCAAACCTCCGGCGTCCACCTTCGGAAGGGTGAACTCCATCTTTGGTTGGTGGTTTGAGCGGGGGAACTATCAAGAGATTGGAGGCTAAGAAACTGACATAGCATCCGCCCACAGTCAATATACTGTTCCCCCTTCTATCTAGAAGGGTAGTAACTAGGTAATATATGCAATATGCAAATGCAAGTGAGCGCACCAAGTGTGTGTGGAATTTTTGAAAATGGGGTAAAGGACCCAACAACACACATCACATCCTGTCCATTCATTCACATACATGGCAATAAATAAGACATGAAATAAAGATATGAACAAAGGTCCACCTACAAAAGACAAATGCAAAGAGTTAGTAACTTTTTGAAAAACTCAATGCAAGGTAAAATGGATGATTAATGTAGGAGCATGGATGTAAACAATGAATGCAGGTGATCACACTTATTTGAAAATTGTTTTGGAGAATAAGGTTTGTTTTTGGGAACTTGGAAAAATTTGAAGAGTGGACAAAATTGGACAAAGAAACTAGAGATTCTGGGTGAGTGAAAGGTGAAGAGACATGTTAATGGCTTAACCCTCTAAGTGTTCCCAGTGGAGTCGCCAGCTGTCGCGCTCCGATTTTTGGGTGTCCAAGGTCTTTTGGCTTGGAGACAAAAAGCACAGAACTCTGTCACTAGAACTCATTCTCCTAGAAGGACAAGTGCGATTAGGTTTGAAAATTAGTTTGATTAAGGGTTTTTCAGAAAAATAAGAGTCGCCACCTAACTTGATTAAGGTGAGTTAGGGCACCTAAAACTAAGTATTAATTCGAAGACTAAACTTAGGGTTTTTGGAAAGGTTTTGAAAACTCCCTCAAGAGAGGGTTTTTAAAGAAAAAAAAAAGTTGTTTGGCAACCTTCGAAAAGATTTAAGCCCTTTTGGAAAAGAACTCCATTTTGGTCCTTCAAAATTAGAAATCTATGGTCCAGGGGTAGGTTATGTGTAGGGAAGATATCCAAAGATCATCACCCTACCCCGCCCTTTCAATACTTACATGTCTAATCATCCTTTGTTCACTCATTAGAATAACCGGTTACCATTGTCCACTTAATATCCACTTTAAAATTTTGAAAATGGGGTTTAGTCATTACTTTTCGGATGGATGATGCATGATGCAAGTTTTTGGAAGAAGTTTGAAAATAATGGGGGTTTTGAAAGAGTTTAGAATAGAAACTTTGGATTGATTGAAATTTTTGAAAAAGGGGATTGGAGTTAAAATAAAAGTTATGACCGCACCATTCTAGGTTGCCTACGTATCTCACTTGGCGAGAATCAGATCAATCGTAGTTCGGGCAAGAACCTGATGGAAAATAGGCGCATTAGGGCATTTGGAAGGTTTGAAGACACTTTGGAGTCTTTGAAAAAGTTTAAGACACTTTGAGGTCTTTTGGAAAAGTTTGATACACTTTGAGGTCTTTGAAAGTTAAAGACACTTTGTGGTCTTAGAAGTTGAAGACTCTTTGTGGTCTTGGAGGTTTTGACTTGAAATTGAATGGTGGAGAATTTTGAAAATATTTTTGGATCCACTTAAGGGAATTTTGGAAAAATGCTTTGGCATGACTCAAGAGAACTTGAAAGTGTTTTTGAAGTCTTGTTTTGAAAACCTTGGAGGAATGTTTTGATGAATTAGTTTTTGAAAGTGGTTTTTGGAAATGGCTAAGGGTTTGAAATCCTAATATGGACAACCTTAGGGGTTGTTCTTGATTTATCACTTGTCCTTGGAATTCCTAACCATAAGGGGGCTAGGGTCACCTTAGGTTTGTGACCTTTTGAAAGCATTTTTGAAAATGTCTTGAAGATGGAGTGTAGGGACATTTAAAGAGTTTATAGAGTTGGTTTTTTGAAATCACGGGAGTAGGGGGTATTCGAGAAATGGGTAATGAGAATAGTTTAAAATTGAAAGATCATTCAAAAAGGGTTCATGAATTGGAACCTTGAAGCATATTAACCTATGTTGGGTTAGCTTATGGTTAAGGGTGACCTAAGGTTCACTAACTTGGGTTAGGTTAACCTACAGTTAAGGTGACCTAAGGTTAACTAGTTAGGGTTAAGTTTGCTAGGGTTGGATAACTAGGGTTAAGTTAACCTAGGGTTGGATAACTAGGGTCAAGTTAACCTAGGGTTAGTGAACTAGGGTTAAGTTAACCTAGGGTTGGATAACTAGGGTTAAGTTAACCTAGGGTTAGTGAACTAGGGTCAAGTTAACCTAGGGTTGGATAACTAGGGTCAAGGTAACCTAGGGTTAGACAACTAGGGTCAAGTTAACCTAGAGTTAGATTAGAAAATGGTTTTGAAAGTTGGTTTAATGCACTTTTGGAAAGAGTTTTGAAAAACAAAACATGTTATGCAATGAGCTTTGGTGGACAATTCTTTTGAAGATTATTTCCTTGAAAATTTTGACTCTAGTCAAGAGTATGGTTTATATGGTTGGTGATTGGAGACTATTCCAAGGAAGGTTTCCTTATGACCACTATAACCATAATCTTGACAAGAGTGTAAGGGGTCTAAAAATCAACATGGTGATGACAACATTTTAAGGCACCATTTTTAATACAAAGATGGAGAGAATGCATTTTTGAAAATCATCTTTGGAGAGAGTTTTGAAAACCATTTTTGTAGGAGGTCATTCCATCAAGAGAGGGTTCCTATGACCAAATAAAAGAAAAACCACTCAAGAGAGGGTTCCATAGGGTCATTCCAACCACTACACTTAAAAGAATGGCAATCTTAGAAATTAGAGAATTGGAAAGCAACCCTTATGCAAATTAAAATGTCATGATGCCAAGGTGAGAGTTATGGGGTTAGAAGGGGATTTTCTAAAGCATGATTTCTAAGGTCCCATCCTAAGCTTCAAGGAGCCAATTCTTGGAACAATTTTTGAAAGAAATATAGAGTTTGGAAATGACATGGAGTTTAAGAGTAATGTAAGCATTATAGAACATGACAATAAGCATAAAAATGAAGCCAAACACACAAGACATGATCAAAATAGTAATATGCAAGGGGTCATGATCACATACAAGGCTTTTAGGTTACACCACATAAATAAAGGGCTCCTAGGCCATACCATCTCAAAGTAGGCTAGTGAGAGGTCCCCCTACACGGTGGCTCTCACTTACTTTCCTCTAGGCATGATCTAAGAGCCCTCTTGGCTCAAGCATGCAAGAATGGGGGGTTGTAGATGGGGATTAAAATAGAGAATAGTCTAAGTAGGCTAGGAGGGAGAAGAGAAGAATGGGGGAAGACACAAATGTAAAAGGGATACCACATTTTGTCTTCAACACACTTATAGTCTTCAATGGATGTCTTGATTGGAGCTTGAATGACTTCAAGAGGGCTTGAGGGACTGGAATAGAGTGTGTAATGGTGTATAAGGCCTTGTAGGTGAAGTGTATAGGCTTGAGGGAGGTAGAATCTAGCCTAAGTGTTGGAGGGGTGGAATATATGTAAGGATTTGAGATTCTGCAGCAATTTCAGCAGAGCTTCGCATCAATTTCGGACCTGGAATATGCAAAGGGGTGGTCTGGTATTTATAGGCATTCTGGAATAGGCCTGGCGCACGTGCTACGTGCGCCTGGCCAAAATTTGACCTGGCGTATGTAGGACATGTGCAGGTACTGTTCCATTGTCAGAATGACACGTGGCACACTGTGTATTGGTTAAATCTCGACTGTTAATCGAAAGTTGATCGATCTGATCAAAATTTGAGCGCATGTAGCATACGCTCCATCACCGGGAAGGTTCATCTAAACTTTTCCTTAGTAATTGTGCCAATTGAGAAGGTTTCGAGAGAATCGGTTGGACCCACGGTGTTCTCTTGGGATTTCTCATGAACTTTCATGCTTTCAGAAAGTTTGAATTATGTTTGGAAGCGTGGGATATCATCTTGGGAAGTGTACGAAAAAGGATATGTTTGTCGGGCGTCTGTGATGCACTCCAAGAGTGTTCGAAAGTAGCTGTTTTTGTATTACATGATCAAGGTCTTCGGGAAGCGATCTTTTCGATCAGATTGTACCGATGGAAATTATGCTTGAAATATTTTCAGGAATTCCCAGATTTACACATTTCTCAAATCGTTTGATGGTGTGTTTTGATTAGGGAATCGAAGAAAAAGTCAACCTTGGAGGAGCGTCTGCGAGACGCTCCAGGGGTTGCTGAAAGTTATAGTTTTTGCACCGTATGATGGTGGGTTTCAGGATGCGATATATCCGATCGAGCCATATCGATGGAAAGATCTATGAATGAGCTTTCGAGAATTCCCTGATTTACGCATTTCTCAAGTTAGTTGACGGTGCGTTATAACCAGGGAATCGGGAAAAAAGATAATTTAGGCGGAGCGTCTGTGAGACGCTCCCAGGGACCTTTATCGAGTCATGAGCATTTAATGTTGTAGGGTTCTCCTCGGGTTAAACAAGGGTGTATGGTGAAACCCCTTGCTCGAAATCCCTGGACGGGTGCTGTTTCGGGGCATGTTTGGATTGCCAGGGGTAAGATGGTCATTTTGGCCAGGATTGGCTGGAAATGGTTAGGAATGGTTTGGTGTGTTGTGTTAAGCATGTAAGGTTGTTCAGGGTTAATTTTGGGGGAGTTTTTTACCACTCGGCGGGGTTTGTGCGGTGCTGAGGTGTTTAGGGGCAAAACGGTCATTTTGACCGGAGTGAGTCGAAATGGGACCGGAATTGGACCGAATGGCGTGTGAGGGACGCTTAACAATTTAGTAACATTTTGGAAAGGTGAACTTATCGTTTTAGGAAATTTTAAATTTTCCCAAAATGTGCCTGGAGGCCCAAGGGGCAGGCTTGGTCATTTTTCACCGAGTCGGGCTAGCAGGCGCCGGTGTTAACCTAGGTGTTGGTTCCCGAGACCGCCTGGTCTCGGAAAACTACCTGTGCGGTGTTGATCTCTAAGAATGCTCGATTTTAAAGAGCTACCTGTAGGGGTGGTGTTGGTTCCTGAGAATGCTTGGTCCCAGAAAACTACTTGGAAGGGTGGTGTTGGTCTCTGAGAATGCTTGGTCTAGGAGAACTACCAAATGACGGACATTCTACGTTGACGAGCTAGCGGGCGCCAGAAGTGATTCGTCTAGAATTTGATGAGGCGTTGGTTCCCGAGATCGCTCGATTCCGGGAAGCTACTTGGATGACGTTGGTTTCTGGGGCTGCCCGGTTCGGAAAGCTGCCTGGTATAATGGTGCTTATGGCTCCAGCGGGTCCTTATGGGCCCGAGAAGTGACCAATTGGTTGGATTGGAGATCGAAAGGCTTATCTTGAACCTACATGCGTTGCGATGTTAGAAAACTGAGCCCGGTCAGGCCAGAGATTGTCAAGCGGGCAAAAATGGGGTGCTTACACCCGTTAATCCCATAGGTACCTGTGTAGGGGGCGAATCTGTCTTAATAAGAGAGTGTGCAACACTCGACTTGATCTATCTTTTATTCCATTATTGCCTATGAATTGTTTAATATGTCATGTCACATTATTGCGTACACATTAGTCATTATTTTTTAATTTCACTATATTATGGCTACAGTTTATATGGAAAACATTATACAATATTTTTTCAACAAAACTTTAAGAGGGGGACCATTGAGATAGACTAGAGAGCCACCGACCACATGAACAAGGTTTGCGATTGCATTGGGAGACAAACACTAGTCCTGTCCTGCAAAAACCAATTACTTCAGCATATATAGGTATTTCAGAAATCAGTAGAAACTAAAATTAAACTGTAATCTCTGGCACTATTTGATTGCCGATTGTTTAACTTTCTAGTCATAATTGCTCGCCACTCATGGTTTGAAATGCATAGCTTGGAAGTTGGAACATCCAAGGTTGTTTGGAATAATTACGATTTATCTCTTTGTGGTTTAAACGAAAATCAAATGACATCCTTGTGGTTTAAAAGTGAAAATATAACTTTTTGTGATTTAGACTTAAAAGTAAAATGGATAAAAACCGTTACAGTTAATGACGTTTCTATCACAAAGGTATTTTTGTCATTTTACTGCTCTAAAATGGAATATCAAAGAGATAATTTTACATTTTTATGTCAAAATAAAATATTATCATTTGTAAGGGCATTTTTGTTATTTTATCAAATTTATCATGATTCTATCTACTTTATAAATAAGTTCAAACTATAAATGACTTATGTGTTTACTATTAAACAATAAAAAAGTCATTTATTTTTTGCTTAAGACAGAAGAAGATAAAGTGTAATTACCCAAAAAAAAATATATTCTCTTTGTTGTTGGTCACCGGTGGCAATGCCGGATATTTGACCGAAGCATGATGAACAGCTGATGGCATTGGCAACCGTTACGAGGTGTGGGAGGTTTAAAAACTGAGACAGTCAAATGAATACTATGGAGTTATCTAAATGGAGTTATCTAAATTTTAAAGACACGTTTTAAAATTGCTTTATCTAGTTATACAAAGCATTAAAAATTATAAAAATATAATTTTTAACCTTAAAAATATAATTTTCAATATATTATACGACCAAACAAGTCAGCTTAAAATGTGCTCTAAGAATACATGTTAGATCATTTGAAAAAGGAGTAATATTGACCCACACTTCGAAACGATGAAAATACCGAATTATTCTCCCTTTATTTATCTGTACGTATATAAAATATTTTGTTTAATTGCCTGCGCATTCAAAAGAAAAACTCTTCTCCGTAATAGATAAACCATGCTTGTATTTACTTCCCAATATCTTTACCAAAGCAACAGAAATTCATGCAGTTTCCCTGAAAATTGGTAAGAATATAGGTATGGTTTATCCTAACTAAAGAACATTAATTTTCCAATTTGCAGTGTTACTTGGAGAGCTCGGCTCTTTCACTGGTCGAAGTACACCTTGACCTCTGTTGTATCATATATAATTGCATATGTAATGGCTTGTGGTTCCATTAGTCTTACCATTTTCAAACTTGAGGAAGGGAAAGAAAGTGGGAGAGATAAAAAAAAATGTTATTTGAATTTTCTTTTCCTTCCTCATTTATGAGCAGAGAAAGGAAATAAGATAACTGTATTCTCTTTCTTTTCCATTATTTTTTTTTGGAGCTCCAAACAGGGTACTTGAGTATAGTTACAACTGTATAGTCACAGAATCACGGGCAACAGAACTTTACTCTCAATTATACCATCCAGTGTGACTAGTGGTGGAGCTAAAAAAATGGGTTGAGGGCAATCAACGCTAAGCCAGGATTTGATTTGCCTTGAGCTATGTTAAAATTTAATGAATTATAAAAAAAAATACAATATGTATATGCAAAAGTTATATAGACCAAATAATTCAACAACTAATATATAATAAAAGTGTACATAAATAGGTAAATATTCAAAAATATTCATGAAAAAGCACCTATTAAAGTTGTGGTTGATGGTTCTTCATCGATTAAAAATCATCTATTATTGAAGCTGAATCGATAAGTTTAGAAATTTCTTTTTCAAAGTTGTGACTGAAGATCATAGGAGTCTGCTCTTCTTTTTGTCTCTCTCTATCGGGTTTGTACTATGAAAAAAAAGTGTGAGGTCAAAGCCTAATTTAATAGGGTTAAATGGTTTTTTTTAAGAAATTAATAAAAAAAAATTTATAATTAGACAAGAACATGAAACGTTTTAAATAATTTTTTAATGGTTAGACCGCAGTTCTATTTCTCTTATAGGTCACTTTTTTAATGATTAATTAATTAATTTAGTTTTTATTGAGTTTAAGAATTAAAATTAAAGTGGACTGTGTTAGATAATTGCGCTGAACAATAGAATAAAAAGTATTGAACTAAAAAATAAAAAGAGATGGACTGAACAATATTGAGATGAGCTAAATTTAAATATTAAAAAAACTTGAACATAAAAAATAAGGGTTGAGTCGGACTCCTCTAAGCTATAGCCAAGGCGGTTTGGCATCCCTTTGCCTTTGAAGGTAATCGCTAGCACAATTAGTTGTTGACTGTGTTGGACAACCACAACTATTGTTATCAGCCCTCGTAAGATATTATAAAATTATTTCTATAATATGTATAAAAAGAAAACAACGATTTATGACAAGAAAAAAATAAAAATGAAGGACTTCAATTCTTCTTTTGGCGATCAGTTGGGGATGGGATAGCTTACACTGAGGCGAGAAGGGACCTTGAAAGTGCACACAACAAAACCAGGCTCAAATCGGTTGACTCGGATGCCTTTCCGCGCAAAAACTTCGTAAAAGTTGGACTCGACGCCGGCGCGATGAGGATGAATAGGGAGTCGGGATGCGACCTCGGACTCTTTCTCAGACATTGCTAGATGTCCTTTGGCTTTTTCCATATCTTTGCAGGCTTCCTCAAACCTCTCTCTCTCTCTTGTCGCCAGTCGCTGTAGATCAAGTCAACAGAAACTAGTGTGCTTGCACACTTAAACAAATGGTGTGTCGGCCGAGCAGCGGGTGGTACAAGCTCTCGGGTCCCATTTCAATTTGCTTTTCATCTTTTAAGTTTTACAGCCACTTAGGAATTTGGGAAAAGGAAGGGCGAGAAGAAAAATCACTGTTTTTTTTTTCTGTTTGAATTTACTTAAAAAAAAAAGAAGAAATTTTTTTAAAAAATTAATTTATCTTTTTTTTTCTTCTTTTTCTTTATTTTTTTATTTTTTATTTGTAAAATTAAACAAAAAAAAATACTTTTTTCTAATTTTTCCTTTTTATCCCTTTTTGTTCCTTCCTTCTCCTCTTTTTCCCAAGTTCCAAACAAATATTAAGATCAGGCATCTAAACAAAAACACGTCCACGTGTCTTTGCTTCACCAGAGATATTTTGAGTCATCTAACTATGACCTATTTCATGTGAGCGGTAGAGAAAGAATATGTAGTACTCTAGGAGTACTAAATAATTTTTCTTTTGATTGAATGGTGTTCTTAGATTGTAAAATAAATTAAGCTACTCGAGCTCGACTTATTCAAAACTCGTTTGAGATCGGCTTATTATGTAAATAAGTCAAGCTTGAACACATTTAGGAGGTCGTTAATTTTTTGATCTCGATTTGATAAGTTTATATACACTTAAAAATTCAAGCTATTCGAGCTTGTCTTGTGATCGGTTCGATTAAAACTCGTTTGAACTTGACTCGAAAATTAAATAAACCAAGTTTGAACACATTTTCAAGTTCATTAACGTTATCAATTTAAGCTTGAATAATCTATGTTCGGCTTGACTTGACTTGTTTACAGCTCTCACATGAACTAATATACAATTGTATAAGAATCTTAGCCCATTCTCATTTTGGACCAAACTTATCTATTTCTCAAAGTCAAGTCTCTTGCTTGACTAATAACTAGTGTCACTCCGATCTAAACTTACTTAGGGCGAGGGACTTATTAAATATATAAAAAAATAAAAATAATACCTAAATTTAAGAATGCTAAATTCTCATGTAAAAAATTTCCCCCTTCCATTAGGGGCATGCTGGGTTTCCGGTGGTTAAAGGCCCTGCTATGGCCGAACCAAGCGGTCCAATCATTTGAGCTATGGGCCCAAATACCAAAAACACATAAAAAAAATATATATGTTTTAAAGAAATTTTGTAAAAAAAACTCTATTAGAATTATGTGGTAATAATTTTTTTTTATATAATGAGACAACATAGTGGTGTTTTAGTTTAAAATGAAAAGATCACTAACAATCATATTATTTTATATAAAAATTTCTGCATTAATTTGCTTGTAGGATTATTAGAACAGATGTGGGACAATTTAGAAAATTTCTCAATTCTAGATGTCATTTTTTTTTGTTTTTATTAGTGGCCAATTTTTTCAGAAATTTTAATTTTAATTTAAGGTAGGGTAAAAATATGATGACAATTAGTTTTTTTTTCCCCTTAAACTTGTCCTTTTTCTGACCATTTGCCGGAATCAAAGTTACGAAACCAAACCCCAACATAAAGGGAAGAAAGGAATGACATCATTTAAGATGAGCATTGGCCACTGTTGAATCTTCCAATTTTTTATATATTTCCAATCATAGTTGGCTCAAACCTCAATTTTGTTTCCTTCAACCACATAATTATTAAAAATCTTAATATAAAGAGAGAAAATTTAGTTGACTTATCACTCAAAATTGAAGAAACTACGGCCCTGTTTGGAATCGGTTCCGGTTCCGGTTCCGTTTTTATTTTTCGTGTTCTCGGAACCAAAAAATTTAAGAACAACTCATTTTTCTTGTTCTCGGAAACAAAAAAATGAGACCATTGAAAACACTATCGTTTTCATATCGTTCTTATTTTCGTATAAAAATGATTTCGGAAACTCAAAAAACATCTTTTTAATGGTTCCTGAAACTGGACTGTTTTCTGAAAAATTTTCCGAAAACAAGTTCCGGAACCAATTTACCAAACGCGATTTCGACGGAAACAGTTTTCGGAACTAATCTGCCAAACACGGTTTCGTCGAATTTCAGAAAACAAAAACAAAAAACTGAAACTGAAACCACAACCAAACAGGTTTTACAATTCTCTCTATTTTAGATTCTTCCCTCCACCTTCAAAAGCATGTAGATTTGCATGCTCCTTTTTATTTTTCCAAGAAAATAAAATAAAATACCCTAACGTTTTTGCAATACGTGGTCACTATATGTAATATTGTGACTGTATTCATCGCTGGTTCTCTTTTGCAATTTTAAACTAACAACCTGTTTGCAACATGAGGAAAAGAAAGGAAACTCATAATTTTGCACTCTTCCCCGTGGTTTTTATTCAAAAGGAAAAAGTCCAAAAAAATAAAAGAGAATGTTATTTTTTCTTCTCATTCTTTATTTATTCTCTTTCTATTTTCCTATTTTAAAAAAATAAAGGTTATTGTCCTTCTACTTTCCTTTTATTTGCATCACAATCAAACAAAAAAAAAGGCACTATCTCTCATTTTTTTTTCTTCTTCCTTCCTCTTTTCCTAAGTTCCAAACGAGCTTTTCAGGGGGTGGAAAAGAAATCTTTTTCCTTTTGGGTGGCTTTTGAAGGTCCTGGAATATGGTGGCAGCTGGTGGGAGGTTGTCCATGGTATAATCGTGACAAGTGTTTTAATCATATGCACATGCACTTTGTTTGGCCCGTGCCGAAAGCTGCAATGATGATTCATGAGAATCACAAGACACAAATTTTCCCTTTTATATTGGGGCTATCATTTCTTCTGTGAGATATTTGAGGGGAAAAAGCTTCAAAAATTGTATTGTTTGGGAGGGAAAAGGATAGAAGGCAACAGTTGGATTAGAAACAATAGAAAGAAGAATTAAATAAGAAAAAAGTCTCAGGCAAATGAGCAAACGGCTGGTTTTTGGAGCAAAAGGAAGGCCAATCTTTGGATTCTCAATTAGGCCTAGAGCTGCTCGCTATCCAACTTTCCATGCATACCCATATAAGTTATGGAATAAACAAAAGGAAAAATTAGGATTTCAACAATACGAAGAACTCAAATTGAAAAGAAATAGTATGACCATATCAAAATGGAATGAGGAAAAATAACACAGAAAGAACTAGAGATAGGTAAACCAAGATAATTTGAAAAAAGGTAAGTTTATATGAGAAAATTGATAACCGATTAACTTTTTAATAGAAAATGATCAACGTGCCTGAATATAAAATAATAGACACCTATTTTATATGGACCACATATGAGGAATAAGTTGTCCAATCAGGATTAATTGTCCTGATCTTATATACACAATAAAAAGTGGGACAACATAGGATTTCCAAACAAAAAAATCTACTTTTTTTTTAATTTCTTCGTTATTTTTTTTTTCTTCCATTCATATTCTCATTCACAAATTTCAAACATTTTAAAACTCAAATTTATTAAAAAAAATAAAAAATAAAAAAATAAAACAATATAAATAATTTCAAATTTTATTTTTTATTTTATTTAACAATTATATATATAATATAATTTCATATAATCTTTTATTTATTTTTTTCTTATTAATTCAATCATCACATAACACTAACAGGAAAAAATGAGAAAAGCAAGATAAAATAAACAGAGTGTGGGGACCGGGGAAAGAAGGCCAGAGGGTTTATGAAGGGTTCTTGGAATTATAAAACTCTGATATTTCTGTGTCCTTTCCCCTCATCCCGTTCACCGTTGACTGTTCACCGTCCGTTGCAACCCCAACTCCATCCGACACTCTCTACCCTTCACTCCAGCCGTCTCTCTCTAGCATGAGCCGAGCGTGCACTGCGCACCTCCGGCTATGACTCTCGAACCCCAAACCAAACCTCGCCGCCTCTTCACCTGCCACCGCCACTCGGCCGAACCGGTCACCGGGTTCTGCGCCTCATGCTTGCGAGAACGCCTCGCCGGCCTTGATTCTTCCGCTCAACCGGAATCCTCCTCCTCCACCTCCATCACCACCACTGCCGCTGCTTCCGAGTCAATCATTCTCAGTACCTCTGGCGGCGGAGGTAAAGCGAGCAGTGGCCGGAGCAGAGCCTCCGCTGCTGCCTCCTGTTCCCTTCAGCTGGAGCTTCGCCGCTGTAAGTCGTATTCTGCCAGCAAATGCGGATCCTTTTCTGGCGTATCGGAGCCGCGGCGGAAGTCTTGCGATGTTAGGGCTCGGAATACACTCTGGCATCTTTTCAACCTCGACGACGAAGAGAATGGTCTGAATAGAGGAACCGAGGTCGAATCGAAGAACTTAGGGTTTTCGGAAGTTACAGGTTCGGCGTTCGAGTCACGAGTAGTGGTCGAAAATGGAGATAAAATTAGGGTTTCTGAAGATACCTTGGGACAAAATGTCAATGTTAGTGAGCAGAGAGTCGAAGAGTTTGAAGAAGAACAGAAAACGATGAAAGAGCACATAGAACTCGAATGGCAGAGTAGGAAGCGCACAGGGAGGGATCTGAAGGACATTGCGGGAAGTTTCTGGTTCGCGACGTCGGTTTTCAGCCAGAAATTGCGAAAATGGAGGCTAAAGCAGAGGGTGAAGAAGCGCGGTGGTGGTCAAGGAAGTCGCAGCCGCGGTGGCGATCGCGACCTATTACCGGCTGAGAAACTAAATGGACGGCAGTTGAGGGAGACGCAGTCGGAGGTTGGAGATTACGGATATGGACGGAGATCTTGCGATACGGACCCAAGGTTTTCGATTGATGCTGGTCGTATGTCTTTAGATGATCCAAGGTTCTCTTTTGATGCTCCCAGGGCTTCCTGGGATGGGTATATGGTTGCGAGGACGATTCCCCGGCTTGCGCCGATGCTTTCTGTTATTGACAATGTGATGATGCCTCCCATTAACAAGTCTGAATATGGTGTGTCAGTTGAAGAGCAGATGAATTCAATAATCGAAGATGAGACCACTTCCGGTGGATCAGCTCAGACCAGGGATTACTGCTCGGACTCTTCATCTTCGCAGAGGCAAAATAGCTTTGATTGTTCAAGTTCTGGTAAAAGTTCCAATAAGAAGACGGTGGCAGTAGAGGTTGATGAGATGAATTCCATGTCCAAGGCCAAGGGGACTCCTACAACTGTTGATGTATTCCACAGGATGAAGTTTGTAGTCAGAGACAGAGATATGAAAGATTCGGACTTCAATTCTCTCAAATTTGATCATTCGGAGAGCTTTGAATCTGCTTCCAAGGATGCCACTTCTGTTGCAGGGGGTGATAACCTGAACGGGTTCAAGAAATCCGGTAGGTGGCGAAAGGCATGGAACATTTTGGGTTTTATGCATAGGCTCGGTGACACCAAAGATGGAGAAATTGAAGGAAATGCTGTTGGCCACCCACCTGGAGATTGTATCAAAAAACAGAACGGGGAGGCCGGTGGATTAGTGAATGGGGCTTCCAGTGGGACGCTTGCCCGGAGTGGTAGTTGTGTTAGCTCTCGAAGTTCCAACACCATGATCGGATCCTACCATCGTTCATTTAGTGTTGCTGAGACCAGAGGCTATGGTAAGAAGAGTAGGGAAGAGTCTGCCTTGGAGAGAAACCGGATTGCCGGGTATTCGCCAAGCAACTTTGACAATGGGTTATTGCGGTTTCATTTGACTCCATCATGGAATGGTAGGAGGAAATCTGGAACCAGCAGGCTAAAGAACTCACATTCTATTGCCAGGAGTGTGTTACGGATGAACTGAACTCAAGGTACACTCTGGTTGTTGTTCTGTGGATTGTAATCTTGTAAAGACATATTTATGTGTTTCTTCATGTTTGGACGAAGGCACAAAATATTGTTACTTTTCTGCACTTAACATGCTTTTCAGTGATGTAATAATGGAAGATTTAAAATTTCCCGACAGGTGTTGTTGACTATGAAAATTTGATGGCAGTGTTGTTTACAGTATGCATTAATGAAACCAACATATTACTGCAGATGTGTTCAAAGATGTTATAGTTAGGTATCCCATGTTGTTTTATTTATGATCTTGTTTGTTGCGGATGGAAATTTTTTACGCTTGCAAAGAGTTAATTTTTGTCCACGATGGATGGCTTCAAAATATTTGGTAGTTCATGATCTTGTGGTGTAGAAAGTATGATGAGAATGTCGGTCATAGTAACTTCTTGACATTTTCGGATGAGATTTCTGAATGTTCTCTGAAATAGAGTATTTTTACCATCAAGTTCTTTCCCCCTCCTAAATGTGGAGGATAATGAGATTGGGAGAGTTTTCATACTTACATACATGTACATATAAGTATAAGGTGTAACATAAAGTTTTCATTTGATAATGTGGAGCATTTGATTTTATTTGAGTTTTCATTTTTAGTCCTATAAAGTTTTGTATCTGCTTATTTCTCAAAAATGGAAAAAAATGTTGTGTATCTGCTCAATGTAATTTGTCTAATGTTTAGAATCAGATTAGGAGCAGCGTGGGTGAGAAAAATAATCCAGTCTTGTAACTCGAGAAGTTTTTCTTTTTTTCCGCGTGACTTATCAAAATTCTGATAATCACCTGTAATGGCAGATTACAGTGACCAGCATGCTTCAAATACATACATATATATAGACGTTTATAGATGTCTACATGTATCCTTAGAAGTTTCATTTCATTTTATTTTATTTTATACATATTTAGATGTTTAAATACATATATATAGCTCCTAAGTCCTAATCATTGATTGTGCAAGGCTGTTGTGGCCAGTGCCTCACAGGGCTTATGTTTGGACCATTCTGTCTTTAATACATGCATTGTTACATGGTAGCAATCTGAAGGGAACTGCCAACTTTTTCCATAGCACTTTGGAAACTGAAAATTTGGAAATTTTTAGCACTGGGGTGAATAAATTTTGGAATCTAGTATGGATATTACCTGGAATAATTCTGAGAATTTCCGGGAAATAATCTGTCTTTTGAGAAGGGTTTTGAGTGTTTAGAAAATTAGCATGCATTGCAGCCTCATGTTTATGTGGAATAGTTTGCAAATCATTTGCAACTTGGATAATCTGGAAATATGTGAAATATACAGGGAAATGTTTGGAAATTGTTCGTTTGACCATAGAAATCAGCATAAGTTCAACAATTCTAATAACTAGGCCTTGGGCCTCTGCTTTTATATGATCTATTTGATCCCTTGAGATTGGTTTGAAATGAAAGGGTTGGGAACACATACTCTGTCAAATTGTGGATTGTTGTACGACATACTGGTAAATCATTATGAAGCTGGCTTCTCTGTTATATTCCTGTTCAACAGATAGGTGAAAAGGTCCAAATTTTTAGTTGAACGCAGGCACAATTAACCGTTGTGCCCACTGGATAGAAATTGCAGAATTTCGGGCGTATGGTAACAAGCTGATTTGAAAAAGCTAAGGTTGCGTAGTTACAAAATTACAAAATTGGAGTAAGTTGTATTTTCTTCTCTCTCAGATGTTTAAGTTTCCGAAGTAACATTCTCTCTTCAAGAAACATCTACAGAATGTGAGAATGCCCGGGAAAATTGTCTGAAGATAAAAACAAATTAATCAGGCTATCAATTACATGCTTCAGAGCCGAATTTGGACAAAAAACGAAACGCTGACGTTTCATTCTAACTTCAACCCAACAAAACTGTGCGCTTTACCTGTTCATTATCAGATTACAAACAAGCCTCTTAACCTCAACCAGGGGCTGAAAGAGCTAGTCGTGGGCTAGCATCATCATCATCATCATCTTCGCCCAGTCAAGTATCTGCTCTTCACATATTTACAACTGCTTGAGGTAGCACTATCGGCTTGAGGCCTTTTTCTAGAACTTTTCGAATAAGGGGCCTCAGCTGCTTCATCATCGTCAGTGTCAACAATTTTACATCTGGCCCTGGTCTGGATACTTATGCGCCTCGGAACATAGACATTGAAATAGTAGCTCACTATGGTCTCTTTGTGCTGGGATGGCAAACACTCCAAGGCAGGCTTCAAAAAGCTTTTACCCTGTGATATGGGATTCATTTTCACTACATACTCAAATTTCTTTTGCTCCTCTAAATTCCATAACTTGGAAACATCTTGCCCCATCTCATCGAATCTCCATCTCCAGAAGGCAGGACCCAAATTGAACTGCAGCTGGAGCCTTTTGTCAGTGATGTGGTGTTTAACGCATTCTATAAATCCGGGGGAGACACACTGGCAAAAGTCAGGCCTCCCTTTCCCAATCAAACCAACTTGGGTGTCGGGACTTCTGCCTTTGATTGGCCAAACTTGGGTGCCCAACCATCTTGAAGAATTTAATTCACTAAGACCAGTCCAATTGGGAATGTCAGCCTGGAAACGGGGTCCAACAGGAATTGCCAGTTTCAGACGATCATCATTGACGAATTCTAACCATTTTGTTGGCATTGGCTTTTTTAGTATCTGAGGCTTCAGTTGCTTTGGCTTCTGCATAATTGATGAGTTTGGATTCTTCACCAAGTAGTCGAAACAGAGCAAGGGTTGTAGGTAAACCTGGTCCCTCACAATAACTCACTAGTACTTTGCTCCATGGGTTTCTTCCAATTCAAGTCAAAGATGGTGGATAAGCCCTGAACAGACTCATGAATTGCACACCATTTTCCTGGTGAAAGAGAGAGCTGCGAGTAATTTGTTAGTTTATTTTTTGAACATCAGAAAACAGCTCTGATTGTGTCAGAGAAGCTTAGCTTCTGGTTGTGGCTGCCTTGTTCCTTGTTCTGCTCTTTATAGCTCTGACCAAAAAAAAAAAAAAACAGCTCCGAGAACTTATAGAACAGCAGGACAACTAGAGAAAATAATTAAAAGAATCATATCAGGGAGAATACTCGAGAAATTCTTGAGTCAAAACCAGAATTTTCAAAACTAAACGAATGATTCCTGCTGGGAAATTTGTATTTGTTTTTCCGAAACTAAACGATAACAGATTATTCACTAGTACCATGACAAATACTCATTTCTCTCTTTACAAAAGTCTGACGACACAGCCACAAGCCTATAACAATGATAGCCACCATGTCATCCACTCCTGAAGAGTCAAGCACAAGACCTCAACAAACAACATACTAATTTTACCATGACAAATACCCATCTCTCTTTATAAAAATCCTTCGACACAACCACAAGCCTACAACAATGACACCATGTCATCCACTCTCGGAAGAGTTAAGCACAAATCTCAACAAACGAGGTAATAATTTTGCCAACTAGGCGCCATTAAACCATGAGTATCAGCCTCCCGGATCCCATTTTGAAAACTTTGTACTCTTTTCCTAAGATGTGCTCTCTCAATTAGGCATAACGCTATTTCCACTCCAAATTTTGTTTGCATCCCCTCAAAACTTGTGGCCTTGCCAAGCCCAGGGAGGGTTGGTTGAAGCAAGAAATGGAGTAGAATTCGAAATGCCCATTTTCATATCTCTCCAGAAAATTCACCTAAAATCACCGTTCTCTTTCGCCGGTTGTGATCTCATTATCAGCCTCGAAACTGAAAGAAATGGCTAGTTTCAACTATCTCCAGGTTGGAATTCCAATTTTGCACAGACTTCTATACATTCATCAACGGCCATAAACCAAACCGTTAGATTTAAAATTTTCACTTTAACAGATTTGTGAGTGAGTTACAAAATGAAGAAAAATCGTAATATTTCAAATGGGTTTTGATTTGCAAGAAGTTTCCAAGCCTAGTGTGGGTTTAGATTTGAACGAGGGAAAAATTTATCAAACATTTGGCGAACACGATAAAATGAAACCCTAACCCTAGAATTCGATTGCGAACAGCATGTGCTGCAAGAAGAATACCTATGGGAGGTTCTATAATCTAGTAGTTGTAGCAAGGGATCGAAAGAATCATCCAATTTCTTCGGATGATATTCAAGACGGAGAGAGAGAATTTTTTTTTTCATTTTCAAGAAAAAAAGAAAAAGCTTTTGTTCAAGAAAAAGAAATTAATTTTATTAATATTTTGAAAGATTAAATTAGTCCCAACCTCCCATCTTCTCCTAAAAAAATAAAAAGTAATTATCAGTTAAATTATTATTATTGTATTATATAATTGATTCCATACTAATTCAATACTTTTAATTTTATGTTCACAAGGTGTGATTATAAGTTTTTCAATTGTGATTAACAATTATTGTGACAGATAAATAGTTTCAAAATAACAATTAAAGGCACACATAATATAATAACATTGGTAGAAGCAGATGTAGAAATAAAATTACCTCTTTTCAACTTTTTTATGATATTTTTAGACCATCAATCTTCTCTTCTATGCAAACAACCTGTTGGAAAATGAAAAAAATAAAAAGTTTAAACTTATAAAGAGAAGTAATTTACGTTCTAAAGACGTACCAAAACAAGGTAGAGCTAATAAAAATGAAACGTTGAGAGGCCTCACTAGAGATACCAACATAAATGAAGCCACCCTGAGAGCCTCTAGTGGTTTTGAGCCTTTACAAGGAGAGACCTTGAGCATATGGCATCACCGTTTTAAGGAGAACAATGTTAGTATGAGGTGCTTGATAATAATTTCTATTAAATGATGATGTGTAGTATGTTAATATATTAATAATTTGAATTTGTAGTGTAGTGGAGAGATTTTTAAGAAAATATTCTATCAGATTTTGTTATACAGTATTTTTTTTAAAAGTCTTTCTACTATACTACAAATTCAGGTTATTGATGTATTAATACACTATGTGTCACTACATAATAAGGACTAGAGGGTGGGACAAACGACAATACGTGTGCAACTCTCTTGAATTTTTTTAAGTTTGGAGCAGTTACAAAGATAAGGACATGAGTAAGTTTGGGATTTTTTTGTCTATCTCATCCACCCCTTACATTTTTTTTTTTTTTTAAGAGGATAGGTTTTTTGTTTACTGTAATAAATTAATGTGTAAAAGACAATTTTGAATAGCGTTACACAACTTTCAACAGAGGAAGACACGAAATGGGGTCCTCCCTTTATATATTAGAATAGATTATTACTAAGCACTCAGTACTACTTAGCTATTGAAAAATTTTCTGTCAACTTAATACATATTGTTAGGCCATTTCTTAGTGGCTTAAGTTTTTAGGACAATTGGTAACGTAAATTGTATTAGAACTCTAGTTTTAAGAAGTCTTAGGTTTAAGTATTATGACCTCTCTCGTTTGTGTACATTCTATCGCTGCTCTTTCTACCTCTGTTAGTGATATAATTTTCAAGATTATCACGTCACCCGTTTGTGTATTCTCTTTTGTCATTCTACGTGTGCCTATTGGTGATATAATATTCAAGAATGTAATGTTTTGTGAAAATAGTTTGAAGAAATTGTCTCAACTAATGAACAATTGTGAGGTAATTTGGAGAAAATTTCTGAACTAACGAACACTATCCCATGGCTTTGAAACTATAGTTATCAGGAAATTCTCTCAGAGTGGAAAACTCGCTTTCAGAATATAAACGAAACTCTCATAAAATTTTAAGAGAAATTTTTAGCAAACAATTCCAAGATCTTATTGAAATTCTAATATAATTTAAAGAAACTTGTTATAAACTCTAAAAAGATAGTGGAAACTTTGTAGAAACTCGTTTCTCATAATTTATTAGTATTTTTCACTCTCAAATCCTACTACTCAACAGTAATATATAAATTTTCAATAAAAGTCTATTAATATTGTGTAACAATAGTATTTTATTTGATCATAATACTTTATATTATGGCCACGTCAAGACGCACCGTATGTATTTGTTCTAGTCTCTATCTTTCTAGAGAGAGAAAGATTAGCAAAAGTGCTAATTTTTTAGAATTTTGAATATAATTTTTTTATAAATATTATAATATCTATCGTTTTCCATTTCCCATAATCTTTTTGGGTTATGTTTCATGTTTTCATTTTTCGCTTTCGCATCTTTTTTTGGTACCTACGTTTGAAACACATGCGCCCGACTTATAAGAAGTAGACATAACAGACAAGTGTGAGACATGATATCTGGTGTGCTTGCTTCTTATACGAGAGGATGTTCCCACAGACTTCTGGGAAATTTTTCTCTCAACTAATTGCTTAAGCTGTTTAGGATCAATACCGACGTAATTGTTCTGATTTTATTAATTGGTGATACCCCATTAACAAAATTACATGGTATAACTGTTGCACATAACATATTATCTATTTGAAGAGAGTTCACCAGCATATAATTCCATATATATATTGATAATGCAGTAAACTTGTAAGGTCGGTCTCCAAGCCGGCGGTGAATTGCTCCGGTGAATTGAGAATGGATGAAAGGGTAGGGACATTGGTGTGGCGCCTGCCAAGGACCTTCCGATGGCAAAGTTAGTTTTCTGAAGATATTTTAACAGAGTTTTGGCTAGGGTTTATGTTTGCATACCTTATTGGAGAAGATGGACTTTTCCTTTTATATAGGTAGGCGTCGTGGTAGCTTTAGGAGGGCTTTGCATGCACGGAGATAATGGGAGATGGTTGTCTCTCTGCATGACAGCATGGCATTGGAGGGCCAGACTGGTGGGAGGATAGTGGGGGGAGTGATTGTCCAACCCCACACGTGGCACTCCCTTAAGAGTGTGTCAGAGCGGGAAAGGTGACTACCTCTTGCTACACGAGAAGTCTTGGAGTTGGGAGCACGTTATTATGATTGGGTTGTCAGTGATGGCCCCCACTGTCATGACAGGTGGGAGAAATGATCGGCACCATCCCACAAGGTCTACTCGGTTGTGTTGGGCATGGTCTGCTCGGTCGTACTCGATTTAGCTGGAGCTCTTAGGGTTGATCTCCATTGTTTTCTTGCTCAACATGTACCCTGGGCGCCATGTCCTCGATATAAGCGCCAGTCAGCCCATTGCGGAGAGTCCTAATAGGTCCTCATCAGTTGCCCCCAATTCCTCTGAGTATCCCAAGCGTGGTTAGGGAAATTTCTAATGGCGAGTGTCTCTTCGTAAAGGTGGAATGCATTTATGGCGCCGTAAACGCATTTATAACTAAGGCTGGCAATGAATAAATGCATTGATTGACGTTTCGCCACGTGGGGCACGCTCATTAGTTTCCAAAATATGATGTGACTTGTGGACTGCCAATCGTTGGATCTACGGGTCGATGAGCCAATCTAGGTCGTTGATTTCAAAAAGGAGGCTTTTAGCTTAGGTGGTTACACCATTTGGCTTTCACTTTGCATGTGCCATACTTGGAGATTTCCATACGACTCTCCAGATTTTCTGGTTCGCTGCTGTCTGCTGTGTCGATTCGCAATTGCCTCAAAGGATTTCCTGCGTTGCTTGGTAAGTTTCTTTGTTGTAGCTTTTAGCTTTTACGTGATCTTTCCTGAGTCAGTATTTTTGAGCACTCGTCGAAGGGTTTGTGAACGATCTTTGAGTCGCTTAGGTGGGTTTGAGAACTGGCTGGGGTAGAAGTCAAGCCTAAGAGAAAAGGATATCTGATAGGAACCATGGACGAGAGAGACATCAAATTTTGAGAACACCTCTTATCAAGATTTGGTTAGGGTTAGGCTCGAGGCCCCTAATAGTTCATTAGTAGGTCCTTCTGAGGCTTCTGGGGCTTCTGGAGGGAGAGTGGCCCCTGGATTTAGGACTGTGGTGGTGCTGGGAGTGAGGGAGTTCAACTTTACAGCGAAGGGGGTGTCCTCTGTGATGACGGAGAAGTGGATGAAGAGAATTTGGAAGGAGTACCAGATGCCCCCTTCACTGCGCTATAGGATTTCGAAGAGGGGGGAGTGGGCCTACTTTGCTCGTCCAGGGAAAATTTGTGTGTATGAGGCCGCTCTGGCCTATGGCCTTAGATTTCCCATCCCTGCTCCTATCAGGGAGATCATGGGTGCTTTGGGGCTGGCTCTAGGTCAGCTCATGCCTCATATTTGGAGGATTTTGGTGGCGTGAGCCGTGCTGTGGCAGATGAGTAGTGGTGGCAAGGATAACCTCACCGTTGATGAATTTCTGCGCTATTACAAGAAGTCTGAGCTTGAAAGAGGTGGTGGTACTTCTCTGCTAGGAGCAAGGGCATCGTTTTGGTAAAAGGGCTGCCCTTTTCCCACAAAAAGTGGAAAGACAAGTTTTTCTTCATCTACGGTGATGGCTGTGAGAGCCAGCCTTGGGAGCTAGTGGATGAGATGTTCATTCGGGTTTCTCGAGCGTGGGGGAGGCCTTTTAGGAAGGGTACACTCTTCAACCTTGGTATTTTTCTCTTTTGTTGTTAGATTCTTAGGCCTGTAGAGTACTGACTTAGGTTGCTTGCTTTTAGCCCGTGTTGTCCCCACTTTGAGTGAGACGTTGAAGGAGAGGGTGGACCGAGCTATCAAGCATGGTGTTACCGACGCCTGTGCCTTGGTGAATGTCAAAAATCTGAGTATGTTCTTGTTGGGCCTTAAGCCTACAGATTACGCTCTAAGGTTAGAACGCGCAAGGAGTGAGTACTTTGTGTTTTTTGTTTAACTGTAGCCTGTTGTGTTCTGAAGTCTATGCCTCGTGCTTTTTGCAGATCAAGGGGTTAAATTGCCTGAGGATGAGGAGGAGACAACACTGAATAGAAGTTTTCTGAATAAGACCAAGTTGATCATAGAGGCCGACCCTCTTGCTCCGGCCAAGCGGTTCAAGTTGGCATTTGGTCACAAGGTCCATGCCCAGGCGCCTGCAGAGGGGAGTAAGGGGAAAACGATAGTCCTTAAGGATGATACTCGTCAGTTGGTTGACGTTCCTCCTCTTACTGAGAAGACTTTACCTCCACCTCCCCAAGTGTCCGCCATAGTTACTACTGAGGTACCCCCAGCAGCTGCTCGACCTCTAGGGGATGTGCCAGTCTTTCCCCCCTCAATTTTTGAGAGTGCTAGCAAGGCGACGAGAAAGCTGAAAAGCATCATTTCCTCTTCGGACACCAGCAAGTTGTCTGCCCTGGCCTTACCGATACTGGAGAAGGAAATTTGCCAAGACCTACTGAAGGTATGGGAGTGTTTATTTGTGCTTGGCGTTTTAACCTTCTATGGTCATGTCGCTTCCTTTTCAGGCTGTTAACCTTTTTTGATCGTGTCGTTTCCTTTTCAGGTTACTACCAGAGTAATGGTCCTTAGCGGCAGATTAGTGGACTTTGAAAGGCCTTCGTGGAGGAGAAGAAGACTTCTGACCAACTCCAGGCTAAGTTGAACATAGCCCTGGCAAAGGTGAAGGAAGCTGAGGGCAAAGTACAGTCCCTTTAGAGTGATCAGGCGAAGCTGAGGCGAAACTGAGGGCTAACTTCGAGAAGGAGAAGGCCCAAAAGGAAGCCTGTTAGGAAAAATTGGCAGCTGAGAAAGCTGCCCTGAAGGTTGCCCATGATCAAATTACAATATTCCTTACTCGGCTAGAGGCTGCCAAGAAAAAGGCTGAGCAGGAGTATATGAATGGGGCAGAGTGCCAGACTACTTTTGCCCAGATCTATATAAATGGCTTCGAAGAAGCCAAAATTCTGGTTACTAAGGCTCATCACAATCTGGACCTGTCTGCGATTGAGCCAATGGTCGAAGATGATGCCATCTCTCAAGCACCATCGAAGAGCAAGGCGCAAGACAAAGAGAGGGCAGAGAAGGATGATGCCCAGTCTAAGACTGCTGCTTAGTCAAAAGCTCCTGTGGCCAAGTAGATCCCTTTTTGTAAGTTTTTGCAGTAGTCTTCTTCTTTTGCCTTTGCAATGATTTTCATGATGTAATACTGCTCTGGCTTTTGTAATCTAACTTTTATGAATGAAAAAGCCCGTTTTGCCTCCGTTGTTGTAGTTTTGCTTTAATCTATAGATTTTGTTGCCTTTCAAGAATAAACGAACTCTTATTAACGAATAAACCAATAGATTAACAAACTTTTATTTGGTCTGTTTTGAAATTTGGCAAGTGTAGGTAGTCAGCAAAAATGCAAGTGTATATAATAAGCGTGGATACTCTGGTCGGTAAGTTGTCATGGTCAGGACCTTTTGTTGCGTGAGTTTGTAGATTGGGCATACAGCCTCTGGGCTGCGTAGGACTTTGTCACTTTCACATGTCGAGTCTGCTTGCTCGGCCTGGGCCTGAGCATGACTTTTGGTGCTTTAACTTGTAGATTGGGCATAAAGCCTCTGCCTAGGCTTGAGCAGGACTTTGTCGCTTTCACAATTCGAGTTTGCCTGCTCGACTTGGGCCTGAGCAAGACTTTTGTTGCTTTAACTTATAGATTGGGCATAAAACCTCTGCCTGCTTGGCCTGGGCCTGAGCAAGACTTTTGTTGCTTTAGTTTGTAGATTGGGCATAAAGCCTCTACCTGCTTGGCCTAGGCTTAAGTAGGACTTTATTGCTTTCACATGTTGTCTGCCTGCTCGGCCTTTGCCTGAGCAGGGCTTTGTTGCTTTAACTTGTAGATTGGGCATAAAGCCTTTGCCTGCTCGGCCTGGGCCTGAGCAGGACTTTGTCGGTTTCACATGTCGAGTCTGCTTGCTCAGTTTAGGCCTGAGCAGGGCTTTATTGCTTTAACTTGTAAATTGGGCATAAAGCCTCTGCTTGCTCGGCCTGGGCCTGAGTAGGACTTTATTGCTTTCATATGTCAAGTCTGCTTACTCGACCTGGGCCTGAGCAGGGCTTTGTTGCTTTGGTTATTATTTTGGTTAATGCCCTTACAAGGAAGACGTTAGGGAGTTTGCAAACAAAGAGAATTATAGGTAAACTCAGAAAGTTGTAGATGAACTCGCGATTGTAGAAATAAGTTAGGATAAATGTAGGCAAACTTCTTTATGATATCAACTGCTCACTTTTTACAGTAGTAGCACATTAAAAAAAAAAAAATCACTTACATATAATACTTCTTTAAGTGCTCAGCATGCCATGGGTGGGGCAGTTCTTTGCCTTTCAAGCCCTTCAGTCAGTAAGTTCCCTTTTCTAGTGAAGCCTATCACCTCGTAAGGTCCTTCCCAATTTGGGCCGAGCTTTCCTTCTTATGCAATTTTGGTAGACTAGTTGACTTTCTTCAACACCAACTCTCTTGGCTTGAAATCCCTCAGGTGTACTCGACTGTTGTGGTACTGACGAATCTGTTGCTAGTATGAGGCCACTCTGATTGTTGCCTGGAGCCCTTTTTCCTCTAGTAAGTCCATGTTGACTGCTAAGGCCTCGTCGTTTGTCTCTGGGTTGTAGTTCTGAGTCCTGGGGCTGGAGAGGCCAATTGTTCTACTGGTATGACTGCTTCAGCCTCGAAGGTGAGGGAAAAGGGGTTTGGCCGATGGAAACCTGCTCGGTAGTTTTGTAAGCCCATAAGACACTAGGGAGCTCCTCCGCCCATAACCTTTCATTTTCTCCAGCTTGGTCTTGACGATCTTTAGTAGAGACTTGTTGGTAACTTCCACTTGTCCGTTAGCCTGAGGATGTTCCAGCGAGGAGAAATAGTGGCTGATCTGTAAGTTCAAGCACAACCCACTGAACTGCTTTCCTTCAAATTGCTTGCCGTTGTTGGTAATGACCACTTTAGGTATTCCGAAGTGGCACACGATGTTCTTCTAGAGGAAGTTAGTCATTTTCTGCTCTGTGTTGGTGGTGAGGGCCTTTGCTTCGATCCAATTGGTGAAGTAGTCAATGGTTATCACAGCGAACTTGTCCTAACCCCTGCCTAGGGGCAATGGGCCCACAATATCGATCCCCCACTTAGTGAAGGGCCACGAAGTTTGGATAGAAGTTAGCTCCTGCGCAGGCTGTCTTAGACTTTTGGCAAACCGCTGACACTTGTCACACTTTTTCACAAACTCCTGTTCTGAGGATTTTCCTAGCCAAGGACCATCCTCCAGAATGGTTGCCACAAATGCCTTCGTGAACTTCCCTTATAATGTAGGTGGCTTCTTCTTCGGTATCACATTTGAGAAGGAGGGTGGTGTGCCCTCGTTTGTATAGGACGCCATTAAATATCACATAACGGCTGGCCTTAAATTTGATCCTCCTTGCCTCCAGCTTGTCTTCTGAGAGGGTGTTGTATGCTAGGTAGTCTCTGATTGGTTTAGCCCATAAGGCTTTTTTGTCCAGCATATTGACTTCTGGGGTTTGAATGTTCGACGAATCAAGAGTTTCCAAGGGTACTTTGGGATCAAGTTGCTCTGAGGATGCTATTCTTGCCAACCTTTCTGCTTCCTCGTTCTCCAACCCGGGGACCCTTTGTAGTACTACTTTTAAAAACTTTCGGACCAAGTCTCTGGCCATTTGGCAGTACTCATTCATCTTCTTCCCACTGGCTTCGTATTCCCCTTGGACCTGCTCGATTACTAACTGCGAATCTCCCCCGACAGTTACCTGTTTTGCCCCTATGCGACGACTAATTCGAAGCTTAGCGATTAACATCTTGTACTCTGCCTCGTTGTTGGTGGTAGGGAATCAGAACTGGAGGGCATACTCCTTTTTTTGTTCATCGAGGGTTACAAGAAAAACGCCTACCTCGCTTAACTGTTTGGTGGAGGATCCATCAACATTTAACACCCAGTTGTTCTCTGCGTCCTTCATGTCGGGTTGGGTGTCTGGGTGGATAGTAAATTCTGTAATGAAATTTGCTGCTGCTTGCCCCTTAACGACTATTCTTAGTCTGTACTAAATGTCGAACTGACTAAGCTCCACTGACCATTTTATGAGCCGACTAGAGGTTTTAGGCTTGTGTAGTACTTTCCTAATGGGCTGATCCATCATGACCATAATCGTATGAGCTTGGAAGTACGATTTAAGCCTTCGCGCTGAGTTCACCAAAGCGAAGGCTAGTAACTCCATCTTCGGGTATCTTTCCTCGGCCCTCCTGAGCGCTCTACTTGTGTAGTACACCGGCTTTTGGACTCCTACATCTTCTTGCACAAGGGCTAAGTTCACTGTTGTTGTCGAAACGACCAAGTAGAGATAAAGTTCCTCCCTTGTGACTATTCGGCTGAGCAGGGGGATGGAGCCCAAGTACTGCTTTAGCTGTTGAAAGGCTTCTTCACACTCGCTCGTCCACTAGAATGCCTTCTTTAGAGTTTTGAAGAAGGGGAGGCATTTGTTAGTTGATCTAGAGATGAATCTGTTTAGGGCTGCCACTTTACCTGCTAGCCTCTGAACATCCTTTATCGTCTTCGGGGCCTGCATGTCCAGTATAGCCTTGACCTTTTCTGGGTTTATTTTAATGCCTCTACCATAAACCCCAAGAACTTCCCCGAGGCTACCCCGAACACACATTTAGCCGGGTTTAGCTTCATGTTGTAATGCCTAAGGATTTAGAAGGTTTCCTTCAAAACCCCCAAGTGGTCGACAGCTCATTTGCTTTTCAGCAGCATGTCGTTCACATACACTTCCACGTTTCGTCCTATCTGGGACTTGAACATTCTGTTGACCAATCGCTAGTAAGTTGCCTCAGCGTTCTTCAGGCCGAAGGGTATCACTTTGTAGTAGTATAATCCTTTATCGGTGATGAAGGCCGTATGTTCCTGATCTTGTTATGCCATTTTGATCTGGTTATACCCCAAGAAAGCGTCCATGAAGGAGTGCATCTCGTACCCGGCAATAGAGTTGACCAGAAGGTCAATGGTAGGTAAGGGGAAGCTATCTTTGGGGCAGGCTTGTTAAGATCAGTGAAATCCACTCACATCCACAATTTTTCGTTCGCCTTCTTCACCATTACCACATTCGAGAGCTAGATTGGGTACTGTGCTTCTTTGATAAACTTGGCTTGGACAAGCTTTTCCACTTCGTTTGCCACGGCTACGTTATGCTCAGGTGCGAAGCTCCTCCTTTTCTGCTTGACTAGTCTGGCCTTAGGTGAAATGTTGAGATAATGGGTGATGATCTTGGGGTTGATACCTAGCATATTTTCATGGGTCCAAGCGAAGGTATTAGCATTATCCCTTAGGAAATCTCGTAGCTCTTACTTGAGTTTCTCAGGAGCTGTGGACCCGATTATTACAACCTTTGGTAAGTGTGGGCTGTCGACCCGGCTGTACTGTGGATGGGGACTTGTTCTAGCTCCTCCACGGGTTCCCCTCGCCTTACTTCTTCCTCGTCTCTAACTTCCAATTCTTCTATCACGAGGGCCTCTTTACTGGTGTCTTCTTTGAGGGATGCCAAGTAGCATTCTCTTGCTGTCAGTTGATCGCCCTTTACCGTTCCAACTCCGTGCTCTATAGAAAATTTCAATTGTAGATGGTACGTGGACTTGACCACCTTAAACTAATGCAGGAACGTACGCCCTAAGATCACGTTATAGGCCGAGGGGCAGTCCACGACCAAGAAATTGACCAGCTTTGTGCCTTGTTGGGGGTCGTCCCTTAAGGTGACAGGCAACTCAATGAAACCCATGGGGGTGACCCTATCTCTAGTGAATCCCACCAGGGAAGAGGTCAAGGGTTTCAGTGCCTCCCTCTGTGTCTACAACTGTTCGAAGGCTCCCTAGAAGAGGATGTCAGCCGAGCTGCCATTGTCGATTATGATTGGACTGGTTCTAAAGTTAGAAATAATGGCGTTAACCACCAGGGCGTCATCATGCGGGTGACTCAGCTCTGCCGCTTCGTCCTCATTGAACACTATGTCTAGAACTTTAGATTGAGATTTCTTGCTCGATCTGTCTACTGTGAAGACCTCTGCCTGTTTGGCTTTCCTGGCATAGTTATTTCCGGCTGACGAAGACTCGCCGCCCCCTCCAAATCCCTTAGCAATGACCCTTATTTCTCCGATCGGGCGCTGGTGTGTTGGGGCCTTGTTCGGGCTCTTCCTTTCTGTTGTTCGTGCTTGATCTTGTTCATGGCTAGCAACATACCTCCCTAAATGCCTCTCCTTGATCAGGTTCTCTATCTGCTGCTTGAGGTTGAAGCAATCATCAGTATTGTGGCCGTGGTCTCTGTGGAATCGGCAGTACTTCTTCCGGCTCTGCTCTTCTGGGGGGCCCCTTAGCTTCCCAAGCCATTTCAGGTCTGGGTTGTTCTTGATTTCATTTAGGACGTGTTCCAGTGGCATGGTTAGGGGGATGAAGTTATGTTCTAAGGCCGTGAATTAATTTTTTGCCTGCTCACCCCCGGTTGATCGGTCGCCCCTTGACACCTTCTTGTCTTGGTCGTCCTTACTGTCAGATGACCTCTTTTTCTTCTTCGATCGGGAGTTGGCGCCCTCATCATGCTCCCTTTGCACATTCATCATATCTTCTGCGTTCGTATGCTTCTGGACTCTAATTATAAGGTTTGCTATGGTCTTCGAGGGCTCCTTTTAGCGCCAGGGGGCTCCTTAGCTAATGAGAACATGAACTTGTGTGTCCTGACCCCGCTCATAAAGGTGGTGACGGCGACCCTGTCATCAACATCATCCACTTCAAGGGTTTCCAAGTTGTACCTGGTGACAAACTCCCGAAGGGTTTCATTCTTCTTCTACTTCACATTAAGTAGACTTGTTGCTGGTTTCCTCTGCCTCTGGGCTCCAATGTAATGTCAAACGAATAGTTTGCTGAGCTGAACGAAGGAGTTAATAGTGGTGGGTTGGATCCGATTGAACCACACTCTAGCTGCTCCTTTGAGAGTGATTTGAAAGGCTCTGCACATGATCTCGTTTGGGACGGCTTGTAATTGCATCAAGGCCTTATAGGTTTCTAGATGATCTAGTGGGTCCTTAGTCCCATCAAACATCTCTATAGTTGGCATCTTGAAATTCAGTGGTAGGGGGACTTGTATGACCGCCTGAGTGAACAGGGAGTCGGTTCTGTTCACCAACTCTTCGACGCTGTTGGGAGTGCTGGTCTTTACTGCTTCCATAACTTCGGTCATCTGGGCTTGGAAGGCTCTGAAATGCTCATCCCAGGCTAGGGGGTTGTCTACTCTTTTTCCTTCAACCTCGGTGTGTTGGGGGTGATGTTGCAGGTGCAAACCAGGGGCCCGACTTTGTGCTTCCTTCAGTTGGGCTTTGCGGTTTCGGGGCGGTAAGGCGCCGTCAGGGGGTAATGCACCACAACCTAGAAAAATGGGGTCTTCATTCATAAACCTGATGGTGTGGCTTTTTCCTCCATTTTTTGGTTGAACTCGAGGGGGTTGGCCTCTTCATGAGGCAACAGGGAGTCGTTGAAGCAACTCCTGATTTCGGGTGATCAGCCTTTACACATTGGCCATCATATCGGTCATTTGGGTTTCGAGGGCTGTAACTCTATTATTATTTTGGTCATCCATTGGTTGAGGTATGCTTGAAGTGTCGGACCTGGTGACGACTATGAAGATGGAAACAATCGTTCCCATAGACGGCGCCAACTGATAATGCAGTAAACTTGTAAGGTCAGTCTTCAGGCCAGCGATAAACTGCTCCGATGAATTGAGAAAGGATGAAAGGGTAAGGAACATTGGTGTGGTGCCTATCAAGGATCCTCCGATGGCAAAGTTAGTTTTCTGGAGATATTTCAATAGAGTTTTGGTTAGTGTTATGTTTGCGTACTTTATCAGAGAAGATGGGCTTTTCCTTTTATATAGGTAGGCATCGTGGTAGCCCTAGGAGGGCTTTGCATGCATGGAGATCATGAGAGATGGTTGTCTCTCCACGTGGCAACATGGCAATTAGAGGGCTAGACTGGTGGCAGGATAGTGGGGGGAGTGGTTGTCCAACTCTACACATGGTGCTCCCTTAGGAGTGTGTCAGAGCCAAGAAGGTGACTACCTTCTGCTACAGGCAAAGTCCTAGAGTTGGGAGCACGTTATCATGATTGGATTGTTAGTGATAGCCTCCACTGTGGTGACAGGTGGGGGAAATAATCGACACCATCCCACAAGGTCTGCTCAAACATGGTTTGCTCGATCGTGCTGGGCATGGTCTGCTCGGTCGTGCTCGAGTCAACTAGAGCTCTCAGGATTGATCTCCATTGTCTTCTTGCTCGAAATGTACCCCGAGCACTATGTCCTAGATATAAGCGTCGATTAGCCCATTACGGAGAGTCCTGATTGGTCCCTATCATATACGATGTTTTTTATTTATTTATTATAGTAATGCCATGGCGTACCAGAACCAATAATAGATGGTAAAATTTATCATTTAATGAGTGTGATTTAATAGTAAGTATGCCAACGGCCTTGTTTATTTGATAATTTTATCATCAAAAGGTTAAAACTCATCAAAACAAATTGTTCACTATTTCATCTAATAAGGTAAAGGTGCCCCATCTACGATTTAGTTTAAAGATTTAACTCACATTCTTCCTTACCAGGGCTTTAGCCATCTATTGAAGCCAGAAAGAAAAGTCCCATTAGGTGGTGATGTGAAATTTTCAAGGATAATTATTGAAAGGGACTGCGAAATAGTCTTAGACCCGCTATAGTGCATACGTATAATATAAAAAATTATGATATGATTAACATAAACTAATATGAGTGATTAGTATTATACTTTCGCGATTTTTCTACTTTGATGTCAAACAACAAGTATGATATTTGAGATCCTTTTGTCTTGATCTCAAACACCAACTGCTCGAACGTGACCTTTTGATTTCTACTGTCATGCCTTACTTCATAGAGAGTGGCTCGTAGTTGCTGGAGTTTTTCTCTCTCTACAAACGTGTATATAAAATTCTGATTAAACCCTAGTTGCTTATGGAACACGTATATATATAGGTTATAGCAGTGGCCACAAAATCAGTATGGTTAGGGCTTTATATGCAAATAAGAATTCTTAATTCAACCCGAAATAATCCCTATTTACTTAAATTATAATTTATATTATTAAATAATTATAATTGTACTCCTATCATACTTGAAGTTATATTTCGATCTCCAAGTTATTAAATACTTATTTATCTTCCTACGTTAAGATCACAGATACCTGTCTATTAAATTAAATTACTGATAATTCAAATTTAATAGACTATTTAATTCATTGAGAACACCTTCCTCAATGAGGTATTATCAATTCCTACACCAGGACGTGGATTGTATCAATAATTAATATTCACTATAAACATAATGTTATCATCTAACTCACTGAGTTTATTGACCGATAAATAATCTTACTTTTATTTAAATCAAAATAATAAACACTATATGCACGTGTTTAATAATTATATTAGGATTAAGAGTATACGCACTCATAATAATCATGAGGCATCAATTGTTTTATATAGTTATAAAAATAATTACTTTAATATGGTCCTATTAAACCTTGTGGTGCAATCCTTATGATGGTGTATCCAATTTTATCTAAGGCCGTGAATGATAAACTTATATTTCATAAGAACCGATGATCTAATCTTCCATGTGTAAGCCGTACTATACACACCAGATTATCTATTATATAAGAGACACATATGCACAATCATTAAATAAATAATACAAGACAAACATTAAACAAAATTATTAAAAACCAAAATTATTAAGAAATACTAAAACCATTAGACAAAACTTGTCTTTTAGTATAAATTCATAACAATTATAAAAACACAATTATGACTCAGTATGACTAAATGCTTCTAAACTTTAAAACATGATATATTAATCTCTTGAACTATTAATTTGTATCAATCAACATATTTTGTTAGCAATATGTTAGCAATTTGTAAGAAGATTGGATGAAAAATTAATATGTGGCTTACATGTATTCACAAAAGTATAATTTTATACTTTAGTTAACTTTTTCTTTTTGTGATATTGTATAGTGATTGAAATGCCCATTGAATTTTCTTTATATTTACATGTCATTTTAAGAGGTATTTCAGTTGGTAGATAATTATTATAAAAAGAGAAGACCAATTTAGGTATAAAACCATATTTTCACCCTAAATTACATGACAATTTTCACTCACTTTCCTATTAGATTGCTAGCAAAAGGTATTGATTGATTTAAATTGAAAGTTCAAGAGGTTAATGTGTCACGTTTTAAAATCTAGGAGATTTAGTGATACTGAGACAGTTTTATAATTATTCCAAAATTATACTACTACATTCATGGACGAAGATAGGGGTGGACCAAGGGAGAGAGTGGCCACTCCAATCTTCAAATAAAAAACCATGTTTTCACCCTAATCTTCAACAATAATACCAATATTCTTATTCTCTCCCTGTTCTTGGCCCCCTCAAGTTGAAATCCTGCTTCGTTAACGATTCCATTATTACATAATTATGTCTTAAACTTGCAAATCATACCACAAATGTATTATGAATTTATAACCAAGCTAGTCATCTATACTATTATTAAAAACGCAACACTCCATTTTGGTGATAATTTGTTATCAAACAATATTTCCTATTTTATATTCTCTTTTGGTTTAATCAAAAGGATTGAAATTTATTGTGACTTACTAATATGGATTTAAAAACTTGTATTGAACCTAGAGGGGCGAGTAGGTTCTTAATTAATTTTAAAAACCTATGTATATGCAAACCATTCAAAACATGCCCAATAAAATCTATCACACAACATGCCAAATCAAAAGACACAAATTTTTTTCCGTGGAAACACTTTTTAAAATAATCATGAGACCTAGTTCAGTTTTAATTAAGCACTGTGCAAAACACAAAGTGCCTTGCAACTCTTTCACACTTATTGAATCTACAGAGAATTGAACTTTACAACTTGTACCGTACCAATTGAATCCACAACTAAATTTTTGTCCCACTTGATCCTCCACTTAAATCCACAATGAAGCCTACGTGACTTAAATTACCCTTTTAAGTCACTCTTTACTCTTCAAGAATGATGACAAAGGTATGAAAGAAACCTCTTAAAACTTTTAAGAACCTTTTTTCAAGTTGAGGGAAGCTCACAAACTCTTCTAACACTTGGTTGGATTTTTTTTTTTTTTTTGTAGCTCACACGTCATGTATAGAGATGGATTGAAACTTGTATTTATAGAAAAAACCTTTCTTTAAGTGGGGTAAAACTGCTAGGAAGCCTCTCATAAAATCCTATGATAGCCTTCCATTGATTGGAGGCTGTTGGCACACATTTGAAGCCTTAAAGTGCTTAGACAAGTGAAAAACCGACTTAGCTCTCTGTAGCGAGCTTCCACTGATGTCCGACTTTACGACTATACGTTGATCGAGAAAACAAATGATTTATGAAATTTTTGCTGAAATATAAAGTTGTACACCTTCGAATTTTTTTTCCAACGTCACAAGAAATAGGTCAATCCAATATCAGAATAAAAACTTAAGGCCAAACTACGGAGACTGTCTCAAATCTCTCATACGCAACTTTTTTGCAAGGTGATAGTGCAATATAGTGTGCTTCTCCACTATTTTGCTATGTAGTTAGGTGTCCTATAGTCAGCTCTAATACTGTGTTTGAAACCCAAATTTATTAAAAAAAAATCAAGGAAAAAAAAAAGTAAGGAAAAATAGAACAAAAATATAATTTCAATTTGTTATCTTTTCTCTCACATTTTTCATTTTTTTTTTCATTAGCAAATCTTTGATCTAAACACAACCTAAGTGCCACACACAGTGAGTTTGTATAGGATGGTCGAGAAAACTTGGAGCCTTGAATCCAGCTTTGTGCGAGCGCTTTTCTCTCTGTTTTGCTATGAAATGTGGGCTTTTGGTGGGCCTTTGCCCGTGCCTTCATGGAGATCAACCTCTCATCTATCTCCCAAGTTCTTTTTTTTTTTTTTTTGCTAAGTAAAAGGGTAAGTAGGAGTGACTAATATACTTACCTGCTTGGACGTGACCATAGTAACTCCTACTACACTGGGCTCTTCAGAAAGGAATGAGTCGTAATTGAATCTAGCCCCACCAAGATACAAGCTTGTAGAGGCTCCCCGTCGTAGCATTTATCTCCCAAGTTCACGTTCTTTTAGTTTGCATCTGAGTGACTCCGTGAGAATCATATTTGTTGTTTTTATCATAAAGTTTGTTTCTAGTTAATTTAGAGTTATAGCACTTTGGGATGGACATTGATCAGGTCATGCCAGATTTACATTAGAAATAATTTTTATCAGGCCTAAAATTAAATTTTAAGCTAGCTCAAAATGAATATTACATTCTCAAGCCTGCTCATTTAACTCAAAATCTATTTAATAAATAATTTTTTTCTGCAATCTTTAGTAACAATAAATCTAATTAGAAATCAATGTTACTATAAATGAATGTATTATTTTATATATGTTTCTGGATGAACCAAATCGGGTTTCAAACAAAATTTTCAAACTCGTCTATTAACATAATTGGGCCTAAAAAATGTTAAACCCAATAATAAAGGAATGGGTTTGGGCACGCCTAGCGGACCATTAGGTCATGACCATCCCAGAGGCACAACACATACCCGTTACTGATGCCACTGGTTGCAAGTTAAACAGCTCTTATATTTGCCCCAACATGCAAGCTCCAGTTTTACGAGTTGGGCTTCTCGTACAAAAGGAGAAGGTTGTGTAGTTACAAAATTACAAAATGACATAATTTTTTTTATTTTTTATTTTTTGAGAAGGGATCAATAACAAGTATAGGTCGCAAGGAGTGAAGCGTTAGCGGGGTGAGAGAGTAGTAGACTAAATTTTACAGAGTTAAACCGATAGGAAGAACAAATATTATCTGTTCTAAGCACCACACTTCTGCTGCAAAATGATGAGCATTGGGCCAAGGCCCTGGTTAATGACAGAATTTATATATCTATTGAAATTATGATATGAGTTTAATTTTGATGTATTGACAGTGTATAAGTTTTTTACACAAGTGGACACTAAAATGTGACATGTGTCCATAAGTCTTGGTTTTTTATGCTTTACTTAAATTCTAAAAGACACATATCATACTATGATGCTCTACTTGTATAAAAATATATATTCTACAAAGTCAGTGATCCAAACTAAACTCTTATGACATTTTGTACTTTTCTGCATGAACTGCTTTAGTTATATTTTCATCTCTCAGAGACGATGTTAAACTTTCCGGAGAAACATTCTTCATGAAACATCTATAGATTTTAGGAATGCCCAGGAAAATTGCCTCAAGATAAAAACAGATTAATCATGGCTCCCAGTTACATTGTACAGAGCTGTATTTGGACACAACAACAACTGATAAATGGCAGGCCAAAAAAACAAGATCAAGATATAACAAATTTTAAGCTGACTTTTCATTCTAAGTTGAACCCAACAAAACTTTGTGCTTTGCCTGTTCATTATCAGAGAACAAACAAGCCTCCTAGCTTCAACTGGGGGGCTGAAAAGAGTATGAGATAGTCATGGGCTAGTACTAACAGCATCACCTTCGCCAAGTCAAGTACCTGCTCTTCACAGATTTACAGCTGCTTGAGGTAACACTACCAGCTCGTTACTTTTTCCGTGAACGTTTGGAATAGGGGGCCTTATCTGCTTCATCATCGTCAGTGTCGACAAATTTACATCCGGCCCTGGACTGGATGCTCAGGCGCCTAGGAATATAGACGTTGAAGTAGTAGCTCACTATGGCTTCTTTGTGCTGGGATGGCAAACACTCCAAGGCAGGCTTCAAAAAACTTTTACCCTGTGATATGGGATTCATTTTCACAAGACACTCAAACTTCTTCTGCTCCTCTAAATTTCATTACTTCGAAACGTCTTGCCCCATCTCATCAAATCTCCATCTACGCCTTGACCCAAATCAAACTGCAGCTTTGGTCAGTGATGTGGCGTTTAACGCATTCTATAGATCCGGGGGAGACCCATGGCCAAAAGTCAAGCCTCCCTTTCCCAATAGAAACAAATTGGGTATCTGGACTTCTGCCTTTGATTGGCCAAACTCTGGTGCCCAACCATCTTGAAGAATTTTTCTGGTGAAAGACAACGTTACAAGTAATTTGTTAGTCTTTTTGTTTTTTTTGAACATTAGAAAACAGCTGAGATATTTATACAACATCAAAAGGATAACTAGAGACAACACTGAAAAGAATCCTATAAGAGATAATAAAAGAGCAGGGAAATCCAACAAGGTGACCTTAACCAAGATAGTGTCAGCAAAAAACCTAGACCACTTCCAACTACCATTTTTTGTCAAAAACAAGAACTTTTCAAAACCGAATGAGTGGTTACCTCTGGTAAATTGTTTTTTTTTTTTTCGGTGAGGCAAAGTGAACTAATAATTATCAACACGTCCAACTCTGTCCCATGTTAAATGGGTTTAGATGCAACTATTCTACTAAATGAGTTGTCATTGAATTAGTAATAAAACATTCATTTATAATTGTGCTTAAAGGGTTCATGTACCGAGCTCATTAAATACCCAATTAAAATAAATCTAAACAAACCCATTACCCAACTGGACCCAATCTTGTTTCAATTCTAATCAATAACATCAGATTTGGGCTATGGCAAACATTCGCCAGACGATCGCCATGAGAACGAACACGGACCACGGGAGACAAGCTGTCCAGACATTCGACCGATCGATGCACATCCATTGAAACCACGATCGGAAGCTGTGTAATTGTCTTGAGTGTGAGAAACGCTGCACGCGAATTTGTTCCTCTTGCTCAAGAAAGGCTCTCCTTCATCTCCCATGACGATTGACGATTTTAGAGAGAGAAAGAGGTTGGGGGACAAATGATGGGGTCTTTTAAAGCTGTTTGTATGAGTAAAATGTATATATATAGAGAGAGAGAGAGAGAAATTTTTCTCTCAGTTATTTGGCTTAGTAGGAGAGAAATTTTTCAAAATGTTCACACTCTAAAAATAATTTCATTATGCAAAGAAATTTTGAAAGACAAATGTTAATTCAAATTTATGCACAGCATTAATGTTCAATGTAAAAAAAAATGCAAAAAAAAAAAAAATTCATTAACTTTCTCTCTATTTTCTTATCAACCAAACAACAAATCTTAAAAAAAATAATTTTGATAAATTATCTAGCTGGCCCATGATGTCCAAGATTAAAAACAAATCTTAAAAAGAGTTGAAAAAATCTCATCTACCAAAGAAAAAAAATTATATATTGCAAACGGGTTGATTTTGGATTAATGGGTTCAATTTATGTCCAACTAAGTCTGTTTAAATTCAACCAACCTTTTAATTGAGTGTATTTAAGTTAACTCATTTCAACTCGTAACCCATAAACACAATCAAAATCTGCCCTTTTGTCACCCCTAACTAACACCATGACAGATATTCATTTATCTCTTTATGAAAACCCGAGGACACAGCCATAGCCTGCAACAACAATAGCCACAACATCATCCACTCCCGAAAGAGTTAAACTCAAGCTCTCAAACAAACGAGTTACTAATTCTGCCAACTAGGCGCCATTAAACCATGAGTATCTGTCTCCCGGCTCAACATTTTGGAAACTTTGTACTCTTTTCCCAAGACGTGCTTTCTCAATCAGGCATAACGCTATTTCCACTCCAAATTTTGTTTGCATTCCCTCAAACCTTGCGGCCTTGCCAAGCCAGGTAAGGGTTGGTTGCAGGAAGAAATTGAGTGGAATTAGAAATCCCCACTTTCATATCTGTCCCGAAAATTCAACTAAAACCGTCCTTCTCTTTCGCCCGTCGTGATCTCATTGTTAGCCTCGAAACTGAAAGAAATTGCTATTTTCAACTGTCTCCGGATTGGAATTCCAATTTTGTAGAGAATTCTTGTATACACTCATAAACGGTCTTAAACCAAACCGTGAGATTCAAAATTATCACTTATCTCACAGTTCATATTTGTGAGCGTGAAACTAATTGAAGAAAATCGTAATTTTTCAAATGGGTTTTGATTTGGCAGAAGTTCCCAAGCCTAGGGTTTAGATTCGAATAGAGAGAAAAAAATTATCAAACATTTGGCGAACAATATAAAGTGAAACCCTAACCCTAGACTTTGATTGCGAACGTCGTGTCCGCAAGAAGAATATCGATGGGAGGTTCTATAATCTAGTAATTGTAGTTAGGAATCGAAAGAATCATTGGATTTCTTCGGATGATATTCAAAACGGTGAGAGAGATTTTTTTTTCTTTCCATTTTCACGCAAAAAGAAAAAGCTTTTGTTTAAAGAAAAAGAAAATTAATTTTATTAATATTTTGGAGGGATTAAACTAGCCCCAACAATAAAATAATTTATTTGTTAAATTATGATTATTATTTCATAATTATATAATTCAAACTTTAAATTTTATGTGCATAAGGTGTGACTATAAATTTTTAATTGTGAGATTATCGTGACAGATAAATAGTTAAATGTACAAAATAATGTAATAACATGAATAGAGGTAGATGTAGAAATAAAATTACCTCTTTTCAATCTTTTTATGATGTTTGTAGAGTATCAATCATCTCTTATATGCAAACAACGTGTTGAAAAATGACAAAAAAAACAAGAGTTTAGACTTTTAATTTAGATTCTATTTATATTAAAATGAAAGTTGCAAGACCTCACAAGTTGGAGCTACTAAAAATGAAAAGTTGAGAGGCCTCCCTAGGCATACCACATTGAATGAAGCCACCCAGAGAGCTTGGGCAGATGACATCACCATTTTAAGGAGAACCACAATAATTTGATGTACATTGTTAGATTCCTTTTCTCAACAACTTAAGGTTTTTGGACAATTGGTGACTTAATATTATATCAGAACTCTAATTTTCTAAAGTTTAAGTCTCATAGCCTGTATGTACTTTCTCTTTTGTAAACTCTTCTGTAGCACTTCGTGCACTTGGTGGTGATATAATGTTCAAGAATGTCACATCACCCATTTGTGGAGTCTCTTATGCCGTTGTTCGTGTATCTATTGGTGATATAATGTTTAAAATTGTCATCACCACTTTGTGGACTCTCTTACGTGGCTCTTTATGTAACTATTAGTGAGATAATATTTAATATGTCACATAATTTATGAAGTAGTTTAGAGAAATTGTCTCAACTAACAAATATTATCCCATGGGTTCAAAACACTTGCGCTCGATTTATAAAAAATAGATATAGTAGATAAGTGTGAGACCTATTATCTAATGGGTTTGCTTCCAATAAGAGAGGCACATTTTCCCATAAACCTATGGAAAATTTTTCTCTCAACTAATTGAGAGCTATTTAGAATCAATGTCTACTTATTTGTTATGATTTTATTGATCAGTGATACCATATTAATAAAATGACATGGTATAAATATTGCACTCAATATAATTCAATCTCAACGATGTTTTTTTTTTTTTTAATCCTAGTAATATCACGGCATGCCAAAATGAAAATTTTATCATCTAATTAGTCTGTTTTAATGGTAAGTATGCCAAAGTCCGTAGTAAAAAAAAATACAACCCATCAAATCAAATTGTTCACACTACTTTACCTACTGAGGTAGTGGTGCATTCTCTTTCACTAGGGCTTTGGCCCTCCATTGAAGCCAGAAAGAAAAGTCTCATTAGATGGCAACATGAAATTTTTATTAGGCCACTTCGATCTTCCCAGAAAAAACCCGGTGTTGTCCCCCTAATCTTTAACAGTAATATCATTATTCTTATTCACTCCTTGTTCTTGACCCCCCTCAAGTACATTCTGCTTCGTTATAGATTCCCTTATTACATAATTATGTCTTACCCTTGCAAATCCTAGAACAAACGTACTATATATTTATAACTAAGCTATTCATTTATACTATTATGAAAAAGACAACCCACCATTCTGGTGAGAATCTGTTATCAAACAATATTTACTATTCTTTTATACTTTCTTTTGATTTAACCAAAAGGATTGAAAATTATTGTGCCTTACTGATATGGATTTAAAAACTTGTACTAGACCTAGGGTGGGTAAATAGTTTATTAATTAATTTAAAAAACCTGTTTGTATGCAAACCCATCAGAGTTCAAACACATGTCATGAACAGATAACAAAATCTATCACACAACATGAGCAAACCAAAAGATAAAACATTTTACCTGAAAACCCTTTCGAAAATAGTTATGGGACGTAGTACAGTTTCAACTAAGCAATATGTGAAATATAAAATATAAGAATACTTTACAACCCTTTCTCACTTACTGAATTTATAACTATAATTGAACTCTACAATCGTACCATACCAATAGAATCCACGATCAAGTTCTTGTAGCATTTGATCCTCCAGTGAATCCACAATGAAGCCTATGTGACTTGAATTATCCTTTAAATCATTCTTCACTCCTCAAGAATGGCAATAAAGATATGCAAAAGACCTTTTAAAACTTTTAGGGTTAATTACATTTACACCCTTGTATATCAATTTTCACTTCAGGATTTTCATTTTTAATTGTAACAATTAGGTCCTCGCACTTTTAATTTGTTGCAATATCAATCTTTTTTTTTAAAAAAAAAATTGATAGAAAATTCACATATGATAACCAAATGGCATTTCCAAGAGACAAATATGTAAATCTAACATTTTTTCCCCCCAAAGTCTGAAATATATTCCATGTGAGTTGAATTTGAAGTTTTTACATAAAGCCTAATCACATTATATGCATCAAAAAGTTGATTATACTCATGATTTTGAAGTGATTTAAGAGGAATTTGTGGTATAGTATTAAGAAAACGTATGACGTACATCTTTGCCTTTTGAAAAATGTGAATTTTCCATCTATTTTTTTTAAATAGAAGTTAGCATAAGATTGACATTACAATAAATTAAAAGTACAAACTCTTAATTGTTACAATTAAAATTATAGTATTTGAAGTGAAATTTAGTGTAAAGTGTAAGAGTACAAAATATAATTTACCTAAACTTTTAAGAACTTTTTTCCAAGTTGAGGGAAGCTCTTGTTGACATTTGGTTGGATCTTCTTTGTAGCTCACACATCATGTATAGAGATGGATTGAAGCTTGTATTTATTGAAAAAACATGTCTTAAGTGGGGTAAAGCTGCTGGGAAGCCTCTAACAAAATCCTATGATAGCCTTCAACTAATTGGAGGCTATTGGCACAAATTTCAAGACCTAAACTACTTATACAAGCAAAAAACTGATTTAGCTCTCTATAGCAAGCTTTCAATGATGTCTAACTTTGCAACTGTGGGTTGACCCAAAAAATAGTCGATTTAGGAAATCTTTTTGAAATTTAAAGTTATATATCTTTGAATTTTCTTTTCAACTCCAAAAAAAAACAAGTCAATCCAATCTCATAGTAAAAAGTTAGGACCAAACTACTGAGACTGTCTTAAATCTCTTATACCTAAATTTTTTGCAAGGTGATAGTGCACTATAGCGATCTTCTCTAGGTCTCCACAATTTTGCTATGTGGTTAGCATGCCATAGTTAGCTTTAAGTGTTATAGCGAGGTTTTACAGAATGCCCGAAAGAATTTGAAGCCCTAAATCTAGCTTTGTGTGAGGGCCTCTCTCTCTCTTGCTTTGAAATGTGGGATTTTGTGGCCTTGTCTATGGCTTTGTGGAGATCAACCTCTATGATCTCACCACTCTCCCAAGTTGGTGTTCTTCTAGTTTGCATGTGTGTGAGAAAGCTGAGATCACATTTGTTATTTGTATCATATAGTTTTTTTCTATTTTATGTAAAGTTACTAATAGTCTCATGCTAAAAAGATGGAATAGTTTGGAGGCACCAAGGGATGAACATTGGTTGGGCGGGTCAGACTTACACTAGAAAAAATTCTTATTGAGCCTAAAATTAAATTTCAAACTGGCTAAAAAGAAATATTGCATTCTAAACCCGCCCATTTAATTTAAAATTTTTTAAATAAATAATTTTTTTCTCTAAGAATAATCTTTAATGGCATAAAATTTAATTGCATGTATATGTTAAAATAAATAAATATATTACTTTACATATATTTTGCACCCGGGCCGGATTTCAATCAAAATTTCTAAGTTCGTCCTTTAACCTAATTGGGCCTACAAAAATCAAGCCCAATGACTTGGGTAGGCCTAGTGAATCTAGGCCCATGGCTATCCCTAGGGCCTAGGGGCACAACACTGTTACTGATTCCACTGGTTTCAAGAAAAACAGCTCTTATATTTGGCCCAACATGCAAGCTCCAGTTTTACAAATTGGGCTTCTCGTACAAAAAGAAAAAGCTGTGTAGCTACAAAATTACAAAATGGCAGAAATTATATATCCATTGAAATTATGTCATTTTGTACTTTTCCGAGTGAAATGCATTTTCATCTCTCAGACATACTAAAATTTCCGGAGTAACATTCTTCAAGAAACATCCATACAATATAAGAATGGTCAAGGAAATTATCTCAAGATAAAAACAGATTAATCATGGTTCCCAATTACATGGTACAAAGAGCTGAATTTGGACACAAAAAAACTAGTCAATGGCAGGCGAGAAAGCAAGATCAAGATACAACACTTTTAAGCTGGCTTTTCATTCTAAGTTGAACCCAACAAAACTTTGCGCTTTACCTGTTCATTATCAGAGTACAGACAAGCCACCCAGCTTCAACTGGGGGGGCTGAAAAGAGTAAGAGATAGTCATGGGCTAGCACTAGCAGCATCATCTTCGCCCAGTCAAGTACCTGCCCTTCACATATTTACAACTGCTTGAGGTAACAGTAACACTATCAGCTCGATGCCTTTTTCGAGAACATTTGGAATCAGGGGCCTCAACTGCTTCATCATCGTCAGTGTCGACAAATTTACATCCGGCCCTGGTCTGGATGCTCATGCGCCTAGGAATATAGACATTGAAGTAGTAGCTCACTGTGGTTTCATTGTGCTGGGATGGCAAACACTCCAAGGCAGGCTTCAAAAAACTTTTACCCTGTGATACGGGATTCATTCTCACGAGATACTCAAACTTCTTCTGCTCCTCCAAATTCCATAGCTTGGAAGCATCTTGCCCCATCTCATCAAATCTCCATCTCCAGAAGGCAGGACCCAAATCAAACTGCAGCTGGAGCCTTTTGTCAGTGATGTGGCGTTTAACGCATTCTATAGATCCGGGGGAGACACACTGGCAAAAGTCAGGCCTCCCTTTCCCAATAAAACCAACTTTGGCATCTGGACTTCTGCCTTTGATTGGCCAAACTTGGGTGCCCAACCATCTTGAAGAATTTAATTCGCAGTGACCAGTCCAGTCGGGAATGTCAGCCTGGAAACGGGGTCCAACAGGAATTGCCAATCTGATACGATCATCGTTGATGAATTCTAGCCATTTTGTTGGCATTGGCCTTTTAAAAATCTGAGGCTTCAGTTGCTTTGACTTCTGCATATTTGATGAGTTTGGATTCTATTGTTGACCAAGTAGTTGAAACAGAGCAACGATTATGTAAATAACTACTACTTGGGGAATTTTAACCCTTGAGTAACTTCTTCGAGTGAATGCTCTCCAAGTACAGTATTTGTGCTCTCAAGGATATGCTAACTATAAGCAGAGCCAAAGAAAACTAAGTAGGCAATGTATTGATCAGGTGCAGGAACGAGACCTTGGTACCTCACAGCTACTTTGCTCCAGCCTCCATGGATTTCTTGATTCGTCCAACCAATCAAAGATGGTGGATATGCTCTGTACAGACTGATGAATTGCACACCATTTTTCTGGTGAATGAGAAAGCTTCTAGTAATTTGTTTTATTTTTTTTGAACATCAGAAAACAGTTCAGAGAGCTTACAGAACAGTAGAAGGACAATCAAAGATAATACCGAAAAGGATCATATCAGAGATAGTAGTGGAACAATTCATGGAAGAGCAGGAAAACACAAGAAGGTAACCTCAGAATAGCATAGCCTAATTATCTCTGTACCAAAATAGTGTTGCCAAAATCTCCAAACAATCAAATAAATTGACAACCTAGACCACTTCTAACTATCATTCTTTGTCAAAACTAAAAATTTCAAAACTAAATGTGTTATACCTCCTGGTAAATTGTATTTTTTTGTAGCCAATCTGTAGGAGTTCATCACTAGTACCATAAGAAATACTTCACACTACACATTTATCTCTCGTCGGAAATCCGACAACACATAGCCACAAGCCTACAACAACAATAGCCACGCCATCTACTCTAGGAAGAGTTATAGTCAAGATCTCAACAACAGAGATACTAATTCTGCCAATTAGACGCCATTAAACCATGAGTATCAGCCTCTCGGTAAATTGTGTATTGAGAAACTTTGAACTCTTTTCCTAAGATGTGCCAATCTCAAATGGGCATAACGCTATTTCCACTCCAAATTTTGTTGGCATGCCCCCAAACCTTCACCCTTGCCAAGACAGGTAATGTTTGGCTGCAGCAAGAAATGGAGTGGAATTAGAAATGGCCATTTTCAGTTCTGTGCCGAAATTCACCTAAAACCACACTTCTCTTTCGCCCGTTGTGATCTCATTATCGGCTTCGGAACTGAAAAAAGTCGAGGTAGGAATTCAAATTTTGTAGAGACTTCTTGTGGACGCTTACCAACGGCTTTATACCAAGCCGTTACGTGAGAAATTTCCAATTAACTTACGGTTCAGATTTCTGAGTGAGAAGCAAATTGAAGAACATGGTAATTTTTCAAATGGGTTTTGATATGCAAGAAGTTTCCAAGCCTAGGGTTTTGATTCGAACGGAGAGCATAATTTGTCAAATATTTGCCGAACAATATAAAAATAAAACCCTAACCCTAGGATTTGAATGCGAACAGCGCGTCCGGCAAGAAGAATACCGATGGGAGGTTCTATAATCTGGTCGTTGTAGTAAGGAATCGAAAGAATCATCCACTTTCTTCGAATGATATTCGGGACGGAGAAATTTTTTTTTTATTACTTTTTTAACATTTTCGCAAAAAAAGAAAATTAATTTTATTAATATTTTTGAGCGATTAAATTAGTCTAATCTCCACTCTCCTGCCAAAAAATAAATACAAGTATTTATTTGATAAATATGATTATTGTTCCGTATAATTATATAATTGATTCAACAATTATTCAAAACTTTAAATTTTATGTTTATAAGGTGTGACTATAAGTTTTCCAGTTGTGGATAAAGATTATCATGACAGATAAATAGTTTCGAACCAACAATAAAATGTATAAAATAATATAATAACAACAGTATAGGAAGATGAAATAACAAAAATTACCTCTTTTCAATATGTTTATGATGTTAATAAACCATCAACCTTCCCTTCTATGAAACAACCTGTTGAAAAATGGCAAAGAAAAGAGTTTAAGCTTATAATTTTATAGTAATTTACATATTGCTTAAATTAATATGAAAAGTTGCAAGACCTCACTAAAGAAATACCAAAAAAAAGTGAAGCCATAAAAATGAAAAGTTAGGAGGCCTCACTTGAGAGACCAAAACAAATGAAGGCACCCTAAGAGCCTTCTAGTGGGTTTTGGGTCCTTTTATAAGGAGAGCTTGGGCATATGACATCAGCATTTCGAGGAGAAAATGTTTATTATAACAGTGACATATTTCGAGCTAATGAAATATTTACATGAACATATTGCTATCATAATCAATAAGAATGTCACATTAGTTGTGAAACAGTTTGAAGAAAATGATTCAACTAATGTACAAATATGAGTTCGAAATACACGTGCCCAACTTATAAAAATAAACATATCAGACAAGTGTGAGACCTATTATATGATATGTTTGTTCCCTATAGGCGGGACACATATGTCGTTGGATTTATTGAAAAATTCTCTTTAACCAATTACTTAAGGTGACTAGGATCAATGAACACTTATTTGGTATGATTTTGTTTGTTAGTAATACCACATCAGCAAAATAACATAGCACAATTGTTAGACTACATACATTCTTTATTTTGAAGAGAGGGTCGATCAGCAAATTGTTAAGTCATCACTTGATCCAAAAGTTTCAGATGTTAGAAAAGGATTTCAACAATGCATATTAATCTTTCCAACATTATCCCTCAAAATAGAGAGAAACAAAATACAAATCAAAAAACAAATGCGAATGAGAAGATGTTAAGTCATTATTTGACCCAAAAGTTTAAGTTGTCATGAAAGGTACCCATCAATGCATATCAAACTTTCTAACACCATTTTTCACATGCAACCACATCTGGTGAAGATACAAACATCCTCACATAAAGAAACAAAATGAAAATGGGAGGAACAAATGCAACCAGAGAGATTCGAACCTAGAACCCTTCAACTTAAAGCTTGATGCCATGTTAAGTGACCAATTTACCAGAAAAGTTAAACTATTAAAATAGCTCCAACAATACTTAGAATGTCCAATACAATAACTCGTTCTAATAATATCATGGCATGCCAAAACAAAGAATATATATACATGTATACATATTATAATTTGGATATGAATTTTAAGAATTTTTTCTGCCTTGTATATGTAGCAGTGTACTATTAATTATGTATTTATATTTATATTTTTTTATTGCAGTATCTTTTACAATACATCAATACCATGAATATTGCTAAAAATTTAGGAAGAGTCTAATAAGACTATTAAAATAATTTTAACATTCGGTATTTAATGGGTTGCCATGTACACATGGTAGGAGGAAATCTTTCTCCTTAAAATTTATCATCTCATGAGTCTGATTTGATGATAAGGGCTTGTTTAGTACAGCTTTTTTCAATCTTTTTGAATTTTGCTTGTTTGGCTTATAAGCAAAAAAACGTTTGATTTTTTTAGCTTTTTTACTTTTAACAAGATAAGATAAGTAGAAAAGCAAAAAAAAAAAAAAGAGGCAAAAAATTCTTCAAAATCTTTACTTTTTTTGCTTATAAGCAAAAAAAGGCCCAACCAAAAGGACCCTAAGTAGGCCAAAGACCTTTATTTGATAATTTTATCATTAAAAGGTTAAACTCATCAATTTAAATTGTTCATTACATTGTCTACTAAGCAAGACTAATCAGACGATGAGAAAAGGGGTTAGTTAAGTGGTTATGGCACCCCCACCCATGATTGAGACCAAGGGTTCGACTTATCCTCTTCTTTTTTTAAGACTTTGGCACTCTAATGTAGTAAAAGAAAAGAAAAAAAAAAAAAAAGACACATCATATGGCGATATGAAATTTTTATTATTCCACTATCAAATAATTATATCTTAAACTTGCAAATATTATAACTTTATAAATTTATAACCAACTAGTCATCTACATCATTATTAAAAGGCAACACCCATTTTGGTTAGAATTAGTTAGGTTTTTCTGTGTGCCTTGGTAGTACTTGGAAATACCGGCTGATGTGGTGAGTGATTAGGATGTTTGGTTTACAGGACATTTTTGGATGCACGTTAGGAGAAACAAAAGTGAAAAATGCAATAAAAAAATATAAGACAAAAAAGAAAGCAGGAAATGATTAGAAAACTTATTAAGAAGCTTTTGCGAAACTCAAATTAGACTTTTAAGAAACTTAGTGGAGATCTTTAAGAAATTCATTAGAGAACTTTGAGAAATTTAGTAGAAATCTACATGAATACTTTCATAGATACTTAGAACTTAAGGGAAAAAATGTATAAAAATTGATCTTTCAAGTTTTCGAAGCGTTTCTCTTAGGTTTTCCAAGAGTTTTTGTCAAGTATCCGAGGAGTTTCTAAAACGTTTCTTTAAAATTTTAAAATGAGTTTCGTATCGGTATTGAAAGCACGTTTTCCACTCCCAATTGAGTTTTCCAGTAATTATGGGATAAAACAATAAAATCACTTGAATCATAATTGCTTCAAACCACCGACTAGTTGATTCAGTAAGTAAGAATTCGGATTTTCTTGCTTAATATTTAGGTTCGAGTGTTTGTAGTCGTTTGGTGGGTTAAACCTACTTTTCAGCGTCTAGAGCACGCGATAGGACCGAAACTTATGCCTGACATATGTGCGGTAGGGTCTCCCACATATAATTGTATGGTGTACATGAACAATACTTCTTAACAGATATGTGAAGTAGTTTATCTATAAATCCATATTATGTAGAAAGAAAAATAGCCGCTTAAAAAAAAACAACTTTAATTGTGGAAAAACTAATGAATTGAAGAAAACTATCAATAATTTGATGTGATTTTATTCTTGGATTAGAGTAGGGAATTTGTTAGTGTGTTTTGATGTGTGCACATGGGAGTGTGTGCAATCTTCTAGTTTCAATAAATCTAACTAGGGCAAGATTAACTTACACATAGTGTAAGAACTTCTACCTACAGTCCTCTGTAGGGGTGCACCAAATATTCGTAAAATCTGAGAATCGAATTAGTCACTATGGATTTGTTTTAATTATTTTTTTAATTTTCTTTAATTTTTTGCAAATAGATTAGAGGGCCAAAGCTTTGGAGGATGGAGGGTAGAGTGAGTCAAATCCATGCCATGAGGTCGTGGGTAGGGGCGCCGATACCACTAGGCTAACCCCACTTCTCATGAGTTGGTTTAATTTGGGTCTAGCAAGAGTATGGTTTGGTTCTCAATCTTAAAATGATCAACTCGATTATTTTGGTTCAGTTTTTTGGTTAAAATTTTATGAGATCCTAACCGAACCAAATTGCGACTTGATGTTTATATGTCACAAATTTTGTATATAATATATTTTGGATGTACATCTTCAATTTTTTTTTTGCTAACTGAGTGTCTGTGCTAACTTGCGTGCACCTCGACTAATCTCGGGGTCTGGTTCTTCAATTTATTGTTCTTTGTTAGAATTGATTTGTTTTGTATATAATTTTTTTAACAATTGTGAATGTAAGATTGAGACTATTTTAAAATTTTAAATAAATAAATAAATTAGATTTTATGTAATAAAAACTGAAGTCCAAACCAAACCAATCTTGGTCCAAGCCAAGCTGAACCATGAAATCGAACCATACAGATAATATTAGCTCCTCCTGCTGCTTCAACATTATAGATTATAGTTTACTAACTTACTAACTCCCCCTCCTCTACTAACTTTCCCCTCCTTGCTAACTATACTTGTACTCCCTTCTCAAAAAAAAATAAAATAAAATAACCATTGAGTTAAATATCCACAAAGAACCTTTATACTCAATAAATTCCAAGTTGACAAGAGTTCAAGAACAATCTGATTCATATAACTCTTTGCAAGTGTAAAGCCAAGATTTTGATTTGCCCTAGACAATGTCAAAATGAACCCTCTCGGTCCATGGAAGATTGAAAAGTTAGTCTCTCAATTGTTATACTTAATGTCTTGTTAAATTTTATTACATTGAATCTTATCCCTTTATGCCCTATTATTTAACTTCAATAATAAAAAATTTCTATTGATCAAAACAAAGAATCAAACATATTTTGAATTGGTAAACAAAAGGCAGGTTTTGCACTTAACTTACTTAAAGAATGTAAAGACAACTTTTAGTTATGCACTTTTTCTTTTTCAACCAGTTGTTAGTCTTCTGTTTGTTTGTTTTTTTTTTTTTTACCTTTTGGGTCAGGAATGACTTTCTCCTTTAAGCAATTGCGGGCTGCAGAATATGAATACAGAAATAAAAAATTAGCAACTCTACCTCTCTGTTAGGACACTTTTTTAATGGTTAAGTAATTAATTTAATTTAATTTTATTGAGTTTAAGAACTAAGATTAAAGTGAGTCGTGTTAGGTAATTCGTCTACAATCAAAAGTGTTGAGTTGAGCAGTAGAATGGTTTGGGCTAAGTTGGGTAATATTGAGATGGGCTAAACTTAGATATTAAAAAATATTGGGTTGGACTAAGCAATATTAAGGTGAACCTCGTTTTTTTTTATTATTTTTATCAGCAAATCCTTGATCCAAATACAATCTAAATATCACACACAACGAGATTGTACAAGATGCCCGAGAGAATTTGGACCCTTGAATCCAGCTTTGTATGAGGGCTTTTCTCTCTCTTTTGCTTTGAAATGTGGGGCTTTGGTGGGCCTTTGACTGTGCCTTTATGGAGATTAACCTCTCATCTATCTTCCAAGTTCATGTTCATATAGTTTGCATTTGAGTGAGAAAGCTGAGATCACATTTGTTGTTTTTATCATATAGTTTGTTTCAATTTTATTTAGAGTTACTAGTATCTAGGGGTGGATATTAGTCAAGCCATGCCAGACTTACACTAAAAATAATTCTCATCAGGCCCATAATTAAATTTCAAGCCAGCTCAAAATGAATATTACATTCTCAAGTCTGCTCATTTAACTAAAAATCTACTTAATAAATAGTTTTCTTCTCTAATCTTTACTAAAATAAATCTAATAAGAAATAAATATATTATTTTATATATATTTCCGGATGAACTAGACCAGACTTCAAACAAAATTCACAAACTCATTCATTCACATAATTGGGCCTAAAAAATCTCAAGCCCAATAAATAAGGGATGAGTTTGGATAAGCCTAACGGACCATTGGGTCATGACCACCCAGGGGCACAACACATTCCAGTTCCTGATGCCAAGTTAAACAGCTCTTATATTTGCCCCAACTTGCCAGCTCCAGTTTTACGAGTTGGGCTTCTCGTAGAAAAGGAGAAGGGTGTGTAGTTACAAAATTACAAAATGAGATAAATTTTTGAATTTTTTATTTTTTTTGAGAAAGGATCTATAACAAGTATAGTTAGTAAGGAGTGGAGCATTAGCAGGGGTGAGAGAGTTAGTAAGTTAATAGACTAAATTCCATAAAATTGAAAAGATAGAAGGAACAAATATTATCTGTCCCAAGCACCCAACTCCGCCGCGAAGTGATGGGCATTGGGCGAAGGTCCTTGTTAATGACAAAAATTATATATTCATTGAAATTATGACATTTTGTATTTTTCTTCATGGAATGCTTTAGTTATATTTTCTTCACTCTCAGATGACGTTAAACTTTGCGGAGAAACATTCTTCAAGAAACATTTACAGATTTTAAGAATGCCTAGGAAAATTGTCTCAAGATAAAAACAGATTAATCATGGCTCCCAGTTACATCGTACAGAGCCGTATTTGGACACAAAAACAACTAATAAATGGCAGGCGAAAAAAACAAGATCACGATACAACAAATTTTAAGCTGACTTTTCATTCTAAGTTGAACCCAACAAAACTTTGTGCTTTACCTGTTCACTATGGATGCTCATGCTACTAGGAATATAGACGTTGAAGTAGTAGCTCACTATGGTTTCCTTGTGCTGGGATGGCAAACACTTCAAGGCAGGCTTCACAATTCTTTTACCCTGTGATATGGGATTCATTTTCTCAACATACTCAAACTTCTTGCCCCATCTCAACAAATCTCCATCTCCAGAAGGCAGGACCCAAATCAAACTGTAGCTGGAGCTTTTTGACAGTGATGTGGCGTTTAATGCAGACACAGGTAATGGCCGACAGGGGTTACGGCCCCCTAAACTTTCAAAATTCTTATTACCCTCTATAATTTTTTTAGGTATTTTCAGTAAAATTTAGTGTATTGGCCCCCCTCTAAAAATCAAGAATTTTATTTTTATTTTTACAAAATTTTAAAAATTTTACCTTCGCCTCCCTTACCAAAAATTATGCGTCCGCCACTGGATTTGGGGGAGAGCCATGGGCAAAAGTCAAGCCTCCCTTTCCCAATAGAAACAAATTGGGTATCTAGACTTCTGCCTTTGATTGACCAAACTCTGGTGCTCAACCATCTCGAAGAATTTTTCTGGTGAAAGACAAAGTTGCAAGTAATTTGTTAGTCTTTTTGTTTTTATTTGGAACATTAGAAAACAATTAAGATACTTATACAACAGCAGAAGGATAACTAAAGACAACACTGCAAAGAATCCTATCAGAGATAATAAAAGAGCAGGGAAATGCAACAAGGTGAGCTTAACCAAGATAGTGTCAGCAAAATCTTCAAACAATTTTGAAAACCTAGACCACTTCCAACTACCATTCTTTGTCAGAACTTTTCAAAACCAAATGAGTTGTTACCCCTGGTAAATTGTATTTTTAGGTGAGTTGATAGGAGACCATTCACTAACAACATGACAAATAATCGTTTATCTCTTTATGAAAACCCGAAGACAAAGTCACAAGTTAAGCTCAAGCTCTCGACAAACGAGGTACTAATTTTGCCTACTAGGCGCCATTAAACCCCGAGTATCAGTCTCCCGGCTCAACATTTTGGAACTTTGTACTCTTTTCCTAAGATGTGCTCTGTCAATCAGACATAACGCTATTTCCACTCCAAATTTTGTTTGCATCCCCTCAAACCTTGCGGCCTTGCCAAGCCAGGTAAGGGTTGGTTGCAGCAAGAAATGGACTGGATTTAGAAATCCCCACTTTCATATCTGTCCCGAAAATTCAACTAAAACCACACTTCTCTTTCGCCCGTTGTGTTCTCATTGTTAGCCTCGAAATCGAAATTGTTACTTATCTCACAGTTCAGATTTGTGAGTGTGAAACTAATTGAAGGGAATCGTAGTTTTTCAAATGGGTTGTGATCTCACCGTGAGATTCAAAATTGTCACTTACCTCATAGTTCAGATTTGTGAGTGTGAAACTAATTGAAGAAAATCGTAATTTTTCAAATGATTTGGAAGAAGTTCCCAAGCCTAGGGTTTAGATTCGAATGGAGAGAAAAAAATTATCAAACATTTGATGAACAATATAAAGTGGAACCCTAACCCTAGACTTTGATTGCGAACGTCACGTCGTGTCCGTAACAAGAATATCGATGGGAGGTTCTATAATCTAGTAATTGTAGTAAGGAATCGAATGAATCATCGGATTTCTTCGGATGATATTCAAAATGGTGAGAGAGATTTTTTTTCCTTTCCATTTTCACGCAAAAAGGAAAAGCTTTTTGTTCAAAGAAAAAGAAAATTAATTTTATTAATATTTTGGAGGGATTAAACTAGTCCCAACAATAAACTAATTTATTTGTTAAATTATGATTATTGTTTCATAATTATATAATTCAAACTTCAAATTTTATGCTCATAAGATGTGATTATAAATTTTTAATTGTGAATAGAGATTATCGTGACAGATAAATAGTCACGAAACAACAATTAAATGCACAAAATAATGTAATAACATTGGTAGAGGTAGATGTAGAAACAAAATTACCTCTTTTCAATCTTTTTATGATGTTTGTAGAGTATCAATCTTCTCTTCTATGCAGACAACTTGTTGAAAAATGACAAAAAATAAGAGTTTAGACTTTTAAATTGAAGTAATGTAGGTTCTATTTATATTAAAATGAAAGTTGCAAGACCTCACAAGTTGAAGCCACTAAAAATGAAAAGTTGAGAGGCCTCCCTAGACACCACATTAAATGAAGCCACTTTGAGTGCTTTTGGTAGGTTTTGAGTCTTTATAAGGAGACCTTGAGCATATGACATCACCATTTTATGGAGAACTATGTTAATTTGATGTATATTGTGGGCCCAATAAGAGCCAAGCGCAAGACATAACGAAGACTAGCCCAGGAGGTTAGCCATAAGATGCTGACTTAGCGGGCTAGGCCCAAGCCGATCTGATGTTAGTACCTTAAAGGGTTGGCCTAGGGATTCTAATTTAAAGATATAAAGACTAATAAGTCCAGAATATAAATCCTATTCCTAAGTGAACTAGGATAAATGAATGATAAGTCCAATACATTAAATTGACTAAGAAAGGGAGATTCTTAAGAGGAAAGTGACTCCAATTCCCAAATGAGACATGGCATTCTGAAACCTATAAATACTCAATGCACTTAAAGGGTAAGGTATGTTCACTCAAGTTCTAGCTCTTAATACTTTATTTGATTAATTGTAATTAAGCTTGCTAACTTAATCATCAAAGAGCCTCCGACCCAAAGAGGGTCGACGCATTTTCACTATCTTCTTCTCTTACAGATTGCTCATGCTCGTCAATTTGGTTCGAGAGTTCAACTAGGCCTTTCTAAAAATTTCATATAAAATTAGTGTTGTTTATGGAATGGTCTACACAATGATGAGTACTAGCTCTCTCAGAGGAGAAGTTGATCCCACCAATAGGGAGCTAGAAGACAGCCTTGATATTTGTAGTTAGGATGACACCTACCAGTTAAGTGGTCACGATGATTTAGTGTGAACTCCGAAAGGACGTTTGATCAAATTAAAGATACAAGTCCCTAGAGGCAACTAGCGGGGAAGGCAAGAAGATCTACGACAGGCTACACAATATGTCAGAAATCCAAATCGCCAAACGAACTATCGTAGGAACTTGAATCTATCGCCTTCCAGTGGCCATGTACCCAACAATTTATCGCCTCTAGCAGCTAAGCAGGAACTCTGGCAACGGGACAAAGAGATCACCCATCTCAGGTCAACAGTTGAAGCTATGAGGGAAGCGATTGCCAGTAGAGATGGGTGAGTACCCAATAGATCCCTAGATCAGCATGAAAGGAGGATGACAAATTCAAGAAACACGAGTCCCCCTACCGCACGCTTAACTAGGAGCTATGCTTCTAGTACTGGGCACTACAAGGACCGATGAGAAGATCGGTAGGCTTGGAGAAATCAAACACCGGCAAGAGATCCGGTAAGGGCCGAACTAGAGCAGCAGGATTGGGAGAAGTGGTTGAATGAGCTGTTAGACAACAAGGATAACCATTATAAAGGATGAAAAGCCTAAGATATTACCAAAAGAGCCCTTAACTAGATTGCTTCCACCCTTTTTATAGAGGAGATTGAGGCTCGCCGACCTTCCAAAAAATTCACCCCCGAAGTTTACTCTTTATGATAGGAAGACGGATCCTATTACCCATGTTCAACACTATAAACAGATGATGGCGCTATAGAGCGAGGACGAGTCCCTTATGTGCTGAGTTTTCCCATCAAGCCTAGGAGAGGTGGCTTTACGTTGGTTCGATAAACTACCATCTAGATCAGTTTCAAGCTGGAGATAACTTGTCGAGCTATTCACCAATTGATTCATAGCAAATAGCAAGCAACTTAAGGAGGTGGACTACTTGCTGACCTTACAGAAGAAAAATGATGAGGGATTACGGGTGTATGCAAGGCGCTACTGGGAGACTTATAACAAAATCGAGGACTGCAATGAGTAGCTGGTAGTTGCACAGTTTAAGATCGGACTTTCCAAAGAGCACTGGTTGAGGCAATCCTTCTTGAAAAAATCGATCACCCAGATACAGGACCTGATGCTAAGGATCGAACAGTATGCACGGGTGGAGGAAGATATTACTCAGCCAATACATGAAAAGATTGGCCAGAAAACAGAGAAGAAAGATAGGTGTGAAAGCAAAAAGCCCAAATGTGAAGAGAATAGCAACAATCGAGGCAAAAAGACGACAGAAGGGGTCAATATAGTCTTCAAAGACCCGATTTACAAGATTCTACCTTAGATACGGGATAAGCCTTTCTTCAAGTCGCCTCCAAAGTTGGGAGGAGATCCCACTGCCCGAGACTAGAGGAAGTTCTACTCTTACTATAGAAAAAAGCAATATTAGGCGAAAAACTGCCAAAATCTCAAAAATTATTTGGAGGAATTAGCAAAGGCTGGTCATCTGGACCAGTACATTGACCAGGAGAAAACAAAGCGAGAAGCCGAGCAAACAAAGCAGGAAGCTGTCCCGCAGAAAGAAGCCAGATTGGAATCAGCCTAGGTAATTAATGTCCTCCACGGATTAGCAGAGCCGACAGTAATAAAACCTCATAAATAACGAGCCGAGATCTAGAAGGCTGTGCATCTCAAAGAGGTAATGCTGTTGGAACCTTCAAATAAAAAGACTAAGGTCGGCAGCAGTGCTAAGACCATAACCTTCACTGATGATGATTTAGTTAAAGTACAACTACCGCACAATGATGCGCTGGTAGTGACATTACGATTAAGGAAAGTTCCTCCAAAGTCATGTACTATGACCTTTTCAAAAAATTGGGATTGAAAGATTCTACCCTCCAAACATCTTTGAACCCCTTAATCAAATTTAGCTCGGACTCGGTCTGGCGGCTGGGAAAAGTAACGATCCTTGTAACTGCGGGAGGGATTACTATTTAGACAAAGTTCCTCATGGTTAATGTGCCCTCCCCCTACAATGCAATCATGAGTCGGACATGGTTGCACCTCATGAAGGCCATACCATCTTCTTACCATCAGCTAATCTGCTTCCCGACCCTAGGAGGAGTATGAGAGATAAAAGGAGACTAGGTGGCAGCTAAGCAGTGCTTCTTGACAGCATGCACCATGAATGTGAAGGCGTGTAAAGTTCAAATGATGGAACTTTACGAGGATACGCCTACTATAGACAATGCCGGGCTTCTACCAAAAAACAAGGTCGTTGAGGACCTTAAGAAAGTTCATATAGATCGACATAACGAGGAGAAGTACTTTGTGCTCAGCACTTTTTTATCCAAAACTGAGGATAAATCATTGATCAATCTGCTAACATAGTACATTGAAATCTTCACCTGCACACCTTATGACATGCCAAGAATCAACCCAGAAGTAGCCTGCCATAGACTTAACGTGGAACCACAGTGCCAACTTGTGGTCCAGAAGGGGAGAAAGACAGCTACTCAACATGTGGATGCAATAATCGAAGAGGTTGATGGCCCCTTGAAGCAAGGGCAATAAGAGAAATTTACTACCCACACTGGCTCTCCAACATAGTGGTGGTAAAGAAGAAAAATGACAAGAGAAGGGTTTGTGCCGACTTCATCGACCTGAATAAAGTATGCCCTAAGGACCCTTTCCTTCTTGCCAAGATCGATCAGCTTGTAGATGCAATAGCTAGATTTGAAAGGATGAGTTCCCTAGATGCCTATCGTGGGTATCATCAAATCCCGCTCCATGAAGACGACCAAGAGAAAACCGCCTTCATCACCCCAAAGGGCATTTTCTATTACAAAGTCATGCCTTTTGGTTTAAAGAACGCCGGTGCTACCTACCAGAGAATGGTCACCAAAATATTCAAAGAGCACATCGGCAGCACTGTAGAAGTATACATTGATGACATGGTGGTTAAAAGTAAGGTCAGCAGACTACACCTGGGCAATCTAAAGGGAGTGTTTGACATCCTCAAAAACTACAAGATGAGGCTGAATGCCTCTAAATGTGTATTCAGGGTAAGCTCTGGGAACATCAAAGAAGTTTAAAAGTTAACTGGAATAGCAGTGGCTCTCAACCAGTTTATTAGTCAAATCTTCAGATAAGTGCTTACCATTTTTCTAACTTTTAAAAAAATAAGAGCAATTCAACTGGAGCCTTGATTATGACCAGGCTCTTGCTGACTTGAAAAAATATATGGCCCAGCTACTGCTACTTTCTACGTTGCTCAAGTATGAAGAGCTCTTCCTGTATCTAGTAGTATCAGAGCACGTAGTGAGCACCGTTCTATTCCGTCAATAAGACAAGTAGTAGATGCCAATTTACTATATCATCAAAACTCTTCTGGGGGTAGAGAACAGATATCTACCATTGGAAAAATTGGCCCTAGCACCAGTAATGGCGTCACGCAAGTTGGTATACTACTTCAAGGCCCATGCCATCAATGTACTTATGGATCACTCGTTTAAACAACTTCTTTGAAGAGTAGATTTCTTAAGCAGACTAGCAAAATGGGTGGTGGAGTTGAGAGAGTTTGACATCAAGTTCTAACCCATATCAGCAATAAAAGGTCAGGTACTTGTTAAATTTATTGCTAAATTTTCATGGAATTGCCGCAGGAAGCCAATTAGATACCTGATGCCGATCGACCAAATTGCGACCCCGCCCCCTTGGAGTTATAGGAGATTGTTGATCATTGGAAGGTCTTCGTCGATAGAGCATCCAATAATAGGGGGTAGGATCGGGCATAGTCCTAATCATGCTAGACGACATGGCATTAGAACAGGCCATAAAATTAGAGTTTACCGCATCAAACAATGAATCAGAATCCGGGGCTCTGCTCGCAGGTCTACGTCGAGCTATAGAGCTTAAGATTCCCGAGATAGTCATCTTCTCAAACTCCCAGCTGGTGGTTAACCAGATTATGGGAGAATATGTAGTAAAGAACGACAGAATGGCCCAGTACTTGGCAAAAGCAAGAGAGCTGCTTGACAAATTTGGCAAATACAAGCTCCATCATATCGTCTGTGGTAACAATGCTCACGCCGATGCCTTGGCAACACTGGCGGCAGCCCGAAAGTCAGGATCAAAGAGAATAATTCACGTGGAGACATTGCCTAGCCTAAGCATATTTCAAGAGGAAGCTCAAAGTTTGGCTATTGAACAGTTAGGACCATTTTGGATGGACCTGATCATCTCTTATCTTGACAAGGATGAGTTACCAGAGAACAAGAATAAGGCCAGAATAGTTAAGCACAAGTCATTAAAGTACTGGTTATCACCTGATGAGGAACTTTATAGAAGATCTTTCACTAGTCCTTACTACATTGTGTCTGCTTGGATAAAGTGTAAGGTATCTTATTTGAAATTCATGAAGGGATTTGTGAAAGTCACATTAACAGAAGATCTCTCGCTCATCGTTCTATCTCACAAGGTTATTGATGGCCCTACATGTAGAAAGATGCTGCTTAGTATATGCTGAAATGTGAAAAATGCCAGAAGTTCTCGCTAATAATACACCAGCTGCTAAGGACCTCACAACTATTACCAGGCTATGGCCTTTTGCACAATGGGGGTTGAAAATAGTTGGACCGTTGCCTCGAGCTCCAAAGAATAAGAGGTTCCTCATAATGGTAACAGACTACTTCACTAAGTGGGTGGAAGTGGAGCCCTTGTCCACTATCAAATAAATTGAGGCTAAAAGATTTGCATGGAGGAGCATTATCATAATATTCAGAATACCCCGTGCACTAGTTTCAGATAACGACACTCAGTTTGATGATAACATATTCAAAAGATTTTGCAACCATCTTAGGATTAGAAACTACTATTTACCGCTAGCCTATCCGCATTGCAACGGGAAAGCCAAAATATCAAACAAGACTATGTTGAATGAGATAAGAAAGAGGCTGGAAAAAGCTAAGGGAAGATGGGTGGAAGAACTGCCTAGTGTTTTACGGTCTTACATAACCACTCCAAGGAGATCTACTAGAGAAACCCCTTTCCTAATGGCATATGGGGTGGATGCAGTAATACCCTTGGAGGTAGGGCTCCCAACCATTAGATCGGTAGCATTCGACATCGGCCTTAATGATCAAACTTTGGCAAAGGACCTCGACCTCGTTGAAGAAAAGAGAGAAGCAGCCCTGCTTAAACTTACTGAATATCATCATAGCTTATTTGATCCTATAACAAATGGGTTTAGCCAAGAGTCTTTGCTCCTGGTGATTTAGTACTAAGAAAGGTATTTGGGGCAACTAAGAATTTAGTAGATGGGAAGCTCGAGCCTAACTGGGAAGGTCCCTACAAAGTTACAGTCCAGGTCGGCGTGGGGGCATACTAACTAGAAATTGTCGAACAAAGGCGACGACTACCCCAACTTTGGAATGCTAACAATCTCTAAAAATTTTATTAGTAGGCATATTTCTTGAAGGATGTAAAGGTATATAACAATACTTTATTTTTTCTTTGAAAGCTGCATATTATCAATAAAATTGGAAGTCATTCATCTATCTGATGCCATTCCAAAAGATAAGCACCAAAGGAGAAACACCAAAAACTAAGTGTAAAAACTTGGTCATGTCCAAGTTGGGTAGGTCGACCAATGAAGGCCATAAAAACCAAGTGTAAAAACTTGGTTCTGTCCAAGTTGGGTAGGTCGGCCAATGAAGGCCATAAAAATCAAGTGTAAAAACTTGGTTCTATCCAAGTTGTGCAAGTCAATCAATGAAGGCCATAAAAACCAAGTATAAAAACTTGGTCTTGTCCAAGTTGGGCAGGTCGGCCAATGAAGCTATAAAAACCAAAGTATAAAAACTTGGTCCTACCTACGTTGGGCAGGTCAGCCAATGAAGGCTAAACAAAATAAAAACCAAAGATTAAAACTATCCGGTTTTACTGAATTAAAGGAAGCAAAAAACATCAATCAATTAAAATAGTAAAATCTGGATTCATTCGAAAAGAAAAATTAAATTACAAGTTTCGAAACAAAAAGATACAATTGTTCAAAAAAAAAAAAAAAAACCAAAGGAAAATCCTGAAAGCTAAGGCACAATATCTTCAGCAAGTTTCACAGCAAGTTTAGCCTTAACTGTCTCGAAGACATTAGGCTCGGCCGCCTTGTAGACATCAGTCTCAGCCGTCTTAGAGACATTAACCTCAGTCGTCTTAAAGGCATCAATAGCCGAGTTCGCAGGGATGTTTGTGCCTTCAGCTGTCTTGGAAGTATCCTCAACATCAACCCCTAAGGTAGTCTCAACATGGTTTGAAATATTCTTCCAAATGGGGGAGGAGCTCTTGATTTTCATTTTTTTTAGAGCCCCTTCCTAGTCTTCGACAAAGATCGACTGGGAGAGATCAACCATTTGCTATGCAAAATCTTGAGCATTATTTGCCATACCTTGTTTATAACTCGCCTCGGCCTCAGCCTTAGCCTTCGCAAGGTCGGCTTGAAGTCCTTCGACTTCGGCCTTCGCCTTGTACAAATTCACCGAGAGTACAACATTGTTATCTTCCAGCTTCAAAAAGTCAGCATCCCTTTTACTCAGATTGGTAGTGACCTGGTTCAGGGCAATCTTCGTCTTCTTGGCCTCCTTTGCAACTGTTAGTTGGGCCTTCTTTGTTTCAATCCACTCATTCTTCAGTGTGACGTGCTCTTTAATAAGTTTCTTGTGCTTCTTGAATAGAACTCGAAAGCGACGCATAGCCTCTAAAGCGTTGAGAGATCCCTGAAAGTAAAAGAGACTTACTAAACTAGGTACACAACCAATATTACGAAAGAGGACATAGAAACCAAAAAACCTACCATGAAGGAGTCATGAAAAGCCCCAAGGAAGACTTATAAGTCATTGCTAGTATCCAACAAATCAGTGTCAACTTACTGAAGCGCACTTGGAACCACCCCCATTGCTGCCTCAGCTAACTTGATCATGGAATCGTTCGATAGCATACGGTGACCACTAATGTTGAGTTTTATGACTACAAAGTTGGCATCGTTAGTAGCGGCACTACTACCAGGGCGGGGATCAGCCGACGTGACCTTTGGTTTCTTCAAAGTTGGCTCAACAATCGTATCCCCCACCATTGACGACCTCGTCTCCCTCTTTTGTTGTTCAGGTTTAGAGGAGCTGACCTCCACAATGGTCGGAGGGGGTATGGACTTTAATACAGCAGACACCAGCCTCCCTGATTTCTTTAATTTCTTCTCCGCCTTCTCCTGTATCATCTCCTTCAGATTCATCTTGTTAGAGTTATCGAAATCTGAAGACGAAGGGTACACTAGCTTCCGTTTTCACCCAATATTAGCTATAGCTCAGTGGTTGGGCGGTGTGTATGGGGTAGAAGTCAATGCCGACTCAGATGAACTTGGCCGTTCAGATGAAATGTCATGGACTGGATAACCTACGGTGCCAGAAATGTTGACTGCTGCGTTAATGATGATTGGCGGCAACTCAAACGATACCCAACTTGGAAAGGCAATTCCTGAGGTCACTGGGATGGCATCTCCAACGACGAGAGTCCCTATACTCCCAACTAATGGTAACGCTCCAGCAGATAGATCGACAACAGTCACCTGATCGTTAAGAAGTATTCGTTCTATTGTAATCTCAACGGGGATTTTAGTGAAGTCACTAGCTACACCCTCCTTTGATAATTGGGCAATTACGCTTAGTGGAATCCCAGAGGCGGTTGTAAAAGAAGAAACCCAGAGGGGTAAGTTCAGCAGAATATGAGGGGACTGAGCAATATCACAAAGCCAACCAGAGCTTCGGTAGTTCAGAACCTTGTGCAAATCGCTCAAATTGACACCCCATGTCTCCTTCTTTTTGCTATTCTTACCAGATTCTAAAAAAATCAAAATGAAGCAGATTAGAAGTGAACAAATAAATGCGCACAGAAGAGATAAAGTTCGGCACAAATCTAATTCTCTGGGGGTTTTACGGCATTGTATTAATTGCATTTGGTCAGTAAGAAGATTACCAAATTCCCAGGGGTCGGAAACCCAGACTCTTACATCATTTACGCCTTTACCCGAAGACGGGAGACATTTCACTATTTCTTTATCCTTATCAGTTGCTCTAAGGTAAACTCTTTAGCTATCACCCCCGACCTTACATAGAGTGTAGTAGAAGTTAAGTTTTGCAAGCCCTATGTTAACACCCAAGATTCGGTTCAACTCAAGCATCCCCATGACGATCCTAAAGACATTTAGGTGTACTTGGGACAGATATACATTGCGGTGATGAAGGAATTTTGTTAGGAAAGGGTGCAAGGGAAACCTAACACCGCCCTCTACGAAGGCGATCACAAGGAAAGACATCCCTTTCTCAATCTCTTCCATCGTATAGTCATTAGAGGCAACCAACTCAAGGCCGATTTAGTCACTAATATTATACTTAGACTTAAAAGCAACAATGGCCACTGGGTTATTTACAAGTTTCCTAAGGCGAGCTACCATTAGGGGACGACCACAAAATAATAAGGTAAAAAAAGAGAGAGCAAAGGTTAGAAAAACTTACAGTGGTAGGGTAAGATCTGCTCTCTCACTCACTAGAAATCTCAAAGCCAAGCTCAAATGGTGAGGATAGGCAAGGATACGCCCAATTTATAGTGGCCTTGTCGTCAGTTCGAAGGTCGAGGAATTGCAGCAATCATGTCATTCGACCCAATCATCACCTCAGCAATCCATTCAGTGCACCCTTTCAATTGCAGGGCTGGTAGAAACTGCCGCGTGGTGCATGAATTCTCAAAACAATGGGAAGGTCAAAGGATAAGTAATAAATGCAAAACTCAAGCCTTGTCCCCTTTATCAATCCAAATAGGGCGTAAAGGTTGGGGGCAATTGTGGGCCTAATAAGAGCCAAGCCCAAGACATAAAGAAGACCAGCCCAGGGAGCTCGGCCATAGGATGCCGACTCAACAGGCCAGACCCAAGCTGATTTGATGCTAGTACCCAAAGGGGCTGGCCCAGGGATTCTAATCCAAAAGATATAAGGACTAATAAGTCCATAATACAAATCCTATTTCTAAGTGAACTAGGACAAATAAATGATAAGTTCACCGACTAAAAAAGGGAGATTTGTAGGAGGAAAGTGACTCCAATTCCCAAAGGGAATATGACATTCCGAAACCCATAAATACCCCATGCACTTAAAGGGCAAGGTATGCTTATTTTAGTTCTAGCTCTCAATACTTTATTCGATTCATTGTAATTAAGCTTGCTAACTTAATCATCAGAGTGCCTTCGACCCAAAGAGGGTTGACGCATTCTCACTATCTTTTTCTCTTACAGATTGCTCGTGCTCGTCAATTTGGTTCGAGAATTCAACCTGACCTTGCTAAAAATCCTACCTACATACATTGTTAGACTCTTTTTCTCAACAACTTAAGGTTTTTGGACAAATGGTGACTTAACATTATATCAGAACTATAGTTTTCTTAAGTTCAAGTCTCATAGTCCACATGTGCTCCCTAGGACTCTTCTGTCGCTCTTCGTGCACTTGGTGGTGATATAATGTTCAAGAATGTCACATCACCCATTTGTGGACTCTTTTGCTATTGTTCGTGTACCTATTAGTGATATAATGTTCAAGAATGTCACATCAGTTGTGAAGTAATTTGGAAAAGATTTCTCATCACCACTTTGTGGACTCTCTTCTGTGGCTCTTCATGTAACTATTAGTGAGGTAATATTCAATATGTTACATCAGTTATGAAGTAGTTTAGAGAAATTGTCTCAACTAACGAATATTATCCTATAGGTTCAAAACACATGCGCTTGATTTATAAAAACTAGACATAGTAGACAAGTGTGAGACCTATTATCTACTAGGTTTGCTTCAAATAAGAGAGGCACATTTTCCCATAGGCCTATGGAAAATTTTTCTCTTGACTAAGTGAGAGCTGTTTGGGATTAGGGCCCATTTGATAGGGCTTTTCGGTCTAACTTTTTTTTTTTTTTAGCTTATAAGCAAAAAAGCTAATTTTTTCTAGTTTTTTTACTTTTTGACTTTTAATTTTTTTTTTTTTGCTTATCTTTAACTTATAAAAGCACAAAAGAAAAAAAAAATTCTAACTTTGTTTGCTTATAAACCAAAAAAGCAAAATAAAAAAAGCTAAAAATAAGTTGTGCCAAATGGGCCCTCAATGCCCACTTATTTGTTATGATTTTATTGATTGGTGATACCGCATTAATAAAATGACATGATATAACTATTGCACTCAATATAAATTCAATGTCAACTATGTTTTTTTTTTTTTAATCCTAGTAAGGCCCATTTGGTACAGCTTTTTTGCCTAGCTTTTTTTAAGCTTATAAGTAAAAAAAAGTCGATTTTTTTCGCCTTTTTTGCTTTTCTATTTTTGTTTCTTTCTTTTATCTTTAGCTAAAAGATAATAAAAATCCTAGAAATTTTTATCATCTAATTAGTCTGATTTAATGGCAAGTATGCCAAAGTCCTTTACATAATAAAAAGATTACAACCCATCAAATCAAATTGTTCACTACTTTACATACTAAGGTAGTGGCATCCCCATCCATAATTGAGGTTAAGTGTTGCACTCACATTCTCTCTCCCTCCATTTCTTTTTTTTTTTTGTTCCAACGGAAAGAAGGCACACAAAAGAAACTAAACTACACTACATCTAATTCCCAGCATGTCTCGCACCACCAGAGTACGCACCCCATCAGGGGGTTCTTCAAGGATCATTAGTCTTTTTGACTGGTCATTCCCCATGTTTGCAAGCTTGTCTGCACTTTGGTTCCTCTCCCTTTTAGTATGCTGGATATTGCTCCTACAGCTACTCAAGATAAATCTTGAGTCTTCAATAAGGGCTCTTAAGGAAAAGTTTTGAGCTGATTCCTCTTGTATGAGCTTAACAGTGTCGTCAGTCTGTTTCTATCATCACCTCTATCATTCCTTTTTCCAGCATTATAGTTAGCCCTCTATATATACCCCGAATCTCAGCTTCTATGCTAGTGCATTGTTCAAGCTTCCCCATGTAGCCAAGGATCCATCTTCCACCTTCATCTCTGAACAACCCTCTAAAGGCTGCTAGTCCTAGGTTACCTCTAGAGCTTCCATCAGTGTTCAGCTTTATCTTTCCTACACTGGGGGAAATCCAATTAGAACCATTCTTAACTGAGTTACCATTATCTACATTAATAGTAAAGGCTTCATCAATTTCCTTGCCATACATATGAATTTGGGATAAACTATTATGAGTTTCAACTATTATATCCCCAAATATAATTTTATTTTTATCCTTCCATATTTGCCACAAGGAAGTAATAAAAAGCGTATTCCAATACAAGTCACCATGTCTTTTGTTCTTATCCTTCAGGTTTGTATAAATCTAGTCTAGAATAGGCCTATTTAAATTCTTTTGATACTAGTGGCTTGGCTTTAAAGAAGTCCAAATGGCTTTGGCTTTCTCACAACCTCTAAAAAAATGGTTCAAATTCTTAGTATAGTTATGACACCTGGGATAGGTGTCATTCCAGTCCATGCCCCTGATAACTCTCATTTGGTTTGTTAGAATTTTATCATGCATAACCCACCAAATGAAAGTTTTCAACTTCTGGGGAGCCTTAATTTTCCATAGCCATATCCAGTTATGGTGGGTAAGAGAGTAATTAAAAGGATCTTGAGCAGTATTAGTTATTAAATCATAAGCAGCAGATATAGTGAACTTACCATTTGAAGCTCCAGCCCATTGGGGAGAATCATGATAGGAGACAAACCTGGACATCTGCACTTTGAGTATTTTTTCCATTTTAGAAGGGTTGAAGATGCTGCTGATGGTCCTTATGTCCCACTCACCATCTTCATTGATTAAGCTGCTTACTTTGGCATTGATATTAACAATATTCCCATAAGAGGAGGGATTAAGTTCTTTATCCCCATACCACCAGTCATCCCAAACTGACACAGTGTTGCCATCTCCTATAATCCATTTAATGCCTTTCTTCAAGTAATATATGATTTTCACTATACTTTTCCATATATGAGAAGCTTTCCTTTTAATTGGCCAATTAAAAAGAGTGCATTTACCCAAGTACTTTTCCCTTAAGACTTCAGTCCACAGATTCTTTTCCCTCCCCAGGAGTTTCCATCCTAGTTTCAGAATCAAAGCTAGATTGTGGTCATTGGCTTTTCTGAGACCAAGGCCCCCTTTTTCTTTTTTCTTACAAACAGTGTCCCAATTCACAAGATGGACCTTTTTTCTATGATCATTATCCCCCCATAAGAAGTTTCTATTCAGTTTATCAATGTCTCTATGAATACTTCTAAGTAGGATGGAGGTTTGCATGGAATAAGTAGGGATAGCAGATGTGACTGCCTGCACCAGGGTATTTCTTCCAGCCAAGGAAAGAATATTAGCTTTCCAGCCAGTGAGTCTTTTTTGGATGTTTTCAAGAATGTAATGATAGTGACTCTTGTTAACTTTACTATGGAGAATGGGGACCCCAAGATATTTACCTAAATTCTGAGTCAAAGGGATACCACTTTGAAAACTAATAGCTAAAGCTTGTCTCCTAGGCAAGTTGGGGAATAGGTAGATCTTGGATTTTTGAAGATTAATCTTTTAACCAGACAGTTCACAAAACTCACTGAGGACCTCTTTAATAGTGGTGCAATTACTAGAATCAGCTTTAGCAAAGAGCAAAAGGTTATCATAAAAAAATAAGTGGGAAATCCTAGGACCATTCCTAGAGGCTTTAAGGCCTTTCCATTCGCCAGACTGAACACTATGGTTTATAAGCATGGAGAATCTCTCCATACAAAGAACAAATAGATAAGGGGTGAGGGGATCACCCTGTCTAAGACCTTTACTAGGAGAAAATTCAGGTAAGGATTCTCCATTCCAAAGGATGGACATGCTAATTGAAGTAACACAATGCATTATGAGGTCAATCCAAAGTTGGTTCAAATTAAATATTTAGTGAGTATTTCTTAAGAAATCCCAAGAGAGTCTATCATAGACTTTTTCCAAGTCGATTTTGAGAACCATACTTCCAGTCTTTCCTTTCTTATTTCTGAGGGTATGAATAATCTCCTGGACAATAATAATATTATCATTGGTACTTCTGCCAGGTATAAAACTATTTTGAGCAGGATGAATGATCTTCTCAAGGAGGGGTCTAAGTCTACTTACAAGAATTTTGGTCAAGATTTTATAAGTAAAATTGCAGAGACTTATGGGCCTAAAATCTTTAATATTTTCAGGGTTGTCAATTTTGGGGATCAGAGATATGAGGGTCTTGTTGATCTCATTAGGGAATTTTCTATCTTGGAAACACTTTTTAATGAAGGTGCAAATAAAGTTCCCAATGATATCCCAGTATTTATAAAAGAAGATGGCTTGAAAGCCATCCCTACCAGGGCTTTAAAGGCCTTGATGTTTTTCACAACTTCCCAAATCTCCTGCTGAATTATTTTATTATTAAGATCCAGGTTATCAGCCTCACTAAACTAGGGACCAAGAGCATTAGATAGGTCATGAAAGTGCAAAGGATAGTCTCTTTTAAAAAGCTCCCGGAAGTGATTCTGGATTAAATGTTTTAGATCTTCAGGGTTAGTAGTCCAGTAGCCAGAATCATCCTTATTTTTTTCTCCTTATTAGAGTGGTGAGGTGGAAAAACTTAGTATTCCTATCACCTTGAGTAATCTATCTAGCTCGAGATTTTTGATACCATAACAATTCCTCTTGGTAAAGAGTCTTGTTATATTGGGCAATAAGGTCCTTTTTAAGTAAATGTAAGTTGTGGTAAGATTTGCTAGTTTGGGCTCTCTGGATGCGTTCAATGCGTCTTAAGAGCCACCTTTTACGTCTAAAAATGTTTCCAAAAACTTCCTTATTCCAATTAGAAATATTGGTAGAAAGTCTATCAAGTTTGGAAATATAATCAGTATTTGTATTAATCCAAAAGTGTTGGACAACATTTTTGAAATTAGGGTGTGACATCCAAGCAGCCTCAAAACGAAACTATTTAGTCCTATGAGTTTGATTGGGCATACCTTCTGTATAGACAACCATAGGAGAGTGGTCAGAATAGGTGCGAGGGAGGTTTCTGACCATGCCTTCTGGAAATAGAGATCTCCATTATGGATTGCATAGCCCTCTATCTAGCCTCTCTATTGTGTTTGCCATTCCCTGTCTATTATTAGTCCAAGTTAATCGCGGTCCGATACACCCTATATCCATAAGATTACAATTGTTGACTCTTTCCATAAATTCCCTATTTTTTCCTAGATTATTCTGTTGGCTGAAGCTCCTTCATTCTTCTTGAAGGGCAAAGTCGTTGAAGTCTCCTACTATCAACCAGGGTTCTTGATAATTTTTCACCACTTTCTCTAAGTTTTTCCACAAAAGTTCCCTGTTCCTTGGGTTCGAGCTTGTGTAGACTGCTGAGAGAGTCCAATCCGGATAATCGTCTCTATGAATAGTTACATGAATAACTTGTGGGGTAGCTTCGGTCACACTAACAGTGACTTGATTGGGGTCCCACAATAACCATATTCCGCCCATTCTTCCCACCGGATCAACAAAGGAACTGCAATTGAATCCCATTTGAGTAAAGAACATTCCCACAGCACTGAAAGGGACTTTGGGTCTATCTAGATTGAGGGAAGTTTCACTCTCGTTGGACCCATCCACCATGGCTTGATCACCATTCTTACCTCCTCTTTCCACCAATCGACGCTTACTAGGTGAGTTGCTTCGCTCTCTGATTTTAGTACCATCTCCAATGAGTTGAATCTGTTCTTGTGAAATTCTGGAACTGAAACTTCCATTCCTTTCTATGCTTCCTGTATTTGACTTATTGCCTTGCTTCTTCGTCGTTTGATACTGTGTGACCGGAGGTTTCAAAGTATTTGGTGAGTAAGAGTTCACAGAAGGGGTGGGGTTTGCCAATGGGGTTTGAGTGTTCGTATTACTGTTATGGGTTGATGGTAATATGAGGGTTTGGCTAATAGTGCTTTGACTAGGTGATGGGGTTTAACTGGTAGTTGAGGACTTTTGACCGATTGTTGTAAGGGATAAAGGTTGGCTTTTGGGTGTTGGATTTGGCTTATTGTAACCATTTGGCTTGTTTGGTTTTGTTGACCAAATTGATTTTTATCTCTTTGGTTGATTTCAGGTCTGTGGGCTCCCCACATATTTCCCATTTATTTGGTCCCATTTTCTATTATCTGATCCCATTCTAGGCTGGCATATATTCTCCTCATGACTTTCACTTAAGGGATTGAACCTGTTCATTTGGGCTTTGACCTGTTCGCTAGTTGTGGGTCGTCGTTGGATCACTGGCCTTCTTCCCTTCTTTGTCACCATCATCCAGGGTCCAAATCCTGGTTCATCCCCACTAGCTGTTACACCAACGGTCACTGGCGCACGATCACATATTTCATGGTTACCATTAGTTTTTGTCGGCTAATCGCCAGATTCCGTTATCGGAGGAATAATATTTTTCTTGAATCTGCAATACTCTTTCCTATGATCCACCCTTCTGCATTCAAAAGTGAATTGATGAATAGATTCATATTCTATTGAGTATGTCTTCCCACCTACAGCAAAGTAGGGTATTAACGGCTCGTTGAGGTTGACTTCTATACACACTTTCGCGTATTTCCCTCTGGTTGTAACTGCTGTGTTGATGTCCACCTTCAGGGGTTTACCAATCAGTTTACCAATTGCAAACAAAACCTTCTCTTGATAATATTCCACCGGCAACTCTGGGAATCTGAACCACACAGCTGTGTTGGTTTCCTTTGCCTCTGAAGGTTTAAAGTTTGGCTCCCATTTGCGAACAGTTAAGTAATGATCCATGATAACCCATGGTCCTTCAGTATACACTTTGTGGCAGTCCTCCGACATTTGAAATTTGAAGATGTAAAAATTATACCCCAGATCCATAGCATCAAAGTCCCCTTGGAGTCCCCACAGGTTTCTGACTCTAGTGCATATGGCTTTATAGCCAATTGATTTCCCTAAAAGTCGCACGATAAGACATTCCTTCCATGGTCTTCTGATCTTATTGAGCAACTTGGTTGGAAGGTAGACTTTGGGTATATTGTTCAGTTCCTCATTTTCCTCTTCCATTGTTACTTCAGAAATTTCTGCCTCATCTTCATATCCTTCATCGTCTGTATCTAGTAGTTCAACATCATCATTAAAAAATCCTCCTCTATTTACTGCAGATGTGAGGGCATCTCTAAATGACTTTGTATTCGGCCCTCCTTCCCCTGATACAGGAGAGTTTGCTTGTGCAATAATCTGGTTTAATTCGTCTGCTAGAGCAGCTGCAGGTTGATCTTTGGCCATTTCGGATACCTCAGGATTATGGTCATTCTTCACCTTTTTAGTGCTTCGTTCTACCTGATCTTTCTCCTTCGGCGAGATCACTGGTAGGTTGTTCTCAGGACTAGTTAATAGAGACTGATCATTACCATGCGTTTCTTCCATGGGTTACCCGGTGATAATTATCTTTGCCTAAAATAAATAAATAAATAAATGAATAAAAAGTCTCATTAGATGGCAATATGAAATTTTTATTAGGCCACTTCTATCTTCCAAAAAAAAAAAACCCCATGGTCTCCCCCTGATCTTTAACAGTCATACCATTATGCTTATTCACTCCTTGTTCTTGGCCCCCCTCAGGTAGATCCTGCATCGTTATCGATTCCCTTATTACATAATTATGTCTTAGACTTGCAAATCCTACAACGAACGTACTATAGATTTATAACTAAACTATTCATTTATACTATTATTAAAAAGACAACCCACCATTCTGGTGAGAATATGTTATCAAACAATATTTACTATTCTTTTATATTCTTTTTTGATTTAACCAAAAAGGATTGAAAATTATTGTGCCTAACTGATATGGATTTAAAAACTTGTACTAGACCAAAGGTGGGTAAATAGTTTATTAATTAATTTTAAAAACTTGTTTATATGTAAACCTTTTCGAGTTCAAACACGTCATCAGTAGATAATAAAATCAATCACACAACATGAGCAAACCAAAAGATAAAATATTTTACCTGAAAACCCTTTTCGAAATAGTCATGGGACGTAGTTCAGTTTCAACTAAGCAATATGTGAAGTACAAAATATAAAAATGCCTTACAACCCTTTCTGGCTTACTAAATTTATAACTATAATTGAACTCTACAACTGTATCATACCAATCAAATCCACGACCAAGTTCTTGTAGCATTTGATCGACCACTGAATCCACAATGAAGCCTATGTGACTTGAATTACCCTTTGAATCACTCTTCACTCCTCAAGAATGGTGATAAAGATATGAAAAAGACCTCTTAAAATTTTTAGGATTAATTACACTTGACATCTCTATACATCAAATTTCACTTCAGGACCTTCATTAATTGTAACAATTAGGCCATCGCACTTTTAATTTGTTGCAAAGTCAATTTTTTTTTTTTGAAAAATTGACAAAAAATTCGCATATGATAATTACATAGTATTTTTAAGGGACAAATACATAAAATCTAACTTTTTTTCACTCCAAAGTCCCAAATATATTCCATGTGAGTTGAATTTGGAGCTTTTACATGAAGCTTATATTATATGCATCACAAAGTTTATTACACTCATGATTTTGAAGTGATTTAAAAGAAATTTGTAGTAAACTTTTCAAAAATGTGATTTTTTCCATCCATTTTTTAAACAAAAGTTAGTAGAAGGTTGACGTTGTAATAAATTAAAAGTGTAAGATCTTAATTGTTACAATTGAAATTAAATGTCTTGAAGTGAAATTTAGTGTAAAATGTAAAGGTGTAAAATATAATTAACCCAAACTTTTAAGAACTTTCTCCAAGTTGAGGGAAGCTCACAAACTCTTTTGAAATTTGGTTGGATCTTGTTTGTATAGAGATGGATTGAAGCTTGTATTTATTGAAAAAATATTTCTTAAGTGGGTACAGCTGCTAGGAAGCCTCTAACAAAATCCTATGATAGCCTTCAACTAATTGGAGGCTATTGGCCCAAATTTCAAGACCTAAACTACTTATACAAGTGAAAAACGAACTTAGCTCGCTATAGCCAGCTTCCAATAATGTCTTGCAATTATAGGTTGACCTAGAAAATAGTCAATTTAGGAAATCTTTTTGAAATACAAAATTATAGATTTTTGAATTTTCTTTCCAACACCACAAAAAACAAGTCAATCTAATTTCACAGTAAAAAGTTAAGGCCAAACTACTGAGACTGTTGTGAATCTCTCATACCTAGATTTTTTGCAAGGTGATAGTGCACTATAGCGATCTTCTGTAAATCTCCATAGTTTTGCTCTGTAGTTAAGTGTACTATAGTCAACTTTAAGTGTTATAGCGAAATCGTACAAGATGCTTGAGAGAATTTGGAGCTTTAAATCCAGCTTTGTGTGAGGGCCTTTCACTTTTTTGCTCTAAAATGTGAGATTTGTGGGCCTTTGTCTGTGCCTTTGTGGAGATCAACCTCTCATGATCTCACCACTGTCCCAAGTTCGTGTTCTTCTAGCTTGCGTGTGAGTGAGAAAACTGAGATCACATTTGTTATTTGTATAATATAGTTTCTTTCTATTTTATGTAAAGTTACTAGCAGTCTCATGCTAAAAAGATGGAAAAGTTTGGGAGGCACCTAGGGGTAAACATTAGTCAAGCTGAGCCAGACTTGGGCCTAAAATTAAATTTCAAACCCGCTAAAAATAAATATTGCATTCTAAGCCTGCCCATTTAACCAAAATTTTTTTAATAAATAATTTTCTTCTCTAAAAATAATCTTTAATAGCATAAAATTTAATTACCTTTATATGTTAAACTAAATAAATATATTACTTTATATTTTGGGACTGAGTAGGCCGAATTTCAATCAAAATTTCTAAACTCGTCCTTTAACATAATTGGGTCTAAAAAATATCAAGCCCAATAAATAATAGATGGACTCGAGCAGACCTAATGGATCATCGGCCCATGGCTACCCCTAGGGGCACAACACATTCCTCTTTATGATTCGACTGGTTACAAGAAAAACAGCTCTTATATTTGGCCCAACATGCAAGCTCCAGTTTTACAAATTGGGCTTCTAGTACAGAAAGAAGAAGCTGTGTAGTTACAAAATGGCAGAAATTATATGAAATTATGTCATTTTGTACTTTTCTGAGTCAAATGCATTTTCCTCCCTCAGGCATATTAAAATTTCCGGAGGAACATTCTTCAAGAAACATCCATACAATATAAGAATGTTAAAGAAAATTATCTCAAGATAAAAACAGATTAATCATGGTTCCCAATTACATGGTACAAAGAGCTGAATTTGGACGCCAAAAAACTAATCAATGGCAGGCGAAAAAGCAAGATCAAGACTTTGTGCTTTAAGCTGGCTTTTCATTCTAAGTTGAACCCAACAAAACTTTGTGCTTTATCTGTTCATTATCAGAGTACAAACAAGCCTCCTAGCTTCGACTTGGGGGGCTGAAAAGAGTATGAGATAGTCATGGGCTAGCACTAGCAGCATCATCTTCGCCCAGTCAAGTACCTGCTCTTCACATATTTACGACTGCTTGTGGTAACAGTAACGCTATCAGCTCGATGCCTTTTTCGAGAACGTTTGGAATCAGGGGCCTCAGCTGCTTCATCATCGTCAGTGTCGACAAATTTACATCCGGCCCTGGTCTGGATGCTCATGCGCCTAGGAATATAGACGTTGAAGTAGTAGCTCACTATGGTTTCTTTGTGCTGGAATGGCAAACACTCCAAGGCAGGCTTCAAAAAACTTTTACCCTGTGATACGGGATTCATTCTCACGAGATACTCAAACTTCTTCTGCTCCTCCAAATTCCATAGCTTGGAAGCATCTTGCCCCATCTCATCAAATCTCCATCTCCAGAAGGCAGGACCCAAATCAAGCTGCAGCTGGAGCCTTTTGTCAGTTATGTGGCGTTTAACGCATTCTATAGATCCGGGGGAGACACACTGGCAAAAGTCAGGCCTCCCTTTCCCAATAAAACCAACTTTGGCATCTGGACTTCTGCCTTTGATTGGCCAAACTTGGGTGCCCAACCATCTTGAAGAATTTAATTCGCAGTGACCAGTCCAGTCGGGAATGTCAGCCTGGAAACGGGGTCCAACAGGAATTGCCAGTCTGATACGATCATCGTTGATGAATTCTAGCCATTTTGTTGGCATTGGCCTTTTAAATATCTGAGGCTTCAGTTGCTTGGACTTCTGCATATTTGATGAGTTTGGATTCTATTCTTGACCAAGTAGTTGAAACAGAGCAAAGATTATGTAAATAAATACTAATTGGGGAATTTTAACCCTTGAGTAACTTCTTCGAGTGAATGCTCTCCAAGTAGAGTATCTGTGCTCTCAAGGATATGTTTGTTGGATAAAATAATCCCTATTTAATTACTATGTGTATAATTAGTGATGACAAACAATAAATAACACGAATTAACTAATTATAAACTAGAAACAATTTTAACTAGAAGACAATTAGAATCTGAATAAGAACAAACTAAATTGTAACGACTTACCCTATTGTCGTTCACAAAAATAGAAAATGTAGATGTCGAAAGATAGATCGAGTTGAGTATTTCACACTCTCTCTTTAAAGACAGATTCACCCCCCACAGTTGGTGCTCACGGGATGATGGGTGTCTGACTCGCAGGATAAAACGATCTCAGCAGTCTTTAGGCAGCACTTCAATAAAAACTGTTCGGCGGCTTCACAAGATGATCTTAACTCTTTCAGGAAAATACGGGAGGAAGACGAAGAAGAATTCGTTGTATGCAACAATTCGAAATTTCAGAATGTTCGGAATTAATATGAATGCTAGAATGCTGCTCTATTTATAGAGCCCAGGTGCCTGTTTGAAACACTAGTTCGAACAGGTACCAGCAGCCAAACAGCTCCTTACTGGAGGGACACACCTGTTCGGTCAACGGTCACATTTGTTCAATCAAACCGTCAGAAATTAATTAATTAATTTAATTTCGACCCTAGTCCAAAAAGATAAGACTTGAACCGAACCGGCAAGCGGCAGCGGCACGCGCGTGGAGTATTGGGTCAACTCATAGGTTCCATAGGTCCTCCCCTTTTCACAAAAGTGGGATGCCCTTTGGGGCCCAAACCTTACTCCAAACTTGGGTTATATATGGATAACATATTTCTCATAAGAAATCAATGTGGAATAACCCACTTTCAACTACATAACCCATATTCAAGGGAGTGACTTTGGAGGCCAATAACTCATTCAATCCTACACGGATTTGAGCAAGTAAATAGTTTAGATTCATCTCCTCTCGAAGGTGAATCCAACGCACCAATGACCGGACACAAAGAATGCATGAATCCCACATTTATAATGGCTCAAAGATCAACAAAATAATGTGGTTTACACCCATTTATTCGAACAATGTTAACTATAAGCATAACCAAAGAAAACTAAGTAGGCAATGTATTGATCAGGTGCAGGAACGAGACCTTGGTACCTCACAACTACTGTGCTCCAGCCACCATGGATTTCTTGATTCGTCCAATCCAAGTCAAAGATGGTGGATATGCTCTGTACATACTGATGAATTGCACACCATTTTTCTGGTGAATGAGAAAGCTGCTAGTAATTTGTTTTATTTTTTTTGAACATCAGAAAACAGTTCAGAGAGCTTACAGAACAGTAGGACAATCAAAGATAATACCGAAAAGGATCATATCAGAGATAGAAGTGGAAAAATTCATGGAAGAGCAGGAAAACACAAGGTAACCTCAGAATAGCATAGCCTAATTATCTCTGTACCAAAATAGTGTTACAAAAATCTCCAAACAATCAAATAAATTGACAATCTAGACCACTTCTATCATTCTTTGTCAAAACTAAATGTATTATACCTCCTGGTAAATTGTATTTTTTGTAGCCAATCAGTAGGAGTTCATCACTAGTACCATGAGAAATACTTCACAATAGACATTTATCTGTCGCCGAAAATCCGACAACACATAGCTACAAGCCTACAACAACAATAGCCACGCCATCTACTCCAGGAAGAGTTATAGTAAAGATCTCAACAACAGAGATACTAATTCTGCCAATTAGACGCCATTAAACCATGAGTATCAGCCTCTCGGTAAAGTGAGAAACTTTGAACTCTTTTCCTAAGAAGTGCCAATCTCAAATTGGCATAACGCTATTTCCACTCCAAATTTTGTTAGCATGCCCTCAAACCTTCACCCTTGCCAAGACGGGTAATGTTTGGCTGCAGCAAGAAATGGAGTGGAATTAGAAATGGCCATTTTCAGTTCTGTGCCGAAATTCACCTAAAACCACACTTCTCTTTCGCCCGTTGTGATCTCATTATCGGCTTCGGAACTGAAAAAAATCGAGGAAGGAATTCAAATTTTGCAGAGACTTCTTGTGGACGCTGACCAACGGCTTTATACCAAACCGTTAGGTTAGAAATTTCCAATTAACTTACGGTTCAGATTTCTGAGTGAGAAGCAAATTGAAGAACATCGTAATTTTTCAAATGGGTTTTGATTTGCAAGAAGTTTCCAAGCCTAGGGTTTTGATTCGAACGGAGAGCATAATTTGTCAAATATTTGCCGAACAATATAAAAATAAAACCCTAACCCTAGGATTTGAATGCGAACAGCGCGTCCGGTAAGAAGAATACCGATGGGAGGTTCTATAATCTGGTCGTTGTAGTAAGGAATCGAAAGAATCATCCACTTTCTTCGGATTATATTCAGGACGTACAAATTTTTTTTATACTTTTTTTTGACATTTTCACAAAAAAAGAAAATTAATTTATCTAATCTCCACTCTCCTCCCAAAAAATAAATACAAGTATGATTATTGTTTCTTATAATTATATAATTGATTCAACAATTATTCAAAACTTCAAATTTTATGTTCATAAAGTGTGACAGATAAATAATTTCGAATCAATAATGAAATGCAAAAATAAGATAATAACAACGGTAGAAGAAGATGAAATAACAAAAATTACCTCGGTTCAATCTGTTTATGATGTTAATAGACCATTAATCTTCTCTTCTATGAAACAACCTGTTGAAAAATGACAAAGAAGATAGTTTAAGCTTATAATTTTATAGTAATTTACATATTGCTTAAATTAATATGAAAGTTGCAATACCTCACTAAAGAAATACCAAAAAAAAGTGAAGCCACAAAAATGAAAAGTTGGGAGGCCTCACTAGAGAGACCAAAATAAATGGAGGCACCCTGAGAGCCTTCTAGCGGATTTTGGGTCTTTTTATAAGGAGAATTTGGGCATATGACATCAGCATTTTGAGGAGAAAATGTTCATTGCGATAGTTACACAATGTTATTTTGCTGATGTGATGTTTCGAACTAATGAAATATTTACATGAACATATTGCAATCATAATCACTAAGAATGTCACATTAGTTGTGAAATAGTTTGAAGAAAATAATTCAACTAATGTACAAATATGAGTTCGAAATACATGTGCCCAACTTATAAAAACAAACATATTAGACAAGTGTGAGACCTATTATATGATATGTTTGTTTCTTATAAGTGGGACACATATGCCGTTGGACTTGTTAAAAAATTCTCTTTAACTAATTGCTTAAGGTGACTTGGATCAATGAACACTTATTTGGTGTGATTTTGCCAGTTGGTAATATCATATCAGCAAAATAATATAGTACAATTGTTACACTACATACATTCTTTATTTTAAAGAGAGGGTTGATCAGCAAATTGTTAAGTCATCACTTGATCCAAAAGCTTCAGATGTTAGAAAAGGACTCCAACAATGCATATTAATCTTTCCAACATTATCCCTCAACATAGAGAGAAACAAAATAAAAATTGAAAAACAAATGCAAATGAGGAGATGTTAAGTTATTATTTGATCCAAAAGTTTAAGTTGTCATGAAAAGTACCTATCAATGCATATCAAACTTTCTAACACCATTTTTCACATGCAACCACGCCTAGTGAAGATACAAACATCCTCAGATAAAGAAACAAAATGAAAATGGGAGGAACAAATACAATTAGAGAGATTTGAACCTAAGACCTCCTTCAACTTAAGCTTGATGCCATGTTAAGTGACCAATTTACTAGAAAAGTTAAACTATTAAAATAGCTCCAACAATACATATTAGAATGTCCAATACTATAACTCGTTCTAATAATATCATGGCATGCCAAAACAAAGAATATATATATATATATATATATGTATACATATTATAATTTTGATATGGATTTTAGGAATTCTTTTTGCCTTGCATATGTAGCAACGTACTATTAATTATGCATTTATATTTATATTTTTTTATTTTAGTATCTTTTACAATACATCAATACCATGAATGCTACTAAAAATTTAGGAAGAGTTTAATAAGACTATTAAAATAATTTTAACAATCGGCATTTAATGTGTTGTCATGTACACATGGTAGGAGGAAATCTTTATCCTTAAAATTTATCATCTTGTGAGTCTGATTTGATGATAAGGGTTTGTTTGATACAGTTTTTTTTTTAATTTTTTAGAATTTTGCTTTTTTGGCTTATAAGCAAAAAAAGTTAGATTTTTTTAGCTTTTTTACTTTTAACAAGATAAGATAAGTAGAAAAAAAAAGGAGAGGGGGGGCAAAAAAGCTTCAAAATCTTGGCTTTTTTGCTTAGAAGCAAATAAAGTCAAGCTAAAAAAGTTATTAAAAAAAGCTCAACCAAAAGGACGCTAAGTATGCCAAAGACCTTTATTTTATAATTTTATCATCAAATGGTTAAACTCATCATTTAAATTGTTCACTACTTTTGTTGGCCCAAGCAATGTCCCAAGATGGAGAGTGAATTGGATTTTATAAAAAATTAGTTGAAACCTCAAGATTATCACACATAAATTTTTTGCAAAGAGTATGGAAGCAAAACATGTAATGCAGATGGTATTGAAGATTGCTGGCTATTATGAATAATGCTCACAGATATGCAGCAGTTAATATAAACATATTTGACACACAATCAACAATAAGTAGAGAATAAGAAATTTACAGAGGTTTGGCCCAATCTTTGCCTATATCATCTCTTCCTCGATTCCCTCGAGGGTGTTCCACTATGTAATCTCTTCCTTACACAGCTGCTGGTTTTCCTTCAAGTGCTCAGCTCACTATTACATTCAAGGATTCACAGAAATCCTTTCCACCGAGAAGCTTCAATCTGAGCTCTCGAATTTACAAGTGTATTGCACAAGCTACACGCAAAGCTCTAGAGGTTTACAACAACTTTTTCGAAAGTATATAAGTTGCAAAGTAACGATTCTTACTCTTAGAAGTGAACATAATAAATGTTACAGCTCAAAGATTCTTCTCGGTTAGTAGCAGTTATAGCTTAGTGAAGAAGATTTAGGGTTTTTGGACTTTCACTCATTTATTTATAGTTTCTCTAAAGAAATAGCCGTTAGAGCCATCAAAGATGCATTTAATGCGTGAACGGCTAAGACATATTAAAAAATTTGACCGTTGGAGCAAAATTCTGTCTCTTACCAAGATTGTCAGCAATCTTCGTTTGGTGCTGCCAATCGTACTTCCTCAGTTTTGTCGCTATGATTCTTAACCTAGATTGTCAGCAATCATCTGCTGGTGCTGTCAATCTGTCTTTCACCTTCTTTTCTTATTCTGATTTGAATAAGTTTGTCACTAATCTTCTTCTTGTGTCACCACTCTAGGCTTCCCACTTCTTTTGATGTTTAGTTCTCGGTCAAAATTGTTAGCAATCTTGGTTAGTGTTAGCAATCTATTTTTCTGATATCACCAATCTTGACTTGTCACTTCTTTTGACATTGCTCCTCAATAAGATTGTCAGCAATCTTTTACTTGTGCTGTCACTCCATATCTTTGCTTCTTTTGTATTTGTTCTTCCACAAGATTATCTATCATACCCCCAATTTAATTAGACATTAATTATGTCACATTAGGTGAGGCACGATCGCACAGGTCATCGTACCTGCAAACGACACCTTAACACCTAATCGAAAAACAAAACATAGCGGCATAAGTAACAACAAGAAAGAAATATAATAAATACGCCAACATACATTAAGGGAAACCACAAATCATCAATACATTACTAATTGAAAAACAATCAACAATCCTCCAAATGCTCTACCATTGTACCATGTTAATAACAAACATTACATCAAGACTCAACGTACCATTGAAAACACAACTAAGAAACTGAAAGTAAGAGAATGGAGCTCTCCCAAGCCCCGAGACTCGACATCCTGACATTAACATGGACGCCACGTGGTAATATTGATGAGGTTACATATACGGTGATATTAATGAGGTTATATCTGCGGTGACATTGATGAGGCTATATATGAGGTGGAGGTGGCATTGCATACATTCATCTTGTGTGCTTTACATTGCATTGCATAGAGGAGGGTTTTGTCGATATGGGGCTAACTTAAGGTTTAACCGATGTGGGGTTAACCTAAATAGGGTGCCGATGTGGGGCCTTTTTGATAAGGTGCCATTGATATATTGGGCCAACGTTATCTACAATTGCACGCACATGTTGGTGTTTCATGCATTGCATCACAAAAGATATTGCATGTTATGAAATATATTATATTGTTGGTGGTGATGAGAGGATGATTACATATTGGTGTTTATAGATGATTATATATCATTAGGTGATGGATTATTCATTGATGACTGATTCTGTGATTGTATTTATCATTCTTTATGAGTTTGATTATCTATTGTGAGCACGTTGATTTTTAGCTCACACCCACACAGACTGTTTTGACAGGTAACGTGGAGATGGCGGTTCGGTTCACTGTAGTCCTAGTTGTCGTCATGGTGGCGTCCATATTGATGTCAGGATGTTGAGTCTCAGGGCTAGGGAGAGCTCCATTCTCTTACTTTCAGTTTCTTAGTTGTGTTTTCAATAGGACTTTAAGTCTTGATGTAATGTTTGTTATTAACATGGTATGATGGTGGAGCATTTGGAGGATTGTTGATTATTTTTCAATTAGTAATGTATTGATGATTTGTGGTTTTCTTTAATGTATATTGGGGTATTTATTATATTTCTTTCTATTACTTTATGCAGCTGCGTTTTGTTTTTCGATTAGGTGTTAAGGTGTCGTTCGCAGGTACGGTAACCTATGCGATCACGCCTCACCTAATGTGACATAATTAATGTCTAATTGGGTTGGGGTTGTGACAGTTTGGTATCAAAGCTGTGGTTCGTATTCGAACTGTGTTTCATAGCTCGGTTATATACTAAAGCTATGGAGTGGAGTTGGTCTTTAGTGCAGTGAACCGTAAGGTGTTGTCGGTGTTGGTTAAGTCGTTAAGGAATGTGTGAATATATATATATATATATATATTTTGTACTTATCCTGATTTGGTGACAGAAGAATGGCACAGCAAGCGTTAGGAGGGGAGTCATTGGCTTCAGTACGAGGTGCAGAGGACATAGCTCAGGAACCACGTGTCCTCGATGCCACGAATAGACTTGCTAATCTTATGGTACAGTATATGGAAGCTCAAGTGGTGAGATTGGTGCCAAGGAATATAACCTTACACGAGCAATTCATGAAGCTTAATCCACCAGAATTTATGGGGGCAACTGATTCATTGGTAGCTGAGAAGTGGCTAAGGAAGCTAGAAACAATATTTGAAGTGATGGGGATTCTTGATTAATGAAAGCTATCACTATCCACTTTTATGCTAAGAGGTGAGGCACGGAATTGGTGGGAAGTCACGAGACGAATGACAAATGCTTAACCTGGAGGAGTACCAATCTCACGTGGCAACGCTTTGTGGAAGTATTCAATGATTAATACTTTTCTCTCATTTACCGATACCAGAAAGAGCATGAATTTATTCTATTAAAGCAAGGTAAAATGTCAGTGGTTGAATATGAAGAGCAGTTCATAGCCTTGTCTCGATTTGCACCTGACCTGGTGCATACTAAAGGTGTCAAGTGTAGAAGATTTCAACAGGGACTAGAGTTGGCAATCCGGTCTCGGGTTTCTGCATTTGAAATCACTAGATATGGGGACTTGGTGAACAAATCCAAGTTTGTGAAATTGGATGTGAAAGAGATGACAGGGAGACGAGAACAATTTAAGAAGGGAAGGTTTGATTCGAGACCTGGTACTTCACGAACAGAGACCTTCGGAATCTGCTCCAACTGTGGATGAAAGACAAGTACAATTTGCTCTTGGATCGGGTGGTTCACGGTTCAGTAACGCAAGAAGCATAGGAGGTTTTGGGGGTTGAGGAGCAAGGAGATCATCGGTTAAGTCTACCAGTCCGAGGTCTTCGGGAGGTAACACTGGGGGAATCACTTGCTACCGTTGTGGAGTTGAGGGACATGTTATTAAAGATTGTCCGATGCTGTGGTTTGACAAATGCTATCAATGCGGACAACCGGGACTCATAGCAAGGAACCGTACTTAGAATCTTGCGGTAGCATCATCTGTAAGCAATGTGGCTAGTGGAAATAGGGAAACAATGGGAGTTGCACAACGGGGACAAACCACGACGCTCGAATCACACACTCAAGCACGAGTTTATGCCATGACACTGAAGGATGCGCAGGCTACTCCTCATGTGGTAACAGGTATATTATCTATTATGTGTTTTGATAAAATAAGAGAATTTCGGGACGAAATTCTTTAAGGAGGGGAGAGTTGTGAGACCCCAAATTTTAATTCATCAGTAATTAATTTTAGTTTTACATGGTTAGGTAGGATGTAAAATTATGTGGGTGCTTGGTGCCTTAGGCTTACATATGATATGTGGTGCTTGGTGCCTTAGGCTTACATGTGATATGTTGGCAAGTATAGTGGACATATACTACATCTATTAGTGGTATACGTGAACTTACAATGTGTGATGAAATTAGAAACATCTAATATTATTAGGACTAAGACTTGTAAAGAGTTAAAGTGGATAAATGGTGGAGTGAGGTGTCAAAGCATAAGTCTTCCATGCATAGAATTCTTCCATGAGTGGGACTCAAGTGGGATATGCAATAGCCAAAAAGAAAAAGAAAAGAGAGAGAGACGGAAGAGAGAAAGGGAGAAAGAAATATAGAGATAGAGAGAGAAGGAGAGAGATGTAGAGAGAGAGTTGCAAAGAGAAATAGAGAGGGTGGAAGAGAGAAGGAGCTGCTATAGCGCAAGAAGAAGCTAATTTCAGGTATAATAACTCTTCCCCTGCTGTAGATCAGGCTATAGGTAGAAAGAACTTAAAAAATTACTCAATTTAGACACAAAATTCATCTGATTTAGTTAAGAATTGAGAGAGAAAAATCTGTCCAAAGTTGGAAGATTTTTGCTGGAAAAATCTGCAGAAATAGTCACTTTCGGAGGTTGTTTCAGACCTCTCAAATGAGAACCATCTGCTTCTGGAACTTAAATTCAGCAACACTGCCCTGTTTTAGAAAATACCAAATAAATACTTAGGCATGTTCAAAAAATGTAAAATTTGGTCTGGATACTCTTTGATATGCCTATTTATGTATTTCTAAAGTTTTAGAATTTTTGGATATAAGCTCACAAAATTATATCCAGATTATGAAGCCTATGTTAGTTTTAGTAGATTAGAGGACTTAGTGTATTTTGGTATTTTTCAACTCTAGCTTTACATTGGGAGTTAAATTGAGATTAGCATATGGTAGTTCTAATGCATAATTTCAGTGCTATAACTTGTTTGGAGTGTATACATTATATTGATGATTATTGCTGAAGTATACACTGAGATTCCTAAACTAACACGATTGTAGTAGTAGGACCTAACGGAGGGCAAGATCTGTCAACATCATTCAAGGAATGATCTTAGTTGTGGGGTGTGTACGGTGACAGATGAGATCTAGGATATTCATATTCATATTGAATGAATATATTTTTTGTAATATTATGTGTTCATTATGAGATCATGGGATAATCTTATTCATATAGAAGTATATATATTACTTGTATTGTTGGTGTTAATTGTGGGATTTAAGATATTCATATTCATATTGAATGAATAAATTGTGTTTACTATTATTTATATTGGTGGTAATTGTGGGATTTATGATGATCTTATTCATAATGACTTAGATGTTTTCCTATCTATATTGGTGTATTGTTGTCTTATTATGAACGTTTGTGTTGATTGTGATAGTTTTGATCTAATGAAGTTGCTTAATAATTATATATAACACACTTATATACGCGGTAATATTGATGAGGTTAAATATACGGTGATATTAATGAGGTTATATTTGCGGTGACATTGGTGAGGCTATATATGAGGTGGAGGTGGCATTGCATACATTCATCTTGTGTGCTTTGCATTGCATTGCATGGAGGAAGGTTTTGCCGATGCGGGGTTAACCTAAGGTTTAACCAATGTGGGGTTAACCTAAATAGGGTGCCGATGTGGGGCCTCCTTGATAAGGTGCCATCGATATATTGGACCAACATTATCTAAAATTACGCGCACATGTTGGTGTTTCATGCATTGCATCACAAGAGATATCAGCAATCTTGGTTAGTGTCAGCAATCTGTTTTTCTGTTGCTTTTGCTGTTGCTATTATCAGACCATCTTGTATGCCTTTTGTTAATTATTCTTCAATGGTGTGACTATGACCGAGCTTTACTAACCTTCTTGATAGCTTTTTGAACTTCTAAAGCATCTTTATCCTTTGGTAGCCCTTTGTTCATCAGCCGGTTCAGCATGCCACAATGCTTTTGAAGACAACTTGCCCTTAATGAATTTATGTGAACATGAGGATCAAGGGTCTTCACTGGCCATAGATGTTATTGATCACATACACATCCAGGACAAAATCCTTCTTCTGCATGTGTCATCACCTTGACTGAGGTGCTGCTGATATTGTGTTTGTCACAATCTTTACATCTATCATTATAGTGCTGTCATTCTTATAAGGTACTTACAAGATCTTCTATGAAACTTCACAATTCATGATTGCCCATAAATCTGAACATATTTTATCATACTAGACTGCACACTCAAGTTAAAAACATTAGTTCATAATGACTGAGTTTTGTTATCATCAAAATCATTTAATAACTATGGAGATTAACTCTTGGGTCAACAATCTCCTTTTTGATGATGACAAAACTCTCTTTGAATATGACAATTTTTTGTAAATGGGATGTAAATTAGAAACACTGTTCTCCCCCTCATTATAAGATCCTCCCCTTTAAATAGAGGATTTTGATTTTTCAGCAATCAAACAGTCAACAGTATTCTTCCCATTTTAGAGATTATTTCTCCCCCTTTTTGTTAAGAAATCAAAAAGAACATAGGAAGGAATTTTGACAGGTACAACAGTAAAAAATGTAAAAGCAGAATTAAAACTATTTAAAGCATCCAAGCATGAAGGATAAGAGACGAATAATCATTCAACAATCATCCATTCAATAACAAAGCAAGCACTGAATAACTATTCAGGTATCAACTAATCAACAACCAAGCAATGAACAATCAGTATTAAATAGTCCCATTAGTAATTACTCAATCAAGCTGGACAGAAATATAGATAGTTCATTGAAATAGAAACTGTCTTGCATACTGGTCCATCCTAGCAATATCCAAAACATAACATAGATAAAACAAATACCCGAGAATATTGGAGAATACTGGCTGATGTGGTGAGTGATTAGGATGCTTTGTTTTACAGGACATTTTTGGATGCACGTTCGGGAAACAAAAGCGAAAAACGCAGCAAAAAAATATAAGACAAAAAGGAAAGCAGGAAACGATTAGAAAACTTATTAAGAAACTTTCACAAAACTCAAATTAGACTTTTAAGAAACTTAGTAGAGACCTTTAAGAAATTCATTGGAGAACTTTGAGAAACTTAGTAGAAAACCTATATGAATAATTTAATAGATACTTAGAACTTAAGGAAAAAAATGTATAAAAATTAAGATTTTAAGTTTTCGAAGCATTTCTCCAAAGTTTTCTAAGAGTTTCTGTCAAGTATCCCAAGAGTTTCTGAAACATTTCTCTAAAATTTTAAAACGAGTTTTGTATCAGTACCAAAAGCAAGTTTCCCACTCCTAAATGACTTTCCCAGTAACTATGGGATAAAATAGTAAAATCACTTGAATCATAATTGCTTCAGACCACCGACTGGTTGGTTCAGTAAGTAAGAATTCAGATTTCCTTGCTCAATATTTAGGTTCGAGTTTTTGTAGCCATTTGGTGGGATTAAACCTATTTTTTAGCAGCTAGAGCACGCGATAGGACCGAATTAGTCACCATGTATTTGCTTTAATTGTTTTTTTTTATTTTCTTTAATTTTTTGCGGGTAGATTAGAGGGCCAAAGCTTTGGAAGACGGAGGGTAGGGTGAGTCAAATCCATGCCATGAGGTCATGGGTGGGGGCGCCGATACCGCTAGGCTAACCCCACTTCTCATGAGTTGGTTTAATTTGGGTCTAGCAAGGGTATGGTTTGGTTCTCAATCTTAAAATGATCAACTCAATCATTTTGGTTAAGTTTTTTGGTTAAAATTTTATGAGACCCTAACCGAACCAAATTGAGACTTGATGTTTATATGTCACAAATTTTGTATATGATATATTTTGGATGTACATCTTCAATTTGTTTTTTTTTTTTTTGCTAACCGAGTGTCCGGGCTAACTTGCGTGCACTTAGACTAATCTCGGGGTTTGGTTTTCAATTTATTGTACTTTGTTAGAATTGATTTGTTTTGTATACTATTTTTTAACAATTGAGAATGTAAGATTGAGACTATTTTTAAAATTTTAGATTTTATGTAATAAAAACTGAAGTCCAAACCAAACCAATCTTGGTCTAAGCCAAGCTGAACCATGAAATCGAACCATATTGAGTTTATTCTGAGTTTGATAGACCCATGCACACTTCTAAGGTCTCTAAAACTTTTTGTATGACTTAACTTTTGCAAAATCAACCATTGAGTTAAAGACCCGGGCCTTAGGCCCAGTGGTCACCGCCTAACCTCGACTTAGGCGAGGTCAAGGGTTCGACTCACCGCAAGAGTGTGGTGTCGGGGATATATAATATCAGCTCCTCCTGCTATTTCAACATTGTAGATTAGAGTTTACCAACTTGCTAACTCCCCCTCGCCTACTAACTTTCCCCTTCTTGCTAACTATACTTATACTCTCTTGTCAAAAAAAAAAAAAAAAAAAACCATTGAGTTAAATATCCTCAAAGAACCTTTACACTCAATAAATTCCAAGTTGATAAGAGACCAAGAACAATCTGATTCATATAACTCTTTGCAAGGGTGAAGCCAAGATTTTGATTTGCCCTAGACTATGTCAAAATGAACCCTCTCGGTCCATGAAAGATTGAAAAGTTTGTCTCTCAATTGTTGCATTTAATGTCTTGTTAAATTCTATTGCATTGAATCTTATCCCTTTATGCTCCATTATTTAACTTGAATAAAAAAAATTTCTATTGATAAAAAAAAAGAATCAAACATATTTTGAATTAGTAAACAAAAGGCAGGTTTTGCACTTAACTTATTTAAAGAATGTAAAGACAGCTTCTAGTTATGCACTTTTCCGTTTTCAACCAGTTGTCAGTCTTCTGTTTGTTTGTTTATTTGTTTTTTTATTTCCCTTTTGGGTCAGAAATGATTTTCTCCTTCAAGCAACTGCGGGCTGCAGAATATGAATACAGAAATAAAAAATTAGCATCTCTACCTCTTTCTTAGGATTGTTTTTTAATAGTTACGTAATTAATTTAATTTTATTGGGTTTAAGAACTAAGATTAAAGTGGGTTGTGTTAGGTAATTGGTCTACAATAAATAGTGTTGGGTTGAGCAGTAAAAAGGTTTGGGCTAGGCTGAGTAATATTGAGGTGGGCTAGACTTACATATTAAAAAATATTGGGTTGGGCTGGCCAATATTAAGGTGAGCTTCGTTTTTTTTGTTTTTTTTCATCAGCAAATCCTTAATACAAATATAACCTAAATGTCACACATAGCGAGATTGTACAAGATTCTCGAAAGAATTTGGAGCCTTGAATCCGCTTTGTGCGAGGGCTTTTTCTCTCTTTTGCTTTGAAATGTGGGGTTTTGGTGGGCCTTTGCCCTTGCCTTTATGGAGATCAACCTCTCATCTATCTCCCAAGTTCATGTTCATCTAATTTGCATCTGAGTGAGACAGCTGAGATCACATTTGTTATTTTTGTCATATAGTTTGTTTCAATTTTATTTAGAGTTATTAGTATCTAGGGGTGGATATTAGTCAAGCCATGCCAGACTTATCCTAAAAATAGTTCTCATCAAGCCTATAATTAAATTTCAAGCCAGCTCAAAATGAATATTACATTTTCAAGCATGCCCATTTAACTCAAAATCTATTTAATAAATAATTTTCTTCTCTAATCTTTACTAACAATAAATCTAATAAGAAATATGTGCTACTATAAATAAATGTATTATTTTATATATATTTTGGGATGAATCAGATCGGGCTTCAAACAAAATTCACAAACTCGTCCATTAACATAATTGGGCCTAAAAAATCTCAAGCCTAATAAATAAGAGATGGGCTTGGGCAGGCCTAGCGGACCATTGGGTTATGACCACCCCAGGGGCACATAACCTGTTTTTGGTGCCACTGGTTGCAAGTAAAACAGCTCTTATATTTGCCCCAACATGCAAGCTCCAGTTTTACGAGTTGGGCTTCTCGTACAAACGGAGAAGGTTGTGTAGTTACAAAATTACAAAATGAGATAAAATTTTGTATTTTTTAATTTTTTGAGATGGGATTAATAATAAGTATAATTAGCAAGGAGTGAAGCATTAACAGAGTGAGAGAGTTAATAAGTTAGTAAACTAAATTTTATAGAATTAAAAAGATAAGAAGAATAAATATTATTTGTCCCAAACACCACACTCTACCACGAAGTGATGAGCATTGGGCCAAAGGTCCTTGTTAATGACAAAAATTATATATTCATTGAAATTATGATATTTTGTACTTTTCTGCATGGAATGCTTTAGTTATATTTTCATCTCTCTCAGATGATGTTAAACTTTCCGGAGAAACATTCTTCGAGAAAAATTTACAGATTTTAAGAATGCCCAGGAAAATTGTCTCAAGATAAAAACAGATTAATCATGGCTCCCAGTTGCATCGTACAGAGCTGTATTTGGACACAAAACAACTAATAAATGGCAGGCGAAAAAAACAAGATCAAGATACAACAAATTTTAAGCTGACTTTTCATCCTAAGTTGAACCCAACAAAACTTTGTGCTTTACCTGTTCACTATGGATGCTCATGCGACTAGGAATATAGACGTTGAAGTAGTAGCTCACTATGGTTTCTTCGTGCTGGGGTGGCAAACACTACAAGGCAGGCTTCACAGTTCTTTTACCCTGTGATATGCGATTCGTTTTCACAACATAAACTTCTTCTGCTCCTCTAAATTCAAACTGTAGCTGGAGCTTTTTGTCAGTGATGTGGCGCTTAACACATTCTATAGATCCGGGTAGGGGCCTTAAACTTTCAAAATTCTCATTACCCTCCATAATTTTTTAGGTATTTTTTTATAAAATTTAGTATATTGACCCCCTCTAAAAATTAAGAATTTTATCTTCATGTCTATAAAATTTAAAAAATTTTACCTTCGCCCCCTTATCAAAAAACCTGCGTCCGCTACTGAATTCGGGAAAACCCATGGGCAAAAGTCAAGCCTCCCTTTCCCAATGGAAACAAATTGGGTATCTGGACTTCTGCCTCTGATTGGCCAAACTCTGGTGCCTAACCATCTTGAAGAATTTTTCTGGTGAAAGAGAAAGTTGCAAGTAATTTGTTAGCTTTTTGTTTTTTTTGGAACATTAGATAACAACTGAGATACTTATATGGCAGAAGGATAACTAGAGATGACACTGAAAAGAATCATATCAGAGATAATAAAAGAGCAAGGAAATGCAACAAGGTGACCTTAACCAAGATAGTGTCAGCAAAATCTTCAAACAATATTGAAAACCTAGACCACTCCCAACTACCATTCTTTGTCAAAAACCAGAACTTTTCAAAACCAAATGAGTTGTTACCCCTGGTAAATAGTATTTTTAGTTGAATTGATAGGAGACCATTCACTAACACCATGACAAATAGTCATTTATCTCTTTATGAAAACTCGAGAACAAAACCACAAACCTAAAACAACAATAACCACAACGTCATCCACTCCCTGAGTTAAGCTTAAGCTCTCAACAAACGAGGTACTAATGATGCCTACTTAAACCACGAGTATCAGTCTCTCGGCTCAACATTTTGGAAACTTTGTACTCTTTTCCTAAGATGTGCTCTCTCAATCAGACATAACGCTGTTTCCACTCCAAATTTTGTTTGCATCCCCTCAAACCTTGCGGCCTTGCCAAGCCAAGTAAGGGTTGGTTGCAGCAAGAAATGGAGTGGAATTAGAAATCCCCACTTTCATATCTGTCCCAAAAATTCAACTAAAACCACCCTTCTCTTTCGCCCATTGTATCTCATTGTTAGCCTCGAAATTGTTATTTATCTCGTAGTTCAGATTTGTGAGTGTAAAACTAATTGAAGGGAATCCTAATTTTTCAAATGGGTTGTGATCTCACCGTGAGATTCAAAATTGTCACTTATCTCACAGTTCAGATTTGTGAGTGTGAAACTAATTGAAGAAAATCGTAATTTTTCAAGTGGGTTTTGATTTGGAAGAAGTTCCCAAGCCTAATGTTTAGATTCGAATGGAGAGAAAAAAATTATCAAACATTTGGCGAACAATATAAAGTGGAATATCGAACGTCGTGTCCGTAAGGAGAATATCGATGGGAGGTTCTATAATCTAGTAATTGTAGTAAGGAATCGAAAGAATCATCGGATTTCTTGGGATGATATTCATAACGGTGAGAGAGATTTTTTTTTCTTTCCATTTTCACGCAAAATGAAAAAGCTTCTTGTTCAAAGAAAAAGAAAATTAATTTTATCAATATTTTGGAGGGATTAAACTAGTCCCAACAATAAACTAATTTATTTGTTAAATTATGATTATTGTTTCATAATTATATAATTCAAACTTCAAATTTTATGCTCATAAGGTGTGATTATAAAATTTTAATAATGAATAAAGATTATCGTGACAGATAAATAGTTACGAAACAACAGTTAAATGCACAAAATAATGTAATAACATCGGTAGAGGTAGATGTAGAAACAAAATTACCTTTTTTCAATCTTTTTATGATGTTTGTAGCGTATCAATCTTCTCTTCTATTCAAACAGTCTATTGAAGAATGACAAAAAAAAAGAGTTTAGACTGTTAAATTGAAGTAATTTAGGTTCTATTTATATTAAAATGAAAGTTGCAAGACCTCACAAGTTGAAGCCACTGCAAATGAAAAGTTGAGAGGCCTCCCTAGACACCACATTAAATGAAGCTACCCTGAGGGCCTCTGGTGGGTTATAAGTCTTTATAAGGAGAACTTGAGCATATGACATCACTATTTTAAGGAGAACTATATTAATTTGATGTACATTATGGGCCTAGTAAGAGCCAAGCCTAAGACATGAAGAAGACCAGCCCAGGAAGATCGGCCATAGGATGCTAACTTAGCGGGCTAAGCCCAAGCCGATCTGATGCTAGTACCCAAAAGGGTTGGCCCAGGGATTCTAATCTAAAAGATATAAGGACTAATAAGTCCAGAATACAAATTCTATTCCTAAGTAAACTAGAATAAATAAAGGATAAGTCCAATATATTAAACTGACTAAGAAAGGGAGATTTCTAGGAGGAAAGTGACTCTAATTCCCAAAGGAAATATGACATTTCGAAACCTATAAATACCCCATGCACTTAAAGGGTAAGGTACGTTCACTTGAGTTCTAACTCTCAATACTTTATTAGATTCATTATGATTAAGCTTGCTAACTTGATCATCAGAGTGCCTCTAGCCTAGAAAGGGTCGACACATTCTCACTGTCTTCTTCTCTTACAATTTGCTCGTGCTCGTCAATTTGGTTCGAGAGTTCAACTAGGTCTTCTTAAAAATCTCACTTATAATTGGCTCCGTCTGTGGGAAGGTCTACACAACGATGAGTACCAACTCTTTTTGAGGAGGATCCTATCAACAGGGAGCTAGAAGACAACTATGATGTTCGTACTCAAGACGACACTTATCAATCAAGTCGTCATGATGATTTAGTGCAAACTCCGAGAGGAAGTTTGATCAAATCAAAGATACAAATCCCTGGAGGCAACCAGTGGGGAAGGCATGAGGGTCTACTACAGGCTCCACAGTATGTTAGAAATCTAAATTGCCAAAGGAATTATCGCAAGAACTTGAATCCATCATCTTCTAGTGGCCGTGTACCTAGCAATTTATTGCCCCGAGCAACCAAGTAAGAACTCCGGCAATGGGACGAAAAGATCACCCACCTCAGGTCAATGGTTAAAGTTATGAAAAAAGCGATTGCCCAAAAAGATGGATGAGTACCCCATAGATCCCCAGATCGGCACGGAAGGAGGAGGACGAATTCAAAAAACGCGAGCCCCCCTGCCGCATGCTTAGCTGGGAGCTATGCTTCTAGTACTGAGCACTACACGGACCGATAGGAAGATTGGCAGCCTCAGAAAAATCAGACACCAGTAAGAAATCCAGCAAGGGCAGAACTAGAGCAACAAGATTGGGACAAGTGGTTGAACGAGCGGTTAGACAACAGGGATAACCACCATAAGGGATGAACAACCCAAGATATTGCCAAAAGAGCCCTTGACCAGATTGCATGCACCCCCTTTATAAAGGAGATTAAGGCCCGCCGACCTCCCAAAAAATTCACCTGACCGAAGTTTACTCCTTATGATAGGAAGATGGATCCCATTACCCATGTTCGGCACTATGAAGAGATGATGGCACTATAGAGCGAGAATGAGTCCCTTATGTACTGAGTTTTCCCATCAAGCGTGGGAGAGATGGCTTTACGTTGGTTCGATAAACTGCCGTCCAGATCAGTTTCAAGCTAAAGATAATTTGTCAAGCTATTTATCAACCGATTCATAGCAAATAGCAAGCAACCTAAGGAGGTGGACTACTTGATGACCCTACAAAAGAAAGATGATGAGGGATTACGGGTGTCGGCAAGGTCCTACAGGGAGACTTACAACGAAATCGAGGATTGCAACAAGCAGCTGGCAATTGCATAACTTAAGATCAGACTTCCTAGGGAGCACAGGTTAAGGAAATCCCTCATGAAAAAATCGATCACCTGGATACTGGACCAGATGCTAAGGATCGAATAGTATGCATGGGTGGAGAAAGATATTGGTCAACCAATAGAGGAAAAGATTAGCGAGAAAACAAAAAAGAAAGATGGGCGTGAAAGCAAGAAGCCTTGACATGAGGAAAATAGAAACAATCGAGGCAAAAAGATAACATAAGGGGTCAACACAGTCTTCAAGGATCCGATTTACAAGATTCTACTTCAGATACAGGATAAGCCCTTGTTCAAGTGGCCTCTAAAGTTGGGAGAAGACCCCACCGCCCGAGACTAAAGAAACTTCTGCTCTTACTACAGGAAAAAAGGGGTATTAGATGAAAAGCTACCGAAATCTCAAAAAGTATTTGGAGGAATTAGCAAAAGCTGGTATCTAGACCAGTACATTAATCGAGAGAAAACGAAATGAGAAGCCGAGCAGACAAAGCAGGAAGTCGTCCTGTAGAAAAAGCCGGAACAAAACCGGCCTAGGTAATTAATGTCCTCCACAGATCAATAGAGTCGGCAGTAGTAGATCCTCGCAAATACTGGGCTGACATCTAGAAGGCTGTGCATCTCAAGGAGGTAATGCTGTTGGAACCTCGAAACAAAAAGACTAAAGTTGGCAACAATGCTGAGGCCATAACCTTCACTAATGATGACTTAGTTAGAGTACAACCATCACATAATGATGCGTTGGTAGTGACACTATGATTAAGGGATTGTGATGTGAAAAAGATGTTGGTTGACCAGGAAAGTTCCTCTTAAGTTAAGTACTACGACCTTTTTAAAAAATTGGGATTGAAGGATTCCGACCTCCAACCATCTTTGAACCCCTTAATCGGATTCAGCTAGAACCCGGTCTGACCGCTGAGAAAGATAATGATCCCAGTAACTGTGGGAGGGATTACTATTCAAACAAAGTTCCTTATGATCAATGTGACCTCGCCCTACAATGCAATCATGGGCCAGATATGGTTGCACCTCATGAAGGCCATACCGTCTTCCTACGACCAACTGATCCGTTTTTCGAGCCCAAGAGGAGTAGGAGAGATAAGAGGAGACCAAATGGCAGTTAAGCAGTGCTTCCTGACAGCATGCGCCACGAATATGAAAGCGGGTAAGGTTCAAATGATGGAGCTTCATGAGGATACTCCTACGATTGATGATGTCGGGCTTCTACCAGAAAACAAGGTCATTGAGGACCTTAAGAAAGTTCATAGAGATCGGCATGACAAGGAAAAGTACTTCGTGCTCGGCACTTCTTTATCCAAAACTAATGAAAAATCATTGTTTGATCTGTTAACAAAGTACATTGAAATATTCACCTAGACACCTTATGACATGCCAAGAATCAACCTAGAAATAGACTGCCACAGACTTAACGTGGACCCATAGTGTCGACCTGTGGTCCAGAAGGGCAGAAGGGCAGAAGGGCAGCTACTCAACATGTGGATGCAGTAATCGAAGAGGTTGATAGGCTCCTTAAAGTAGAGGCAATAAGGGAAGTCTACTATCCACATTGGCTCTTTAACACAGTAGTGGTAAAAAAGAAGAATGACAAGTGGAGAGTTTGTGTCGACTCAATCGACTTGAACAAAGCATGCTCCAAGGACCCTTTCCCTCTTAACAAGATCAATCAGCTTGTAGATGCAATAATTGAATTTGAAAGGATGAGCTTCTTAGATGTTTATTGCGAGTATCATCAGATCCCGCTCTATGAAGACGACCAAGAAAAAACTGCCTTCATCACCCCAATGGGCATTTTCTATTACAAAGTCATGTCTTTTGGTTTGAAGAACGCCTGTGCTACCTACCAGAGATTGGTTACCAAAATGTTCAAAAAGCACATCGGCAGCACTGTGGAAGTAGATATTGATGACATGGTGGTTAAAAGTAAGGTCAGTAGACTACACCTGGGCAATCTAAAGGGAGTGTTTGACATCCTCAAAAACTATAAGATGAGGTTGAATGCCTGTAAATGTGTATTCAGGGTAAGCTCTGGAAAGTTTCTTGGATTCTTAGTCACGCACCAGGGTATTGAAGTAGATTCACATCAGATTAGTGCCATCCAAAACATCCAGGCCTTGAGGAACATCAAAGAAGTCAAAAGTTGACTGGAATAGCAGTAGCTCTCAACCAGTTTATTAGCTAATCTTCAAATAAGTGCCTGTCATTTTTCTAACTTTTTAAAAAACAAAAGCAATTTAACTGGAGCCTTAACTATGACCAGGCTCTTACTAACTTGAAGAAATATCTGGCTAAGCCACAACTACTTTCTATGCCGCTCAAACATGAAGAGATCTTCCTGTACCTAGCAGTATCAGAGCACGCAGTGAGTGCTGTCGTACTCCATTAACAAGATAGGAAATAGAGACCATTATACTACATCGGCAAAACTCTTCTGGGGGCAGAGAGTAGATATCTACCATTGAAAAAACTGGCCCTAGTACTAGTAATGGCGTCACACAAGTTGGTACACTACTTCAGGGCCCATACCATCAATGTACTTACGGATCACCCGCTTAAACAACTCCTCCAAAGAGCATATTTCTTAGGCAGAATAGCAAAATGGGCGGTGGAGCTGGGAGAGTTCGACATCAAGTTCCAACCCAGATTGACAATAAAAGATCAGGTACTTGCTAACTTTATTGCTAAATTTTTTGTTGAATTACTGTAGGAAGCCAATCAATCATCTAAAGCCAATTGACCAAATTGTGACCCCCCTTTGGAGTTATGAAAGATTATTGATCATTAGAAGCTCTTCGTTGTGGAGCATCCAATAACAGGGGGCAGGATCGGGCATAGTCCTAATCACGCCAGACAGCATGGCATTAGAGTAGGCCTTAAAATTAGAGTTTACTGCCTCAAACAATGAGTCAAAATACGAGGCTCTACTTGCTGGACTACGCTGAGTTATAGAGCTCAAGATTCTTGAGATAGTCATCTACTCAGACACCCAATTGGTGGTTAACCAGATCATAGGCGAATATGCGGCAAAGAACAACAAAATGGAGTAGTACCTAGCAAAAGCAAGAAAGCTGCTCAGCAAATTGGGCAAATACAAGCTCCATCAGATCAGTCGCGACAATAACGCTCATGCTGATGCCTTGGCAACACTGGCTGTAGCCTTAAAGTCAGGATCAAAAAAACAATTCACGCGAAGACATTGCCTAGCCCAAGTAGATTTCAAGAGAAAGCGCAAGCTCTAGCTATTGAACAGTTAGGACCATTTTGGATGGACTCGATCATCTCCTATCTTGATAAGGACGAGTTGCCAAAGGACAAGAACGATGCTAGAATAGTTAAGCACAAGTCATTGAAGTACTGGTTATCACTCGATAAGGAACTTTATAGAAGATCTTTCACTGGTTCCTATTTACATTGTGTCCACTCAGACAAAGTGCAGGGCATCTTGTTTGAAATTCATAAAGGGATTTGTGGAAGTCACGTCGGCGAAGGATCTCTTGCTCACCGAGCTATCTCACAAGGCTGCTAGTGGCCCTACATGCAGAAAAATGCTACCCAGTATATGCTGAAATGTGAAAAATGCTAAAAGTTCTTGCCAATAATACACCAGCTGCTGAGGACCTCATAACTATCACCAGCCCATGGCTTTTTGCACAATGGAGGCTGGACATAGTTGAACTATTGCCCCGAACTCTAGGGAATAAGAGATTCATCATAGTGGCAACAAACTACTTCACCCAGTGGGTGTCTTTTTCCTTATAGTGGCAACAAATTACTTCACCAAGTGGGTGGAAGTAGAGCCCTTGTCAACTATTAGAAAAATTAATGCTAGAAGATTTGGGTGGAAGAGTATTGTCACAAGATTCAAAATACCCCGTGCACTAGTTTCAGATAACGGCACCCAGTTCGACGATAACATGTTCAGAGGATTCTGTAACGATCTTGCGATTAGAAACTACTATTTAATGCCGGCCTATCCGCAATGCAACGGGCAAGTCGAAATGTCAAACAAGACTATGCTAAATGTGATAAAAAAGAGGCTTAAAAAAGCTAAGAGAAGATGGGTGGAAGAAAAACCTAGTGTCTTATAGTCTTACAGAACTACTCTAAGGATATCTACTAAAGAAACCCTTTTCTCAATGGCATATGGGGTGGATGCAGTAATACCCTTGGAGGTCGGGCTCCCAACTATTAGAACGGCATCATTCGACACCGGCCTTATTGATCAAACTTTAGCGAAGGACTTCAACCTTATTAAAAAAAAAGTAGGAAGCAGCCCTGCTTAAACTTACTGAATATCATCATCAGTTTAGCCGATCCTATAACAAACAGGTTCAACCAAGAGTCTTTGCTCCTGGTGACTTAGTACTAAGAAAGGTATTGGGGGCAACTAAGAATCCAACAGATGGGAAGCTTTGGCCTAACTGGGAAGGTCCCTACAGAGTAACATCCCAGGTTGGCGCGGGGGCATACCAACTAGAAACTGTTGAAGAAAGGTGACAACTACCCCAACTAAACTTGGAATGCTAACAATCTTAAAATTTTTTATCAGTAGGCGTATTTCTCAAAGGATGTAACGATCTACAACAATACTTTATTTTTCCTTTGAAAGCTACATATTAGCAATAAAGTTGGAAGTCATTCATTTATCTGATGCCATTCCAAAAGAGAAGCACCAAAGGAGAAACACAAAAAACCAGGTGTAAAAACTAGGTCCTGTCTAAATTGGACAAGTCAGCCAATGAAGACCATAAAAACCAAGTGTAAAAACTTGGTCCTGTCCAAGTTAGGCAGGTCGGCCAATGAAAATCATAAAAACCAAGTATAAAAACTTGGTCCTGTCCAAGTTAGGCAGGTTGACCAATGAAGACTATAAAAACCAAAGTATAAAAACTTGGTCCTACCCATGTTGGGCAGGTTGGCCAATGAAGGCCAAACAAAACAAAAACCAAAGATTAAAACTATCCTGTTTTACTGAATTAGAGGAAGCAAAAAACATCAACAATTGAAATAGTAAAATCTAGATTCATTCGAAAAGAAAAACTGAATTACAAGTTTCGAAACAAAAAGATACAATTGTTCCAACAAAAAACCAAAGGAAAATCCTAAAAGCTAAGACATAATATCTTCATCAAGTTTCACAGCAGGTCCAGCCTCAGCCATCTTAGAGACATCACCCTCAGTTGTCTTAAAGGCATCAGTAGCTGAGTTCGTTAAGATGTTTATGCCTTCGGCTATCTTGGAAGTATCATCAGCATCACCCCCTATGATAGTCTTGAAGTAGTTCAGAATATTCTTCTAGATGAGGGAGGAGTTCTCGACCTTCATTTCTTTCAGAGCCTCTTCCCAACCTTCGACAAAGATCAACTAGGAGAGATAAACCATTTGTTGCGCAAAATCTTGAGCATTATCTGCCACACCTTGTTTATAACTCGCCTCAACCTCAGCCTTAGCCTTCACAAGATCAGCTTGGAGTTCCTCGACTTTGACCTTCGCTTTGTACAAATTCACTGAGAGTACAACATTGTCATCCTCCAGCTTTAAGAAGTCGGCATCCCTTTTACTCAGATTGGCAATGAAATGGTTCAGGGCAATCTTTGCCTTCTCGGCCTCCTTTGCTGCTGTCATTTGGGCCTTCTTTGATTCAATCCACTCTTTCTTCAGTGTGGCGTGCTCTTTAATGAGTTTCTCGTGCTCCTTGAATAGAACTCGAAAGCGATGCATAGCCTCTAAAGCATTGAGGGATCCTTGGAAGTAAAAGAGAGTTACTAAACCAGGTATAGAACCAACATTACAAAAAAGGGCATAGAAACCAAAGAACCTGCCATGAAGGAGTCATGAAAAGCCCCAAGGAAGATCAATAAGTCGTTGCTATTGTCCAACAAATTAGTGTCAACTAGCTGGAGCACACTTTGAACCACCCCCATTGCTACCTCAGTTGACTTGATCATAGAATTGTTCGACAGCATATGGTGGCCACCAATGTTGGGTTTTATGACTACAAAGTTGGCATCATCAGTAGCGGCACTACTACTTAGACATGGATTAGCCAGTGCGACCTTTGGTTTCTGCAAAGTTGGCTCAACAACTGCATCCCCCACCATTGACTTTTTCTTTGACGACCTCGTCTCCCTCTTCTGTTGTTTAGGTTCAGAGGAGTCGACTTCCATAACGGCCGAAGAGGATATGGACTTTAATACACCAGACTCCGGCCTCCCCGATTTCTTTAATTTCTTCGCCGCCTTCTGTAGTATCATCTCTTTTAGATTCATCTTGGTAGAGTTATCAGAATTTGAAGACGAAGGATACACTAGCTTCCGTTTTCGCCCAATATTGGCTATAGCTTAGCGGTCGGGTGTTGTGTATGGGGTAGAAGTCAATGCTGATTAAGATGAACTTGACCGTTCAGATGAAATGTTATAGACCAGATAACCTGCAATGCTAGAAATGTTGGCTGATGCGTCAATGATGATTAGAGGCAACTCAAATGATGCCTCACTCAGAAAGGCAATTCCTTAGGCCACTAGGATAACATCTCCAATGACGTCGATCCCCACACTCCCAACTGGTGGTAACGCGCTAGCAGAAAGATTGGCAACAATCACATGATTGTTGAGAAGTATTCATTCCATTGTAATCTTGATGGGGATTTAAGCAAATTCACCAACTGCACCCTCCTTTGATAGCTGGGCAATTACACCTAGTGGAATTCTAGAGGCGATCGTAAAAGAAGAAACCTGGAGGGGGTAGTTCAGCAGAATGTAAGGGGACTAAGCAATATCACAGAGTCGACTAGAGTCTCGGTAGTTTAGACCTTTATGCAAATCGCTCAAATTGAAACCCCACGTCTCTTTCTTTTTGCTTTTCTTATCGGATTTTGAAAAAATCAAAATGAAGCGGATTAAAAGTGAACAAATAAATATGTACAAAAAAGATAGAGTTCGGCACAAACCTAATTCTCTAGGGGTTCTACGGCATCGTACCGACTATATTTGGTTGGCAAGAAGATTACTAAATTTCCAAGGGCCAAAAACCCAAACTCTGACATCATTTACGCCTTTACCCAAAGAAGGGAGACATTTCACTATTTCTCTATCCTTGTTAGTTGCTCTAAGGTAAACTCTTCAGCTATCACCCCCGACCTTACATAGAGTGTAGCAGAAGTCAAGTTCCACAAGCCCAAAGTTAACACCCAAGATTCGGTTCAACTCAAACATCCCTATGACGATCCTATAGACATTCGGGTGTACTTGGGATGGACATACATTATGGTGATGAAGGAATTTTGTTAGGAAAGGGTGCAGGGAAAACCTAACACCGCCATCTACAATGGCGATCATATGAAGGGCATCCCTCTCTCAGTCTCTTTGATCCTATAGTCATTAGGGGTAACCAACTCAAGGCCGAATTGTTCAGTAATAGTATACCTAGACTTAAAAGTAGCAATGGCCGTCAGGCTATTCACAGGTTTCCTAAGGCGAGCCACCATCAAGGGATGACCATGAAATAATGGGGCAGAAAAGGAGAGAGCAAAGGTTAGAAGAACTTACAGTGATAGCGCAAGATATGCTTTCTCACTCACCAGAAATCTCAAAGCAAAGCTTAAATGGTGAGGATAGGCAAGGATATGCCTAATTTGTAGTGGCCTTGTCGTTGGTTCGAAGGCTAACGAATTGTAACAATCATGTCGTTCAACCTAACCATCACCTCGGCAATCCATTCAGTGCACCCTTAATTGCAGGGCTAGTACGAAACTGCCACGTGGTGCGTGAATCCTCGAAACGACGAGAAGGTCAAAGTATAAGTAATAAATGCAAAACTCAGCCCTTATCCCCTTTATCAATCCAAATAGGGCGTAATGGCCAAGGCAATTATGGGCCCAATAAGAGCCAAGCCCAAGACATAAAGAATACCAACCTAGGGAGGTCTGCCACAGGATGCTGACTTAGTGGGTCAGGCCCAAGTCGATCTGACGCTAGTACCCAAAGGGGTTGGCCCAGAGATTCTAATCCAAAAGATATAAGGACTAATAAGTCCAGAATACAAATCCTATTCCTAACTAAACTAGGACAAGTAAAGGATAAGTCCAATATATTAAATCGGCTAAGAAAGGGAGATTCCAATTCCCAGGAGGAAAGTGACTCTAATTCCCAAAGGGAACATGTCATTTTGAAATCTATAAATACCCCATGCATTTAATATGCAAGGTACGTTAACTTGAGTTCTAGTTCTCAATACTTTATTCGATTCATTGTGATTAAGCTTGCTAACTTAATCATCGGAGTGTCTCTGGCTCAAAGAGGGTCGACGCATTCTCACTATCTTCTTCTCTTGCAGATTGCTTGTGCTCGTCAATTTGGTTCGAGAGTTCAACCAGACCTTCCTAAAAATCCTACCTATATACATTATTGGACTTTTTTTTCTTAACAACTTAAGGTTTTTGGACAAATGGTGACTTAACATTATATCAGAACTATGGTTTTCTTAAGTTTAAGTCTTATAGTCCGCATGTGCTCCCTATTTTGTGGACTCTTTTGTCGCTCTTCATGCACTTGGTGGTGATATAATGTTCAAGAATGTCACATCAATTATGAAGTAATTTGGAGAAAATTTCTTATCACCCCTTTGTGGACTCCCTTCTGTGGCCCTTCATGTAACTAGTAGTAAGATAATATTCAATATGTCACATAAGTTATGAAGTAGTTTAGAGAAATTGTCTCAACTAACGAATATCAGCCCATGGGTTCAAAACACATGCACTTAACTTATAAAAAGTAGACATAGCAAACAAGTCTGAAACCTATTATCTACTGGGTTATCTTCCAATAAGAGAGGCACATTTCCCCATAGACCCATGGAAATTTTTTCTCTCAACTAATTGAGAGTTGTTTGGGATTACAGCCCGTTTGGTAAGGCTTTTCGGTCTAGCTTTTTTTTTAGCTTATAAACAAAAAAACTAATTTATTCTAGCTTTTTTACTTTTTTTGCTTATCTTTAACTTATAAAAGCACAAAGGCAAAAAACATTCTAGCTTTTTTTGCTTATAAACCAAAAGAGCAAAGTAAAAAAAGCTAAAAAAAAGTTGTGCAAAATGGGCCCTCAATACCCACTTATTTGTTATAATTTTATTGATTAGTGATACCGCATTAATAAAATGACATGGTATAACTATTGCACTCAATATAAATTCAATCTCAATGATGTTTTTTTTTTTTATAATTCTAGTAAAGCCAGTTTGATACAACTTTTTTACTTAACTTTTTTTAGGCTTATAAGCAAAAAAAAGTCAAAATTTTCTGTCTTTTTTGCTTTTCTATTTTTGCTTTTTTTTATTTATTGTTTTATCTTTAGCTAAAAAGATAATAAAAATCCTAGAACTTTTTATCATCTAATTAGTCTGATTTTATGGCAAGTATTCCAAAGTCCTTTACATAATAAAAAGATTACAACCCGTCAAATCAAATTGTTTACTATTTTACCTACTAAGGTAGTGGAATCCCCATGTATAATTAAGGTTAAGGGTTGCACTCACATTATCTCTCCCTCCATTGAAGCTAGAAAGAAAAGTCTCATTAGATGGCAATATGAAATTTTTATTAGGCCACTTCGATCTTCCAAAAAAAGAAGCCCCACGTTCTCCTCTTGATCTTTAACAGTCATACCATTATGCCTATTCACTCGTTCTTGGCCCCCCTCAAGTAGATCTTGCTTCGTTACTGATTCCCTTATTACATAATTATGTCTTAGACTCGCAAATCCTAGAACTAACGTATTATAGATTTATAACTAAACTATTCATCCATACTATTATTAAAAAGACAACCCACCATTCTGGTGAGAATTTATTATCAAACAATAATTACTATTCTTTTATATTCTCTTTTGATTTAACCAAAAGGATTGAAAATTATAGTGCCTTATTGATATGGATTTAAAAACTTGTACTAGACCTAGGGTGGGTAAATAGTTTATTAATTAATTTTAAAAAATTGTTTATATGCAAACCCTTCAAAGTTCAAACACGTCATCAGCAGATAATAAAAGCAAACCAAAAGATAAAATATTTTACTTGAAAACCCTTTTGGAAATAGTCATAGGACGTAGTTCAATTTCAACTAAGCAATATGTGAAGTTCAAAATATAAGAATACCTTACAACCCTTTCTGATGTACTAAATTTATAACTATAATTGAACTCTACAACCTTATCATACCAATAGAATCCACAACCAAGTTCTTTTAGCATTTGATCCTCCATTGAATCCACAATGAAGCCTATGTTACTTGAATTACCCTTTGAATCACTTTTTACTCCTCAAGAATGGTGATGAAGATATGGAAAATACCCCTTAAAACTTTTAGGGTTAATTACACTTTATACCCTTGTACATCAAATCTTACTTCAGAACCTTCATTTTCAATAGTAACAATTAGGCCATCGCACTTTTAATTTGTTGCAATGTCAGTCTTTTTTTTTGAAAAATTGACAGAAAATTCGCATATGATAATCACACGGTCTTTTCAAGGGACAAATAAGTAAAATCTAACCTTTTTTCACCCCAAAGTCTCAAATGTATTCCATGTGAGTTAAATTTGGAGTTTTTACATAAAACTTACATTATATGCATCATAAAGTTGATAACACTCATGATTTTGAAGTGATTTAAGAGGAATTTGTGGTATAAGATTAAGAAAACGTATGATTTACATCTTTGCCTTTTGAAAAATGTGATTTTTTCATCCATTTTTTAAATAGAAGTTACCAGAAGGTTGACATTGCAATAAATTAGAAGTGTAAGGTTGTTACAATTGAAATTAAAGGTCTTGAAGTGAAATTTAGTGTAAAATACAAGGGTGTAAAATGTAATTAACCCAAACTTTTAAGAACTTTTCTCCAAGTTGAGGGAAGCTCACAAGCTCTTTTGAAATTTGGTTGGATTTTATTTGTAGCTCACACATCATGTATAGAGATGGATTGAAGCTTGTATTTATTGGAAAAACATTTCTTAAGTGAGTACAACTGCTAGGAAGCCTCTAACAAAATCCTATGATAGCCTTCAACTAATTGGAGGCTATTGGCACAAATTTCAAGACCTAAACTACTTATACAAGCGAAAAACGTACTTAGTATAGTGAGCTTCCAATAATGTCTAACTTTGCAATTATAGGCTGACCCAGAAAATAGTCGATTTAGGAAATCTTTTTGAAATATAAAATTATAGATCTTTGAATTTTCTTTCCAACACCACAAAAAACAAGTCAATCTAATCTCACAGTAAAAAGTTAAAGCCAAACTACTGAGACTGTCATAAATCTCTCATACGTAGATTTTTTTACAAGGTGATAGTGCACTATAGTGATCTTCTCTAAATCTCCACAGTTTTGCTCTGTAGTTAAGTGTACTATAGTCACCTTTAAGTGTTATAGTTAGATCGTACGAGATGCTCGAGAGAATTTGGAGCCCTAAATCTAGCTTTGTGTGAGGGCCTTTCTCTTTTTTGCTCTGAAACGTCGGATTTTGTGGGCCTTTGTCCGTGCCTTTGTGGAGATCAACCTCTCATGATCTCACCACTCTCCCAAGTTCATATTCTTCTAGCTAGCATGTAAGCGAGAAAGCTGAGATCACATTTGTTATTTACATCAGATAGTTTCTTTCTATTTTATGTAAAGTTACTAGCAGTCTCAAGCTAGAAAGATGGAAAAGTTTGGGGGCACCTAGGGATAAACATTGGTCGGGCCGAGCCGGACTTACACTGGAAACAATGTTTATTGGGCCTAAAATTAAATTTCAAACCCGCTAAAAATAAATATTGCATTCTAAGCCGCCCATTTAAACCAAAATTTTTTTAATAAATAACTTTCTCCTCTAAAAATAATCTTTAAAGCATAAAATTTAATTACATATATATGTTAAAATAAATAAATATATTACTTTATATTTTGGGCCGGACCAGGCCGAATTTCAATCAAAATTTCTAAACTCATCCTTTAGCATAATTGGGCCTAAAAAATATCAAGCCCAATAAATAATAGATAGACTTGGCAGACCTAGTGCATTTTCATCTCTCAGACGTACTAAAATTTCCGGAGTAACATTCTTCAAGAAACATCCATACATTATAAGAATGGTCGAAAGAGCCGAATTTGGACGCAAAAAAACTAATAAATGGCTGGCGAAAAAGCAAGATCAAGATACAACACTTTTAAGCTGGCTTTTCATTCTAAGTTGAACCCAACAAAACTTTGTGCTTTATCTGTTCATTATCAGAGTACAAACAAGCCTCCTAGCTTCAATTGGGCGGCTGAAAAGAGTATCAGATAATCATGGGCTAGCACTAGCAACATCATCTTCGCCCAGTCAAGTACCTGCTCTTCACATATTTACAATTGCTTGAGGTAACAGTAACGCTATCAGCTCGATGCCTTTTTCGAGAACATTTGGAATCAGGGGCCTCAGCTGCTTCATCATCGTCAGTGTCGACAAATTTAAATCCGGCCCTGGTCTGGATGCTCATGCGCCTAGGAATATAGACGTTGAAGTAGTAGCTCACTATGGTTTCTTTGTGCTGGGATGGCAAACACTCCAAGGCAGGCTTCAAAAAACTTTTACCCTGTGATACGGGATTCATTCTCACGAGATACTCAAACTTCTTCTGCTCCTCCAAATTCCATAGCTTGGAAGCATCTTGCCCCATCTCATCAAATCTCCATCTCCAGAAGGCAGGACCCAAATCAAGCTGCAGCTGGAGCCTTTTGTCAGTGATGTGGCGTTTAACGCATTCTATAGATCCGGGGGAGACACACTGGCAAAAGTCAGGCCACCCTTTCCCAATCAAACCAACTTTGGCATCTGCACTTCCGCCTTTGATTGGCCAAACTTGGGTGCCCAACCATCTTGAAGAATTTAATTTGCAGTGACCAGTCCAGTTGGGAATGTCAGCCTGAAACCGGGGTCCAACAGGAATTGCCAGTCTGACACGATCATCGTTGATGAATTCTAACCATTTTGTTGGCATTGGCCTTTTAAATATCCGAGGCTTCAGTTGCTTTGGCTTCTGCATATTTGATTAGTTTGGATTCTATTCTTGACCAAGTAGTTGAAACAGAGCAAAGATTATGTAAATAACTACTGCTTGGGAAATTTTAACCCTTGAGTAACTTCTTCGAGTGAATGCTCTCCAAGTAGAGTATATGTGCTCTCAAGGATATGCTAATTATAAGCAGAGATAAAGAAAAATAAGTAGGCAATGTATTGATCAGGTGCAGGAACGAGACCTTGGTACGTCACAGCTACTTTGCTCCAGCCTCCATGGATTTCTTGATTCGTCCAATCCAAGTCAAAGATGGTGGATATGCCCTCAAACCTTCACCCTTGCCAAGACAGGTAATGTTTGGCTGCAGCAAGAAATGGAGTGGAATTAGAAATGGCCATTTTCAGTTCTGTGACGCAATTCACCCAAAACCACACTTCTCTTTCGCCCGTTGTGATCCCATTATCGGCTTCGGAACTGAAAAAAGTCGAGGTAGGAGTTCAAAATTTGCACAGACTTCTTGTGGACGCTTACCAACGGCTTTTTACCAAACCGTCAGGTTAGAAATTTCCAATTAACTTCGGTTCATATTTCTGAATGAGAAGCAAAGTGAAGAACATCGTAATTTTTCAAATGGATTTTGATTTGCAAGAAGTTTCCAAGCCTAGGGTTTTGAATCGAACGGAGAGCATAATTTGTCAAATATTTTGCCGAACAATATAAAAATAAAACCCTAACCCTAGGATTTGAATAAGAACAGCGCGTCCGGGAAGAATACCGATGGGAGGTTCTGTAATCTGGTCGTTGTAGTAAGGAATCGAAAGAATCATCCACTTTCTTCGGATGATATTCAGGACGAAGAATTTTTTTTTTACTTTTTTTTCATTTTCACAAAAAAAGAAAATTAATTTTATTAATATTTTTGAGCGATTAAATTAGTCTAATTTCCACTCTCCTCCCAAAAAATAAATACAAGTATTTATTTGATAATGTATGATTATTGTTTCATATAATTATATAATTGATTCAACAATTATTCAAAACTTCAAATTTTATGTGCATAAGGTGTGACTATAAGTTTTTCAGTTGTGGATAAAGATTATCGTGACAGATAAATAGTTTCGAACCAACAATGAAATGCATGAAATAATATAATGACAACAATAGAGGTAGATGAAATAACAAAAATTACCTCATTTCAATCTATTTATGATGTTAATAGACCATCAATCTTCCCTTCTACCAAACAACCCGTTGAAAAATGGCAAAGAGGAGAGTTTAAGCTTATAATTTTATAGTAATTTACGTATGGCTTAAATTAATATGAAAAGTTGTAAGACCTCACTAAAGAAATACCAAAAAAAAAAAAAAAAAAAAGTAAAGCCATAAAAATGAAAAGTTGGGAGGCCTCACAAGAGAGACCAAAATAAATGAAGGCATAGAGCCTTCTAGTGGGTTTTGTGTCTTTTTTTAAGGAGAACATGGGCATATGACATCAGCATTTTGAGGAGAAAATGTTCATTACAACAATGACACAATGTTATTTTGCTAATGTGATATTTCGAGCTAATGAAATATTTACATGAACATATTGTAATCATAATCACTTAGAATGTCACATTAGTTGTAAAATGGTTTGAAGAAAATAATTCAACTAATATACAAATATGATTTCGAAATACACGTGCCTAACTTGTAAAAACAAACATATTAGACAAGTGTGAGACCTATTATCTGATATGTTTGTTTCCTATAGGCAGGACACATATGCCGTTGGACTTGTTGAAAAATTCTCTTTAAGTAATTGCTTCAGGTGACTAGGATCAATGAACACTTATTTGGTATAATTTTATCAGTTGCTAATACCATATTAGCAAAATAACATAGTACCAATTGTTACACTACATACATTCTCTATTTTGAAGAGAGGGTCGACTAGCAAATTGTAAATTATTACTTGACCCAAAAGCTTAAGACGTTAGAAAAGATCTTCAACAATGCATATTAATCTTTCCAACATTATCCCTTAATATAGAAAGAAACAAAATACAAATTGGAAAACAAATACGAACAAAGAGATGTTAAGTCATTATTTAACCCAAAAGTTTAACTTGTCATGAAAGGCACCCAAACGAAACCTTTCTTGGTCCAAGCCAAGCTGTACCATGAAATCGAACCATACTGAGTCTATTAGGGGTTTGATAGACCCATGCACACTTCTAAGACCTCTGAAACTTTTTGTATGGCTCAACTTTCACAAAATCAAGCATTGAGTTAAAAATTAGGGCCTTTGGCCTAGTGGTCACCGCCCTACCTCGACTTAAGCGAAGTCAAGGGTTCGACTCGCAGCAAGAGTGTGGTGTCGGGGACAGATAGTATCTGCTCCTTCTGCCGCTTTGACATTATAGATTAGAGTTTACTAACTTACTAACTCCCTCTCCCCTACTAACTTCTCTCTCCTTGCTAACTATACTTGTACTCCCTTCTCAAAAAAAAAAAAAAAAAACAAAGAAAAAACCATTGAGTTAAATATCCTCAAAGAACCTTTATACTCAATAAATTCCAAGTTGATAAGAGACCAGGAACAATTTGATTCATATAACTCTTTGTAAGGGCGAAGCCAAGATTTTGGTTTGCCCTATACTATGTCAAAATGAACCCTCTTGGTCCATGGAAGATTGGAAAGTTAGTATCTCAATTGTTGCACTTAATATCTTGTTAAATTCTGTTACATTGAATCTTATCCCTTTATGCCCCATTATTTAACTTCAATCATAAAAAAATTCTATTGATCAAAAAAAAAGAATCAAACATATTTTGAATTGGTAAACAAAAGGCAGGTTTTGCACTTAAATTATTTAAAGAATGTAAAGACAACTTCCAGTTATGCACTTTTTCGTTTTCAACCAGTTGTCAGTCTTCTGTTTGTTTGTTTTTTTTTTTTTTTTTTCTCCCTTTTGGGTCAGGAATGACTCTCTCCTTCGAGTAACTACAACTGCAGAATATGAATACAGAAATTAAAAATTAGCATCTCTACCTCTCTCTTAGGACACTTTTTTAATGGTTAAGTAATTAATTTAATTTTATTGGCTCTAAGAATTGAGATTAAAGTGGGTTGTGTTAGGTAATTAGTCTACAATAAAAGGTGTTGGGTTGAGCAGTAGAAAGGTTTAGGCTAGATTGGGCAATATTGAGGTGGATTAAACTTAGATATTAAAAAATATTGGGCTAGGCTGACCAATATTAAGGTGAACTTCATTTTTTTTTCATCATCAAATCTTTGATCCAGACACAATCTAAATGTCACACACAACGAGATTGTACAGGATGCCCAAGAGAATTTGGAGCCTTGAATCCAGCTTTGTGCAAGGGCTTTTCTCTCTCTTTTGCTCTAAAATGTGGGGTTTTGGTAGGCCTTTGCCTGTGCCTTTATGGAGATCAACCTCTCATCTGTCTCCCAAGTTCATCTTCATCTAGTTTGCATCTGAGTGAGAGAGCTGAGATCACATTTGTTGTTTTTATCATATAGTTTGTTTCAATTTTATTTAGAGTTACTAGCATCTAAGGGTGGATATTGGTCAAGCCATGATAGACTTACATTAGAAATAATTCTCATCAGGCCCAGAATTAAATTTCAAACTAGCTTAAAATGAATATTACATTCTCAAGCCTTCCCATTTAACTCAAAATCTATTTAATAAATAATTTTCTTCTCTAATCTTCACTAACAATAAATCTAATAAGAAATAAATGTATTATTTTATATATATTTCGGGATGAACTGGACCGGGTTTTAAACAAAATTCACAAACTTGTCTGTTAATAAAACTGGGCCTAAAAAATCTCAAGTCCAATAAATAAGAGATTGGCTTGGGCAGGCCTAGCAGACCATTGGGTCATGACCACCCCAAGGGCACAAAACATACCTGTTACTGATGCCACTGGTTGCAAGTGAACCAGCTCTTATATTTGCCCCAGCATGCAAGCTCCAGTTTTACGAGTTGGGCTTTTTGTACATAAGGAGAAGGTTGTGTAGTTACAAAATTACAAATGAGATAAATTTTTTTATTTTTATTTTTTTGAGAAGGGATCTATAACAAGTATAGTTAGCAAATAGTGGAGTATTAGCAGGGGTGAGAGAGTTAGTGAGTTGGTAGACTAAATTCTACAGAGTTAAAAAGATAAGAGAAACAAATATTATTTGTCCCGAGCACCATACTCTGCCGCGAAGTGATGAGCATTGGGCAAAGGTCCTGGTTAATGACAGAAATTCTATATTCATTGAAATTATGACATTTTTGTACTTTTTTGCATGAAATGCTTTGGTTATATTTTCAACTCTCTCAGATAATGTTAAACTTTTCGGAGAAACATTCTTCAAGAAACATTCACAGATTTTAAGAATGCCCAGGAAAATTGTCTCAAGATAAAAACAGATTAATCATGGCTCCCAGTTACATCGTACAGAGTTGTATTTGGACACAAAAACAACTAATAAATGGCAGGCGAAAAAAACAAGATCAAGATAATACAAATTTTAAGCTGACTTTTCATTCTAAGTTGACCCCAACAAAACTTTGTGCTTTACCTGTTCACTATGGATGCTCATGCGACTAGGAATATAGACGTTGAAGTAGTAGCTCACTATGGTTTCTTCGTGCTGGGATGGCAAACACTCGAAGGCAGGCTTCACAATTCTTTTACCCTGTGATGTGGGATTCAATTTCACAACATCCTCAAACTTCTTCTGCTCCTCTAAATTCCATAAATTGGAAACGTCCTGCCCCATCTCATCAAATCTCCATCTCCAGAAGGCAGGACCCAAATCAAACTGTAGCTGGAGCCTTTTGTCAGTGATGTGGCGTTTAACGCATTCTATAGATCCGGGTATGGGCAGACACAAGTAATGGCCGGCGGGAGTAAACTTTCAAAATTCTCATTAACCTCTATAATTTTTTAGGTATTTTTTTTATAAAATTTAGTGTATTAGTCCCCTCTAAAAATCAAGAATTTTATCTTCATGTCTACAAAATTTAAAATTTTTTACCTTCGCCTCCTTTACCAAAAATCATGCGGCCGCCATTGGATCCGGGGGAGACCCATGGGCAAAAGTCAAGCCTCCCTTTCCCAACAGAAATAAATTGGGTATCTGGACTTCTGCCTTTGATTGACCAAACTCTGGTGACCATCCATCTTGAAGAATTTTTCTGATGAAAGACAAAGTTGCAAGTAATTTGTTAGTTTTTTATTTTTGTTTGGAACATTAGAAAACAACTGAGATACTTATACAACAGCAGAAGGATAAAAAGAAACAACACTGAAAAGAATCCTATCAGAGATAATAAAAGAGCAGGAAAGTACAACAAGGTGACCTTAACCAAGATGGTGTCAGGAAAATCTTCAAACAATATTGAAAACCTAGACCACTTCCAACTACCATTCTTTGTCAAAAACCAGAACTTTTCAAAACCAAATGAGTTGTTACCCCTGGTAAATTGTATTTGTAGGTGAATTGATAGGAGACCATTCACTAACACCACGACAAATACTCATTTATCTCTTTATGGAAACCCGAGAAAAAAGCCACAAGCCTGGAACAACAATAGCCATAACGTCATCCACTCCCGAAAGAGTCAAGTTAAAGCTCTCACAAACGAGGTACTAATTCTGCCTACCAGGCGCCATTAAACCACGAATATCAATCTCCCAACTTAACTTTTGGAAATTTTGTACTCTTTTCCTAAGATGTGCTCTCTCAATCAGACATGACGCTATTTCCACTCCAAATTTTGTTTGCATCCTCTCAAACTTTGCGGCCTTGCCAAGTGTCACGGTCTGACATTTTGTGAGCTTGGCAGTCACAAATGTAGCCCGTGCGGCACTTGCCAAGTTCGTCTGACAAGTTAGCCAAACTCGGATCATCTCATTTGGAAGCTAGAATTGAGCGTTAATGGCCAACCGTCAAGCAACCTCCTTTAGAGAATGAGTGGAAGTAATAAACATATTTCATTAATAAAAACATTATTACATAGCTCACATATGTATAAGACATGCCTCTATCCATACAAGAAGTTGTGGGGTGGAGGGTGGTAGGAGCATACCCCTTCCTTATATATGTTTTCTAAGCCATTTCAAAACTGATATAACAAAACATGTCACTCCCACGAGGAGTCATAATAGCCTCTTATAAATTCTACAAAACTCAATAAATAGAACCCTTCAAAACCATCAAACTAAGTCCTAAGAGGGTCCTATAGAAAAAAACTTAGCTACATTTGGACTTAGGAGCTCAAAGTTATGCCACACCAAAGATCAGGCCAAAGTGAGGTTAAATGGGGCCTCGCAGCTGACGTTGGTGAGGTTATCTTGCTAGCATCTGACTCGCACTTTGGCACGCACAAAGTGAGGTTATCTAGGGCCTCGCTGGCATACCAAAATGAGGTTAGATGCTCTTGGTTGGGTGCTAGTGAGGTTAGGCTGCCCCTCACCTGCGCCGTTGCTTGATACATCCGGCGGCCTTGGACGCTGTCACGTTATTTTCTCGGCTGCCCTCTTGGTTGCTTTTTTGGGCCATCCTCTGTGCCCCTTCATGGGCTAACTCTCCGTTGCCATCTCGCAAGGCCTTGGGAAAGTGTCTTACTTGATTTCATCAGCAATTTGCCAAAGGTTGGAGATCTTAGCTCTATTCTGGTGATAGTAGACCGGTTCTCCAAATATGCCACATTCATCCCAGCACCAAAGTATTGCCCGGTAGAAGAGATAGCTCGTCTATTTTTCAAACACATTGTCAAGTATTGGGGTGTGCCCCAAAGCATTGTCAGTGACCGGGATTCCAGATTCATAGGGACCTTCTGGTCAGAACTCTTTAAGTTTCTCGGTTCATAGCTCACCATGTCGTTTAGCTATCATCCACAAACTGATGGCCAGACGGAACGTTTTAACTAGCTACTTGAAGAGTATTTGCGCCATTTTGTCAATGCCAACCAGAGAAATTGGTTACAATTACTTGATGTAGCTCAATTTTGTTTTAATTCTCAGAAGAGTTTTTCCACTAACAAGAGCCCTTTTGAGATTGTTACAGGTCAGCAGCCACTGATGCCCCACACAGTGGATGAGCCTTATATTGGGAAGTCTCCGAGAGCCTACAACTTCACCAAAGAATGGAAGTGGGGGAATGAAGTAGCAAGAGCTTACTTAGAGAAGGCTTCCAAGAGAATGAAGAAGTGGGCAGATCAAGGAAGAAGGCCGCTTGGATTCCAAGTTGGAGACCTGGTGCTAGTAAAGCTGATGCCTGAACAACTCAGATTTCTTCGCAACCGTGACCGGCGCCTAGTGCGAAAGTACGAGGGACCTGTTCCGGTTGTCGCCAAGATTGGGAAGGCATCTTATAAGGTCGAGCCTCCAGCCTGGATGAAAGTACACCCAGTGTTCCATGTGAGTTGTCTCAAGCCCTACCATGCAGATCAGGAAGATTCAACTCGTAACATCTCCACAAGAGCAGCCATCAACGCCAAGCCACCAGCACCGAAGCAAGTTGAAGACATTCTCGCTGACAGAGTGGTCAAGGGAAGGCGTCCATGCTTGGAGTACTTAGTGAAGTGGAAGGATCTTGGAGACGAAGAGATCAGCTAGGACAAAGTGGAAGACTTGCAACCATTCGTGGACAAGCTCGAGGAGTACCTTGCTTCAAAGTTTACGAGGACGTTGACCGCATAAGTGGGGGAGAGTGTCACGAGCTTCCCTTCAAGGCCAAGCCCATGCCCTCATTGTCCAGCCTCGTGCCAACTCTACCATACCTGTACATATTGTATAGAGTGTAGAAATGTAAGTTTGGAGTCGGATGCACGCGTAGATTTTCCCATGTCAAGGTGTGCGGCATCCAAGTTAGTAGTGTCCTAGCCCTATGGAGGAGAGGTGTTGTAATTTTTTCGAAGGGCTAGAAAATTAGTTTAGGGTCATATATAGATGTATGTAAAAGGGCTTTGTCAAATTCCTTACAAATATTTTTATAGACTTATTACGACTCCTCAAGGGGGTATAATGTTTGCTTGTATCAGTTTAGAAATGGCTTAAAAAGCACATATATAGGAGGATAGTAAGGTGAGTCCAAGTCCCTAGTTGTTGGTTGTTGGCAAACTAAACTCCCCACATAATTGTAGTCTGGAATTGTTTTGTATATGCAATAAAAGTGATCTTATTACTTGCAAATTCTGTGCCCATTGCCTTCGTTATTGCTTTAAATATTCTTAGCTTGTTACTTCAAAATTGCTTACTTGTGCACCTTCGGGTGTGTGTGTTGGCTTTCATTTGCGAGGTGCCCCTTTAGCTGACTTGTCTGGTGCCGCCCACGACAGGTGCCGCACGGCCTAATCCACTTGAAAGTGTCGGACCGTGACACTAAGCTAGGTAAGGGTTGGTTGCGGCAAGAAATGGAGTGGAATTAGAAATCCCCACTTTCATATCTATCCCGAAAATTAAACTAAAACCACCCTTCTCTTTCGCCCGTTGTGATCTGATTGTTAGCCTTGAAATTGTTACTTATCTCATAGTTCAAATTTGTGAGTATGAAACTAATTGAAGGGAATCGTAATTTTTCAAATGGGTTTTGATCTCATCCTGAGATTCAAGATTGTAACTTATCTCATAGTTCAGATTTGTGAGTGTGAAACTAATTGAAGAAAATCGTAATTTTTCAAATGGGTTTTCATTTGGAAGAAGTTCCCATGCCTAGGGTATATATTCCAATG